>OZ038511.1:6160325-6340325 GCA_964036315.1 Acanthosepion esculentum
GAAATAGTGAAAAGACAAAATTTACTAAGAGAGCTATAAAGGACAGGAAATTGGGGAGATCCATGATCACTCACATCCTCAAGAGAAATGGCACTAAGAAGAAGAAGGAGATTGTGTAAATGGTTGGCAGAACAGGGATTAGGTGAAATAGTGAAAAGACAAAATTTACTAAGAGAGCTACAAAGGACAGGAAATTGGGGAGAGCCATGATCACTCACATCCTCAAGAGAAATGGCACTAAGAAGAAGAAGGAGATTGTGTAAATGGTTGGCAGAACAGGGATTAGGTGAAATAGTGAAAAGACAAAATTTACTAAGAGAGCTACAAAGGACAGGAAATTGGGGAGATCCATGATCACTCACATCCTCAAGGGAAATGGCACTAAGAAGAAAAAGAAGATTGTGTAAATGGTTGGCAGAACAGGGATTAGGAGAAATAGTGAAAAGACAAAATTTACTAAGAGAGCTACAAAGGACAGGAAATTGGGGAGAGCCATGATCACTCACATCCTCAAGAGAAATGGCACTAAGAAGAAGAAGGAGATTGTGTAAATGGTTGGCAGAACAGGGATTAGGAGAAATAGTGAAAAGACAAAATTTACTAAGAGAGCTACAAAGGACAGGAAATTGGGGAGAGCCATGATCACTCACATCCTCAAGAGAAATGGCACTAAGAAGAAGAAGGAGATTGTGTAAATGGTTGGCAGAACAGGGATTAGGTGAAATAGTGAAAAGACAAAATTTACTAAGAGAGCTACAAAGGACAGGAAATTGGGGAGATCCATGATCACTCACATCCTCAAGGGAAATGGCACTAAGAAGAAAAAGAAGATTGTGTAAATGGTTGGCAGAACAGGGATTAGGAGAAATAGTGAAAAGACAAAATTTACTAAGAGAGCTACAAAGGACAGGAAATTGGGGAGATCCATGATCACTCACATCCTCAAGGGAAATGGCACTAAGAAGAAGAAGGAGATTGTGTAAATGGTTGGCAGAACAGGGATTAGGAGAAATAGTGAAAAGACAAAATTTACTAAGAGAGCTACAAAGGACAGGAAATTGGGGAGATCCATGATCACTCACATCCTCAAGGGAAATGGCACTAAGAAGAAAAAGAAGATTGTGTAAATGGTTGGCAGAACAGGGATTAGGAGAAATAGTGAAAAGACAAAATTTACTAAGAGAGCTACAAAGGACAGGAAATTGGGGAGAGCCATGATCACTCACATCCTCAAGAGAAATGGCACTAAGAAGAAGAAGGAGATTGTGTAAATGGTTGGCAGAACAGGGATTAGGTGAAATAGTGAAAAGACAAAATTTACTAAGAGAGCTACAAAGGACAGGAAATTGGGGAGATCCATGATCACTCACATCCTCAAGGGAAATGGCACTAAGAAGAAGAAAAAGAAGATTGTGTAAATGGTTGGCAGAACAGGGATTAGGAGAAATAGTGAAAAGACAAAATTTACTAAGAGAGCTACAAAGGACAGGAAATTGGGGAGAGCCATGATCACTCACATCCTCAAGAGAAATGGCACTAAGAAGAAGAAGGAGATTGTGTAAATGGTTGGCAGAACAGGGATTAGGTGAAATAGTGAAAAGACAAAATTTACTAAGAGAGCTACAAAGGACAGGAAATTGGGGAGATCCATGATCACTCACATCCTCAAGGGAAATGGCACTAGGAAGAAGATTGTGTAAATGGTTGGCAGAACAGGGATTAGGAGAAATAGTGAAAAGACAAAATTTACTAAGAGAGCTACAAAGGACAGGAAATTGGGGAGATCCATGATCACTCACATCCTCAAGGGAAATGGCACTAAGAAGAAGAAGAAGATTGTGTAAATGGTTGGCAGAACAGGGATTAGGTGAAATAGTGAAAAGACAAAATTTACTAAGAGAGCTACAAAGGACAGGAAATTGGGGAGAGCCATGATCACTCACATCCTCAAGGGAAATGGCACTAAGAAGAAGAAGAAGATTGTGTAAATGGTTGGCAGAACAGGGATTAGGTGAAATAGTGAAAAGACAAAATTTACTAAGAGAGCTACAAAGGACAGGAAATTGGGGAGAGCCATGATCACTCACATCCTCAAGGGAAATGGCACTAAGAAGAAGAAGAAGATTGTGTAAATGGTTGGCAGAACAGGGATTAGGTGAAATAGTGAAAAGACAAAATTTACTAAGAGAGCTACAAAGGACAGGAAATTGGGGAGATCCATGATCACTCACATCCTCAAGGGAAATGGCACTAAGAAGAAGAAGAAGATTGTGTAAATGGTTGGCAGAACAGGGATTAGGTGAAATAGTGAAAAGACAAAATTTACTAAGAGAGCTACAAAGGACAGGAAATTGGGGAGATCCATGATCACTCACATCCTCAAGGGAAATGGCACTAAGAAGAAGGAGATTGTGTAAATGGTTGGCAGAACAGGGATTAGGAGAAATAGTGAAAAGACAAAATTTACTAAGAGAGCTACAAAGGACAGGAAATTGGGGAGAGCCATGATCACTCACATCCTCAAGGGAAATGGCACTAAGAAGAAGAAGAAGATTGTGTAAATGGTTGGCAGAAGAGGGATTAGGAGAAATAGTGAAAAGACAAAATTTACTAAGAGAGCTACAAAGGACAGGAAATTGGGGAGAGCCATGATCACTCACATCCTCAAGAGAAATGGCACTAAGAAGAAGAAGGAGATTGTGTAAATGGTTGGCAGAACAGGGATTAGGTGAAATAGTGAAAAGACAAAATTTACTAAGAGAGCTACAAAGGACAGGAAATTGGGGAGATCCATGATCACTCACATCCTCAAGGGAAATGGCACTAAGAAGAAGAAGAAGATTGTGTAAATGGTTGGCAGAACAGGGATTAGGAGAAATAAAAGAAAAGACAAAATTTACTAAGAGAGCTACAAAGGACAGGAAATTGGGGAGATCCATGATCACTCACATCCTCAAGGGAAATGGCACTAAGAAGAAGAAGAAGATTGTGTAAATGGTTGGCAGAACAGGGATTAGGAGAAATAAAAGAAAAGACAAAATTTACTAAGAGAGCTACAAAGGACAGGAAATTGGGGAGATCCATGATCACTCACATCCTCAAGGGAAATGGTACTAAGAAGAAGAAGGAGATTGTGTAAATGGTTGGCAGAACAGGGATTAGGAGAAATAGTGAAAAGACAAAATTTACTAAGAGAGCTATAAAGGACATGAAATTGGGGAGATCCATGATCACTCACATCCTCAAGAGAAATGGCACTAAGAAGAAGAAGGAGATTGTGTAAATGGTTGGCAGAACAGGGATTAGGTGAAATAGTGAAAAGACAAATTTTGCTAAGAGAGCTACAAAGGACAGGAAATTGGGGAGAGCCATGATCACTCACATCCTCAAGAGAAATGGCACTAAGAAGAAAAAGAAGATTGTGTAAATGGTTGGCAGAACAGGGATTAGGAGAAATAGTGAAAAGACAAAATTTACTAAGAGAGCTACAAAGGACAGGAAATTGGGGAGATCCATGATAACTCACATCCTCAAGGGAAATGGCACTAAGAAGAAGAAAAAGAAGATTGTGTAAATGGTTGGCAGAACAGGGATTAGGAGAAATAGTGAAAAGACAAAATTTACTAAGAGAGCTACAAAGGACAGGAAATTGGGGAGAGCCATGATCACTCACATCCTCAAGAGAAATGGCACTAAGAAGAAGAAGGAGATTGTGTAAATGGTTGGCAGAACAGGGATTAGGTGAAATAGTGAAAAGACAAAATTTACTAAGAGAGCTACAAAGGACAGGAAATTGGGGAGATCCATGATCACTCACATCCTCAAGGGAAATGGCACTAAGAAGAAAAAGAAGATTGTGTAAATGGTTGGCAGAACAGTGATTAGGAGAAATAGTGAAAAGACAAAATTTACTAAGAGAGCTACAAAGGACAGGAAATTGGGGAGAGCCATGATCACTCACATCCTCAAGAGAAATGGCACTAAGAAGAAGAAGGAGATTGTGTAAATGGTTGGCAGAACAGGGATTAGGAGAAATAGTGAAAAGACAAAATTTACTAAGAGAGCTACAAAGGACAGGAAATTGGGGAGAGCCATGATCACTCACATCCTCAAGAGAAATGGCACTAAGAAGAAGAAGGAGATTGTGTAAATGGTTGGCAGAACAGGGATTAGGTGAAATAGTGAAAAGACAAAATTTACTAAGAGAGCTACAAAGGACAGGAAATTGGGGAGATCCATGATCACTCACATCCTCAAGGGAAATGGCACTAAGAAGAAAAAGAAGATTGTGTAAATGGTTGGCAGAACAGGGATTAGGAGAAATAGTGAAAAGACAAAATTTACTAAGAGAGCTACAAAGGACAGGAAATTGGGGAGAGCCATGATCACTCACATCCTCAAGAGAAATGGCACTAAGAAGAAGAAGGAGATTGTGTAAATGGTTGGCAGAACAGGGATTAGGAGAAATAGTGAAAAGACAAAATTTACTAAGAGAGCTACAAAGGACAGGAAATTGGGGAGATCCATGATCACTCACATCCTCAAGGGAAATAGCGCTAAGAAGAAGAAGGAGATTGTGTAAATGGTTGGCAGAACAGGGATTAGGTGAAATAGTGAAAAGACAAAATTTACTAAGAGAGCTACAAAGGACAGGAAATTGGGGAGAGCCATGATCACTCACATCCTCAA
The DNA here is from genome assembly GCA_964036315.1 of Acanthosepion esculentum. Lineage (NCBI taxonomy): Eukaryota > Metazoa > Mollusca > Cephalopoda > Sepiida > Sepiidae > Acanthosepion > Acanthosepion esculentum. Next base: position 6,165,015 of record OZ038511.1, read on the forward strand.
GAGAAATGGCACTAAGAAGAAGAAGGAGATTGTGTAAATGGTTGGCAGAACAGGGATTAGGTGAAATAGTGAAAAGACAAAATTTACTAAGAGAGCTACAAAGGACAGGAAATTGGGGAGAGCCATGATCACTCACATCCTCAAGAGAAATGGCACTACGAAGAAGAAGATTGTGTAAATGGTTGGCAGAACAGGGATTAGGAGAAATAGTGAAAAGACAAAATTTACTAAGAGAGCTACAAAGGACAGGAAATTGTGGAGAGCCATGATCACTCACATCCTCAAGAGAAATGGCACTACGAAGAAGAAGAAGATTGTGTAAATGGTTGGCAGAACAGGGATTAGGAGAAATAGTGAAAAGTCAAAAATTACTAAGAGAGCTACAAAGGACAGGAAATTGGGGAGATCCATGATCACTCACATCCTCAAGAGAAATGGCACTACGAAGAAGAAGATTGTGTAAATGGTTGGCAGAACAGGGATTAGGTGAAATAGTGAAAAGACAACATTTACTAAGAGAGCTACAAAGGACAGGAAATTGGGGAGAGCCATGATCACTCACATCCTCAAGAGAAATGGCACTAAGAAGAAGAAGGAGATTGTGTAAATGGTTGGCAGAACAGGGATTAGGTGAAATAGTGAAAAGACAAAATTTACTAAGAGAGCTACAAAGGACAGGAAATTGGGGAGATCCATGATCACTCACATCCTCAAGGGAAATGGCACTAAGAAGAAAAAGAAGATTGTGTAAATGGTTGGCAGAACAGGGATTAGGAGAAATAGTGAAAAGACAAAATTTACTAAGAGAGCTACAAAGGACAGGAAATTGGGGAGATCCATGATAACTCACATCCTCAAGGGAAATGGCACTAAGAAGAAGAAAAAGAAGATTGTGTAAATGGTTGGCAGAACAGGGATTAGGAGAAATAGTGAAAAGACAAAATTTACTAAGAGAGCTACAAAGGACAGGAAATTGTGGAGAGCCATGATCACTCACATCCTCAAGGGAAATGGCACTACGAAGAAGAAGAAGGAGATTGTGTAAATGGTTGGCAGAACAGGGATTAGGTGAAATAGTGAAAAGACAAAATTTACTAAGAGAGCTACAAAGGACAGGAAATTGGGGAGAGCCATGATCACTCACATCCTCAAGAGAAATGGCACTAAGAAGAAGAAGGAGATTGTGTAAATGGTTGGCAGAACAGGGATTAGGTGAAATAGTGAAAAGACAAAATTTACTAAGAGAGCTACAAAGGACAGGAAATTGGGGAGATCCATGATCACTCACATCCTCAAGGGAAATGGCACTAAGAAGAAAAAGAAGATTGTGTAAATGGTTGGCAGAACAGGGATTAGGAGAAATAGTGAAAAGACAAAATTTACTAAGAGAGCTACAAAGGACAGGAAATTGGGGAGATCCATGATCACTCACATCCTCAAGGGAAATGGCACTAAGAAGAAAAAGAAGATTGTGTAAATGGTTGGCAGAACAGGGATTAGGAGAAATAGTGAAAAGACAAAATTTACTAAGAGAGCTACAAAGGACAGGAAATTGGGGAGAGCCATGATCACTCACATCCTCAAGAGAAATGGCACTAAGAAGAAGAAGGAGATTGTGTAAATGGTTGGCAGAACAGGGATTAGGAGAAATAGTGAAAAGACAAAATTTACTAAGAGAGCTACAAAGGACAGGAAATTGGGGAGATCCATGATCACTCACATCCTCAAGGGAAATGGCACTAAGAAGAAGAAGAAGAAGATTGTGTAAATGGTTGGCAGAACAGGGATTAGGAGAAATAGTGAAAAGACAAAATTTACTAAGAGAGCTACAAAGGACAGGAAATTGGGGAGATCCATGATCACTCACATCCTCAAGGGAAATGGCACTAAGAAGAAGAAGAAGAAGATTGTGTAAATGGTTGGCAGAACAGGGATTAGGTGAAATAGTGAAAAGACAAAATTTACTAAGAGAGCTACAAAGGACAGGAAATTGTGGAGAGCCATGATCACTCACATCCTCAAGGGAAATGGCACTAAGAAGAAGAAGAAGATTGTGTAAATGGTTGGCAGAACAGGGATTAGGAGAAATAGTGAAAAGACAAAATTTACTAAGAGAGCTACAAAGGACAGGAAATTGGGGAGATCCATGATCACTCACATCCTCAAGGGAAATGGCACTAAGAAGAAGAAGAAGAAGATTGTGTAAATGGTTGGCAGAACAGGGATTAGGAGAAATAGTGAAAAGACAAAATTTACTAAGAGAGCTACAAAGGACAGGAAATTGTGGAGAGCCATGATCACTCACATCCTCAAGGGAAATGGCACTAAGAAGAAGAAGATTGTGTAAATGGTTGGCAGAACAGGGATTAGGAGAAATAGTGAAAAGACAAAATTTACTAAGAGAGCTACAAAGGACAGGAAATTGGGGAGAGCCATGATCACTCACATCCTCAAGGGAAATGGCACTAAGAAGAAGAAGAAGAAGATTGTGTAAATGGTTGGCTGAACAGGGATTAGGAGAAATAGTGAAAAGACAAAATTTACTAAGAGAGCTACAAAGGACAGGAAATTGGGGAGAGCCATGATCACTCACATCCTCAAGAGAAATGGCACTAAGAAGAAGAAGATGATTGTGTAAATGGTTGGCAGAACAGGGATTAGGAGAAATAGTGAAAAGACAAAATTTACTAAGAGAGCTACAAAGGACAGGAAATTGGGGAGATCCATGATCACTCACATCCTCAAGAGAAATGGCACTAAGAAGAAGATGATGATTGTGTAAATGGTTGGCAGAACAGGGATTAGGAGAAATAGTGAAAAGACAAAATTTACTAAGAGAGCTACAAAGGACAGGAAATTGGGGAGATCCATGATCACTCACATCCTCAAGAGAAATGGCACTAAGAAGAAAAAGAAGATTGTGTAAATGGTTGGCAGAACAGGGATTAGGAGAAATAGTGAAAAGACAAAATTTACTAAGAGAGCTACAAAGGACAGGAAATTGGGGAGAGCCATGATCACTCACATCCTCAAGAGAAATGGCACTAAGAAGAAGAAGATGATTGTGTAAATGGTTGGCAGAACAGGGATTAGGAGAAATAGTGAAAAGACAAAATTTACTAAGAGAGCTACAAAGGACAGGAAATTGGGGAGATCCATGATCACTCACATCCTCAAGGGAAATGGCACTAAGAAGAAGAAGAAGAAGATTGTGTAAATGGTTGGCAGAACAGGGATTAGGAGAAATAGTGAAAAGACAAAATTTACTAAGAGAGCTACAAAGGACAGGAAATTGGGGAGATCCATGATCACTCACATCCTCAAGGGAAATGGCACTAAGAAGAAGAAGAAGAAGATTGTGTAAATGGTTGGCAGAACAGGGATTAGGTGAAATAGTGAAAAGACAAAATTTACTAAGAGAGCTACAAAGGACAGGAAATTGTGGAGAGCCATGATCACTCACATCCTCAAGGGAAATGGCACTAAGAAGAAGAAGAAGATTGTGTAAATGGTGGGCAGAACAGGGATTAGGAGAAATAGTGAAAAGACAAAATTTACTAAGAGAGCTACAAAGGACAGGAAATTGGGGAGATCCATGATCACTCACATCCTCAAGGGAAATGGCACTAAGAAGAAGAAGAAGAAGATTGTGTAAATGGTTGGCAGAACAGGGATTAGGAGAAATAGTGAAAAGACAAAATTTACTAAGAGAGCTACAAAGGACAGGAAATTGTGGAGAGCCATGATCACTCACATCCTCAAGGGAAATGGCACTAAGAAGAAGAAGAAGATTGTGTAAATGGTTGGCAGAACAGGGATTAGGAGAAATAGTGAAAAGACAAAATTTACTAAGAGAGCTACAAAGGACAGGAAATTGGGGAGAGCCATGATCACTCACATCCTCAAGGGAAATGGCACTAAGAAGAAGAAGAAGAAGATTGTGTAAATGGTTGGCAGAACAGGGATTAGGAGAAATAGTGAAAAGACAAAATTTACTAAGAGAGCTACAAAGGACAGGAAATTGGGGAGAGCCATGATCACTCACATCCTCAAGGGAAATGGCACTAAGAAGAAGAAGAAGATTGTGTAAATGGTTGGCAGAACAGGGATTAGGAGAAATAGTGAAAAGACAAAATTTACTAAGAGAGCTACAAAGGACAGGAAATTGGGGAGATCCATGATCACTCACATCCTCAAGGGAAATGGCACTAAGAAGAAGAAGAAGAAGATTGTGTAAATGGTTGGCAGAACAGGGATTAGGAGAAATAGTGAAAAGACAAAATTTACTAAGAGAGCTACAAAGGACAGGAAATTGGGGAGAGCCATGATCACTCACATCCTCAAGGGAAATGGCACTAAGAAGAAGAAGAAGGAGATTGTGTAAATGGTTGGCAGAACAGGGATTAGGAGAAATAGTGAAAAGACAAAATTTACTAAGAGAGCTACAAAGGACAGGAAATTGGGGAGATCCATGATCACTCACATCCTCAAGGGAAATGGCACTAAGAAGAAGAAGAAGAAGATTGTGTAAATGGTTGGCAGAACAGGGATTAGGAGAAATAGTGAAAAGACAAAATTTACTAAGAGAGCTACAAAGGACAGGAAATTGGGGAGAGCCATGATCACTCACATCCTCAAGGGAAATGGCACTAAGAAGAAGAAGAAGAAGATTGTGTAAATGGTTGGCAGAACAGGGATTAGGAGAAATAGTGAAAAGACAAAATTTACTAAGAGAGCTACAAAGGACAGGAAATTGGGGAGAGCCATGATCACTCACATCCTCAAGGGAAATGGCACTAAGAAGAAGAAGAAGATTGTGTAAATGGTTGGCAGAACAGGGATTAGGAGAAATAGTGAAAAGACAAAATTTACTAAGAGAGCTACAAAGGACAGGAAATTGGGGAGATCCATGATCACTCACATCCTCAAGGGAAATGGCACTAAGAAGAAGAAGAAGAAGATTGTGTAAATGGTTGGCAGAACAGGGATTAGGAGAAATAGTGAAAAGACAAAATTTACTAAGAGAGCTACAAAGGACAGGAAATTGGGGAGAGCCATGATCACTCACATCCTCAAGGGAAATGGCACTAAGAAGAAGAAGAAGGAGATTGTGTAAATGGTTGGCAGAACAGGGATTAGGAGAAATAGTGAAAAGACAAAATTTACTAAGAGAGCTACAAAGGACTGGAAATTGTGGAGATCCATGATCACTCGCATCCTCAAGGGAAATGGCACTAAGAAGAAGAAGAAGAAGATTGTGTAAATGGTTGGCAGAACAGGGATTAGGAGAAATAGTGAAAAGACAAAATTTACTAAGAGAGCTACAAAGGACTGGAAATTGTGGAGATCCATGATCACTCGCATCCTCAAGGGAAATGGCACTAAGAAGAAGAAGAAGAAGATTGTGTAAATGGTTGGCAGAACAGGGATTAGGAGAAATAGTGAAAAGACAAAATTTACTAAGAGAGCTACAAAGGACAGGAAATTGGGGAGATCCATGATCACTCACATCCTCAAGGGAAATGGCACTAAGAAGAAGAAAAAGAAGATTGTGTAAATGGTTGGCAGAACAGGGATTAGGAGAAATAGTGAAAAGACAAAATTTACTAAGAGAGCTACAAAGGACAGGAAATTGGGGAGATCCATGATCACTCACATCCTCAAGGGAAATGGCACTAAGAAGAAGAAGAAGAAGATTGTGTAAATGGTTGGCAGAACAGGGATTAGGAGAAATAGTGAAAAGACAAAATTTACTAAGAGAGCTACAAAGGACAGGAAATTGGGGAGAGCCATGATCACTCACATCCTCAAGGGAAATGGCACTAAGAAGAAGAAGAAGGAGATTGTGTAAATGGTTGGCAGAACAGGGATTAGGAGAAATAGTGAAAAGACAAAATTTACTAAGAGAGCTACAAAGGACTGGAAATTGTGGAGATCCATGATCACTCACATCCTCAAGGGAAATGGCACTAAGAAGAAGAAGAAGAAGATTGTGTAAATGGTTGGCAGAACAGGGATTAGGAGAAATAGTGAAAAGACAAAATTTACTAAGAGAGCTACAAAGGACAGGAAATTGGGGAGAGCCATGATCACTCACATCCTCAAGGGAAATGGCACTAAGAAGAAGAAGAAGGAGATTGTGTAAATGGTTGGCAGAACAGGGATTAGGAGAAATAGTGAAAAGACAAAATTTACTAAGAGAGCTACAAAGGACAGGAAATTGGGGAGATCCATGATCACTCACATCCTCAAGGGAAATGGCACTAAGAAGAAGAAGAAGAAGATTGTGTAAATAGTTGGCAGAACAGGGATTAGGTGAAATAGTGAAAAGACAAAATTTACTAAGAGAGCTACAAAGGACTGGAAATTGTGGAGAGCCATGATCACTGACATCCTCAAGGGAAATGGCACTAAGAAGAAGAAGGAGATTGTGTAAATGGTTGGCAGAACAGGGATTAGGTGAAATAGTGAAAAGACAAAATTTACTAAGAGAGCTACAAAGGACACGAAATTGGGGAGAGCCATGATCACTCACATCCTCAAGGGAAATGGTACTAAGAAGAAGAAGGAGATTGTGTAAATGGTTGGCAGAACAGGGATTAAGAGAGACAGCAAAAAGACAAACTTAGAGCTATAAAGGATAGTAAGTTGTAGAGAGTCATTGCTCACATCACACACAGATTTTGTTGCAGATCATTTACATGCCATTATTCTTGTCACATTTTTAGTTCCCTCAAGATAATGTAATACACCTATGTGTGTCATTTACCTGAAAGTATGGGAGATTGACAGGATTTAACACCGTTTGACTACAGAAATAATGTTTGGTGCAGAAACTTAGGTTATTCTATCTCTGATGTGGTAACAGCTTGTGTTTTTTTCTAGGACAACAGAAGTAAATTCCAGACAGGTATCAGAATGATGCAAAAACTGTAGGCAGCCACAAATGATGCCAAACAGGACCAATGGTAAGTAATAAAGTTGGTTTTTCATCACTGGTCACTCATTTCTTAGTATGCCTGTCTGCCTGGGTGTGTCTAGTTAATGCCTGTTGCAGTCACATTTCTGCTCAACACCCACAGAGCCAACTTGGGTTTATCCTGGAAGTATACTCAGCAGACCTTTGTTACAGTGTCTGGGAGAGAGTTCATAATCTCGTGTGGTATCCACCATACACAATTAAACCAATCTCTATCAGTCGCAGATTATCCAACAACTTGTCAAATATATTGACATTTTTTTTCATTTGTAGTTACATTTTTCAGTCTTTGGGGGTTACCTCATATATATATATATATATATATATATATATATATATATATATATATATATGCACATTTCATTAAAAACAAGGCGCTTTCATTTAGTTTTTTATATAATTTCTCATGAGATCTAATAATGTTTTTCTATTCAGATGATAAATTATATAAAAACTGTCCGAATGTTCTTTTTATCCGAGCGCTTTCGTCTATACATTTAGCCATTTTCAAGGATTATATTTCAACTGTTAGAATTAGAAATTGTTTGTTATATGTATGTTTTATAAAATGATTCTTTTTTTTGTTTCAAAACATGGTCAAGATATTATGTCCATGTTCATAGTTAATATTATTAAATGTTGGTTTGTTTGTTTTTATTAATAAGGCTTCCATTATTTTTAGCCTTTTTTTGCATGTGGATACATATAACAAACTATTTCTAATTCTAACAGTTGAAATATAATCCTTGAAAATGGCTAAATGTATAGCCGAAAGCGCTCGGATAAAAAGAACATTCGGACAGTTTTTATATAATTTATGATCTGAAAAGAAAAACATTATTAGATCGCACGAGAAATTATATAACAAACTAAATAAAAGCACCTTGTCAGTCGTTTTTAATGAAATGTGCATGAAAGAAGGATTGCTGCCTAAATACACAAATATATATATATATATATATATATATATATATATATATATATATATTATTGTTGCCTGACGATTGCACTAGCATGAAACAGATTGTCGCCTCTAAGTGTTGACTTCTATGTTCACTTTTATATTTACACATGCTCTATCTCTGATATTGAGCAATTTATCCCATAAATATAGCACACTTTAAGACTATATTTCTTCATATATATATATATATATATATATAGGGTGCAATGGGTAAATTCTGCACATGCATAGTATTGTTTTTTGATCTTATCGACTGCAAAAAAAGAGAAAAAGAGCACCATGACACAATTCACTCTGCCAGAAATTTGGAAATGCTGTACTGCTTGGTATTCATGCCAGAAGCTCCAATATGAACATTTCAGAGTGTCAATCTTTGGAAACGGCAGATGATTCGGAAAGAGTTGGATGAGTCTAATGGTGATTATGAAGGTGTTTCAAGTGATCACTATTGATGGCGATGTTATGCCTCTGAATCAACATGGATACCTACATCAAATGCCTTGAGGAGGTAGTGCTGCCCCGGGTCAAGAGGGTGGCTGTTGGAAGACCCTATGTCTGGCAACCGGACTCTGCACTGTGTCACACAAACAAGAGAAGCCAGTCATGGGTGTCAAACAATTTCTGCAACCACATTACCCTAACTCTGGCCGCATAACTCCTCAGAATGCAACACTTTTGATTATTATGTTTGGGGTGCAGCTCAGCAAGAAATCAACAAAACTCCTTGTAACACCAAAGATGTTAAAATTTAAACAGCTTGGCATGACAGAGATTTGGTTTCTTGGGCATTGAAGAAAACCCAAATAGTCACCAAAAGTACTGTACAAAAACTGTCGTGAGCTTAATATAAACCCAAGAGTTGTTTTGAAAGACATCACCAAAAGTTTGGATACGATGAATATCAGTGTAAGTACTCACATAACACTGTTTAAATAGAAATGGGTTGTATGGAAACAAAGACAAACCCCCCTTCACAAACCATGTTACATTGTTGCTTGGTTTAATTTTGCCAAAACATTCTTGGACAAAGAAAATTGCTTTTGGGAACAAGTACTATGGAGAGATGAAATAAAAATTGAACTTTTTGGACATAATCATGTACAGAAGATTTAGTGCAAGAACGGTGTGGCTCTCCTCCCAAAGAACACAGTGGCAACATTAAAACATGGAGGCAGATCAATGATGTTTTGGGGTTGTTTATGCTCAAGGGGTTCTAGACAATCAATTGCATTAAAAGGAATAATGAAACCTGCAGACTATATCAAAATTCTGGATGAAAATCTACAACTATCAATGCAATATCTTCATTTAGGTCAGCAATTTGCTTTATAGTAAGATAAAAATCCCAAACATATGTCTAAATCAGTGACTGTGTGGTTTGAGAAAAAGAAGATTACAGTTCTGCCATGGTCTTCAATGAGTCCTGACTTGAATCCTATTGAAAATCTATGGCAAGAATTGAAAGTTCAAATAAATGGTCAGCCACCAAAAAACCTTCAGGAATTATAACGTGTAACCATTGAACAATGGAAGAAAATCCCAGAAAAGACTTGATCAAATTTCATCAAAAAACTTTAGAAAATGATTGTAACAACTTATAAAGATGAGCGGCCATGCTGATGACTATTAATATTGTGAAAATTGTTTAATTGTTTTCTATTTTTCATACTGTATGAATAATTTTGTCTTTTCCTATTTTGCATAATTCACCTGTCAAATTTGATGTATTTAACCTATCCTTTTTTTGTGATTATTAACATATAAAAAACCTGGCATCATACATACATTAGATTCTGAGAAATGAATAAAAACATTCAAAATTGACAGGTGTATGAATAATTTCGTCATTGACTGTATATCTGTTAAAATGAGATGTCAGTATTATTTTCATTTTTGCATAATTTAGAATACAATTTATCCATTGCATATATATATGTATATAAATAAAAAACAGTATATATATATATATATATATATATATATAAATAAAAAATATATAAATAAAAAACAGAAAAAATAAATGTGGTTCTACAGAAGGATGCTGAGGATAACATGGACTGAATATGTGAGCAATGACAAAGTTTTAGAGAAAATGGAAACAAAAAGGAAACTTATACTTAAAGTCAGGAAGAGGGAGTTGAAATTTCTAGGGCATATAATGAAGAAGGAATGCTTGGAGAATTTGATACTCACAGGACGAATTGAGTGCAAAAAGGACAGAGGAAAATAATGTATAACATACCTAGTGGGCTTGAGTAAATGGATGGTGGAACAAGGTTTAGGAGAAATAACAAAAAGACAAAATTTATTAAGAGCTATAAAGGACAGGAAATTGTGGAGAGCCATGATTGTTTACATCTTGAAGGGATACGGCACATAGAAGAAGAAGAAGAAGAAGAAGAAGAAGAATGAGCTTGAGTAAATGGATGAAGAACTAAGCTTTAGGGGAGATAACAAAAAGACAAAATTTATTAAGAGTTACAAAGGACAGGAAATAGTGGAGAGCCATGATCACTTATATCCTGAAGGGACACGGCACATAGAAGAAGAAGAAGAAGAAGAAGAAGAATGAGCTTGAGTAAATGGATGGCGGAACAAGGTTTAACGGAGATAGCAAAGAGACAAAATTTATTAAGAGATACAAAAGACAGGAAATTGTGGAGAGCCATGATCGCTTACATCCTGAAGGGACATGACACATAGAAGAAGAAGAATGAGCTTGAGTAAATGGATAGCAGAACATGGTTTAGGAGAAATAAGAAAAAGACAAAATTTATTAAAAGCGACAAAGGGCAGGAAACTGTGGAGAGCCTTGTCCAGAGGATATGTGGCACATAAAGAAGAAAAAAATTGTGTGTGTGTAGGTATGTAATGGAACAGTAAATAGGAAAGACCCACACATATAAGCATACACTCAATATGGAAAACACCTTTTTTGTTATGTCTCACCAGTGAATTGGTGTCATCAGATAAAGAATCTTATTCCAACAAAATCTAGAAAACATGAATCACGTTAGGTAGCTGATTTTTGATTTAATTCTATCGTTAGAGAAATTAGATTTTAATTAATTTCAACTCAGTTTTTATTTCTATTGGTTTTATTTATTTTTATTTTTTACTTATTTGTTTTTTGTATTTATTTCTTTTCTTTCTTTCAAGTGAGTTCTTCTTTTTACTGAAACAATATGGCATACATAAAACTTAAATAAATAAGTCAAATTCAAACTGAGCTGAAATTAATTACAATCTAAAAGAATCAAGCATTCAGTCAATTTGAATCGTGTTTTATCTTTTGCTGTTTTGTTGAAATAAAAGTCTTTTTCTGTTGATGCTCATATGCCTGTTCGTTGGTGAAACATTTTTCAAATTGTCATCTATCTATCTATCTGAGTCCGTTTATATCTATCTATCTATTTATCTATCTGAGTCCATTCATATCTATCTATCTATCTATCTATCTATCTATCTATCTATCTATCTATCTATCTATCTATCTACCTGTCTGCCTGTCTCTCTGTTTATCTATCTATCTATCTGCCTGTCTGTCTGTCCATTTATCTATCTATCTATCTATCTATCTATCTATCTATCTATCTATCTATCTATCTACTTATATATCTATCTGCCTGTCTCTCTGTTTATCTATCTATCTATCTATCTATCTGCCTGTCTGTCTGTTTATCTATCTATCTGCCTGTCTGCCTGTTTATCTATCTATCTATCTATCTATCTATCTATCTATCTATCTATCTATCTATCTATCTATCTGCCTGTCTGTCTGCCTGTCTGTCCGTCTATCTATCTATCTATCTATCTATCTATCTATCTATCTATCTATCTATCTATCTATCTATCTGCCTGTCTGTCTGTTTATCTATCTATCTATCTGCCTGTCTGTCTGTCCATTTATCTATCTATCTATCTATCTATCTATCTATCTATCTATCTATCTGCCTATCTATCTATCTATCTATCTATCTATCTATCTATCTGCCTGTCTGTCTGTTTATCTATCTATCTGACTGTCTGTCTGTTTATCTATCTATCTATCTATCTATCTATCTATCTATCTATCTATCTACTTATATATCTATCTGCCTGTCTCTCTGTTTATCTATCTATCTATCTATCTATCTGCCTGTCTGTCTGTTTATCTATCTATCTGCCTGTCTGTCTGTTTATCTATCTATCTATCTATCTATCTATCTATCTATCTATGTATCTATCTATCTATCTGCCTGTCTGTCTGCCTGTCTGTCCGTCTATCTATCTATCTATCTATCTATCTATCTATCTGCCTGTCTGTCTGTTTATCTATCTATCTATCTATCTATCTATCTATCTATCTATCTATCTCAGTATGTTCTTATCTCATTGTTCATATATATGTATTTATCTATCTATCTATCTGTCTGTTTATTTATCTATTTCAGTCTATTCATATCTATCTATCTATCTATCTACCTGTTTTATTTTTAAACAGTATATTTATTTTTGTCTACCAGCCTGAATATTTGAGAGATCTTATTAATGAAAAATATGCCACCTCAGGCAGAATGCATGTTTAGCAATCTTCACCTAATGATTGTGCCATGCATGAAACTCAGTGTTATGCTACCAGTGAGGAAAAAATTGCATATTTATTATTAATATCAACTATAGCTCTGTTGTTATACATTGTGAACTATTTTATTGGCACCAGCACTCAATGTACAATATCTTATATTTAAATGCACTGTTATGGACATTTACGGCAGCATAAAATTTATTGCAGTCTAGAAGATGCCAGCTTTAGCATTTCATAGTGGCCAGATCCACTACAAGGTCTATTACAAGAATGAAGAACAACAATCAGTAATAACGAACAACAAGCATCAATATACCAATTAACGAGATTTAATTGTAATTAGGCAGTACTTGCAAACAGTAATGCAAGAGAATGCATGTGCGCTATACTGTACTGTGGGTGGGAGATATATTCCTGTTATATTTTGAGATTAAAAGTTGAAACAATCACTTAGCTTCAGTCTTTTGCCTGAAATAAAATAGTGTTTTCTCATTTCCCTTTTGTCTTGTTTTCCATTTCTCTTTGTTCTTTTTGCTTTCAGTTCAGTTCGTTCACTCGAGCAGCAGCATCACTTGGTTTATTCTCCTTTCTTCACTGTTATGAACTTTGACCCCCAAATCTGGTTGTTTACTCACTTAGATTCAGCAATGTAGAATTTGTTATTTGGATCGGAACATTCGGTGCTGTACAAGTTGAATTCTTCACTGTGATGATTATTAACCCCCAAAAGCTGATCTTTTACTGGATGATTAAAACATGGAGCTGTAAGCACTGGATTGATGCTAAACAAATATTTGATTTTATCAAAGGTTTCCTGACATTTCAAAGTTATATGACCTTTAACGTTTTTCCTTTAACAAGTCAGTCAGTGGAGAAGAAATTTCATAAATTCCAGAAAAATTCCCTCAAAATTTGTAGAAATTCCCAGAAATCTTCTTCATCCTTTTATATTATTGGGGATTGGATAATATCTTGTACTTTAGCATTAATTTTTTCTACTTTGTTATTAGTTCTCCTAATATATATATATATATATATATATATATATATATATATATTTTGGCTCCTGAAAAATTTATTTCGGTTGAGCTCTTTGGTTTGAGGTGTGAGTTTGCAAACAGTGACTATTTAAGCTAATATTGCACGACTCTTCAGCAGAATTGAGTCACTGTCAGTCACTGTGTGTTTATCTAAATCTAAAAATAAACACGCTAGAATTCACCTTCATCCCTGCCGTACACCGACGGCTTACTGGTAGAAGTTCCGACTGACGCAAATTCAGTTGGGTTTCGATCCTAGCTAGAGGCAACCGGATGTCTAGCCACATTGATGAGCTGTGAAACAGCGAAACAGTCTGTCTGTGGATGACAAATATATATATATATATATATAAAATAGTTAAAATATTTCATCCTTGAAAATGGCTAAATGTATAGCCAAAAGCGCTCGGATAAAAAGAACATTCAGACAGTTTTTATATAATTTATCATCCAAAAAGAAAAACATTATTAGATCGCATGAGAAATTGTATAAAAAACTAAATAAAAGCACCTTGTCTGTCGTATTCAATGAAAATATATATATATATATATATATATATATATATATATATATATATATATATATATATATATATAAAAGTGGACATGGAAGTCAGCACTTAGAGGCGACAGTCTGTTTCATGCTAGTGCAATCGTCAGGCGACTAGTGCTGTTATTTTTCTCGGCTATTTATATAAGGGTCAGTGGTGCATTATGGGTAGTCTATTTTGGCGGTTACTTTTACCGGAAGTGGCTTATTTGTTTATTTATTTATGTCAAATTGTTTTGCTTGTTTTTTGTTTGTTTTTTTGTTTTTATTTTTATTTTTTATCTTATATATTTATTTATTTATTCTTTTATTTTGATCGGTGTTTTTGGTTTACGTAGTAAATATTTGTTTATATAGCTTATTGTTGGTAGTCTATAATGGCCGTCATTACCGGAAATCGCTTGTTCGCTTATTTATTTGGGTCAAATTGTTTTGCTTGTTTTTATTTATTTTCATTTTTATTTTTTATCTTATATATTTGTTTATTTGTCATTGATTAAATCTGTTTGTTGAATTTGTGTTTTTTTCTGACTATTATTTAGGTGGGAACAGTTTTTAATTTATCTATTTAGGTTGGTTATCTTTATTTGTTTTTGTTTTGTTTTGTTTTTTAAACGGCTAGTTTATCGTGATCGGTTGTTAGTTTATTTATATATTTGGATGTGTTTAGATCGATTTATTATACTTGTTGTTATTTATTTGTTACACTATATCTTTTTGGCTTTCGGTTTTTAAGTAACGTAGTATATTATCTTTTATTAATGTTTTTTTTTTTTTTTTTTTTTTTTTTATTATTATTATTTTTATTTGTATAACAGTTATAACTTTCGTCCGTTCTTTTGTTTTGATTTTGTTTCGTATCTTCGAACAGGTGTGGTTTTATGATTTGTTTGGAGTAATTTATTTTGCTTATTTTATTGTTGTTTGTTTATATATTTATTTATTTTTCTATTTTAAGTTACGTAGTAAAAATTTGTTTTCATGTCTACATTTTGAGATTAGCTCGGATCTTTTATTTAATAATTTATTTTCATCTGGGAAGGTAATGATAGCTATTTTTTCCTCCAAGCAAAGTTTGCAGGTTTTTGATAGGTTGTTGTAGGCTGATGATTTTTTCCTTATTTTCCAAGATATTTTTGGTGTGGTGTGTGTTTTGTTTTTTATTTCCCAGATATACTTAGAAAGCATTGTGCTGTTCGCATATTTACTATTTGTGAAAGACATTTTGTGTACATAATTTCTTTGTTTCCATGGTCCTTCGGTTACTCCTATATATACTTTTTCTTCATTATCTGCTGATTTTGTCGTGGCTTGGTAGATTACGTTGTTTTGTAAACAATTACCGTTTAAGGGACATTCGTTTTTTATTCTGCAGTTGCACGTGGGTTTAATTTGTTCGTGTGGTTTGTTAATAATTTTTCTGTTGTGCTTTTTTATTATTTGTGCCATGTTCTCGGTGCAACTGTAGCTGATTTTTACTGTGTTTTTGTTGAATATTTTGTGTAGGGTGCTTGATTCCGGGAAGTGTTTGTGTAAAAGCTTGAAGAATATTTTTCCTATGTTTGTTTTTACGTTTTTGCTGTACGGTGGGTTGAACCATATGATATTTCTTTTTCTGTTGGTCTTTTTTGTGTTCTGTGGTGAGTATGTGAGTGTTGCTGGGAATCCGCTATCTTTTAGGGCTGTTTCGTAGTCTTTCTTGGCCTTGTTAAATATAGATTCATCGGAAGAATTGTCGGAAAGCCTGCGGTTAATCGATTTAGGTATCTGTTTGATTATAGAAGGCGGGTGGTTGGAGTATATATGTATGTACTGTGGTTTATCATTCGGTTTTCTGTATGGTTTGTGTGTGCCTTTTCTTAGGTTGAAGGTGACATCTAGAAAATCTACTTCGTTTAGGTTAGTTTTTATATCTATCTATTTATAAAAGAATAAATAAATAAATATATAAGATAAAAAATAAAAATAAAAACAAAAAAACAAACAAAAAACAAGCAAAACAATTTGACATAAATAAATAAACAAATAAGCCACTTCCGGTAAAAGTAACCGCCAAAATAGACTACCCATAATGCACCACTGACCCTTATATAAATAGCCGAGAAAAATAACAGCACTAGTCGCCTGACGATTGCACTAGCATGAAACAGACTGTCGCCTCTAAGTGCTGACTTCCATGTCCACTTTTATATTTACACACGCTCTATCTCTGATATTGAGCACTTTACCCCATAAATATAGCACACTTTAAGACTATATTTCTGTATATATACATATATATATATATATATATGTATATCAAAATTGATGATTAAATGTAGTCAAGATGACAAACTGAAATAAAGAAGAAAGAAGGAAACTAATCTTAATCTAAAAGGTTTCACCTTCATTAATGCTTTGTCAGAGATCAAAAATAGAATATTTAAAAGGTGTTCCAATAATTTGGACCGATTTTAAATGTGAATTACGTTTAAGCATCTAGTGATTTTTTATTTTTCTTTCAGATTTAACAATTTAAGTCTTTGGCAATTTCAGCCATGGAAAGATTAACAATCAAACAACGTGTTAAAGTTATCGAAGCCTATTACGAAAATTGACGTTCAAACCGAAATGCAATGAGATGTTCCCAGGTCATCTTTTGAAACAGGGAAGTCAATTGGCCACCACGATCATGAAACTTGACGCCTTTAGATTTCTTCCTTTGGGAGTCATCTCAAAAGTATGGTTTGTGCCAACAAGCCAATAACAATTCAATAGCTGAAGGATGAGATAATAAGGCATATTGGTGAGATCGAGGAGCACCTATGCAGTGACGTCATCGAAAATTTTGACTATCGAGTGGAGGTATGCCAGCGAAGCCTTTGTCGGACATTTGGACGATATTATTTTTTACACATAATTGCCATGACTTAAATAACATGACCCCAATAGAGAAATAAATACATTTTCACCAATAAAACTGATTTATTTACTGCTGACTTTGATCCATCTTAATGAAACACCCTTTGCTAAAAACAATATTTGTAATTAAGTAACCAATGAGTGTGTATGTGTGTATATATATATATATATATACAATTAAGTAGCCAGTGAGTGTGTGTGTGTGTGTATATATATATATATATATATATATATATATATATATATATATATACACACACTCACTGGTTACTTAATTATAAATATTTTTTTTAACAAATTTCTAATTAGCAGTATATTAACTCTTTGAGCCCTGACCACCGCTTTACCGGTAGTAGAGAAAAATGACTTAATGCCCAGCCACCGGTTAAACGGTGAATAAACACTTGCATCATGTTTTGCTATTGGCTGTATTATCTGGGTAGACTGGGACAAAAAGAAAGAATTCTGGCAATAAAGTGAAGGCATGCAATCATAATCTCTCCCTGCTAAATATAATGCTTAGATTTTTTGTAACTATTTTTATTTCTAGTGTGAAACATTACATTATTATTGCGAATTTCGACTCAGGAGCTCAGGCAGAAGGGTTAAAATTGTTCAGGAACGCAGGGCTTAAAGGGTTAATAGATATGGTCACTTAGGCATAGTCATGGTTGGTGTGCTTAGTTTTCTTTCATTCATTAGTATGTGCATAGAAATGTTACACAGAAGAAGAAGGAATATTCTCTAAAAACTGAAGTCGGCTTGAAAATAAAAATCTTGCTATGAAAAGCACTTTGGATGCCTATGTATGTAAAGTAGTGGCAAGAAAGGTGATTAAAGTGACTTTGCAGGTCTGAGTATTTCAAAAACCGATGATCTACTAGGATTTTCACACATAACCATCTCCAGAAATACAGAAAATGGTCAAAAAATAAAAATAAATTCCTTAGTGTGGCAATTCTGTGGGCAGAAATTCTTTGTTGATGAAAGAGGTTAGAGGAAAATGGTGAGACTAGTTCTAGCTGATAGAATGTCAACAGAGGCCCAACTGAGTACCCTTTATAATGGAAATATAGAGAAGAAAATCTCTGAATGCACAACATACTGAACCTTGAAACAGTTGTGCTACAGCAGCAGAAGACTATTCAGATAAAAAAAGAACCTGAGGTTACAATTTGCTAAGGAATACAAAAAATGGACAGGATTGGAAAAATGTTGTCTGATCTGATGAGTCTTGATTGCTGCTGCAATATTTTGATGTTAGGGTCAGAATTTGGATGGCAAGGCCAGAATTTGGATGTTAGGACCAGAATTTGGCATGAATAACATGAAAGGATAGATCTGTGGCAAAATGAAATAAAATCCATAAATAAAATAATAATAGTAATAAAAGAAAAATAAAAATATTTTCCCATGATGCTAGTAATAAAAGAACCAGAAAAGACAAATAATTTCCTTTCTCTTTCTCTTTCTCCACCATGCTCCAAGGTATAGCATAACATAGAAATTACATCCCCACTGCAGAAAGTTTGTTTACCTGGTCCACCAATGTCTGAAGTCTCTTTCCATTTTCCAATGCATGGCATTTGCACATGTCTTCCAAAACCTCCACCTATGAAGTAAATTAACCGTTTCTTTGGTTGTTCTAACTCTGCACAAAGCTCAACCATTACAATTACTGATGAAGTAAGTACAAACTTTCTTTGGACATTTCAACTCAGCCCAAGACCGACTTGAGCTTGACCATTATAATGATGCTTATTACTTACCCTAACTTCTGGACAAAAAAAAACAAAAAAAAATGGACTTACCCAAGAGACAATGAGAACCTTGTTTAACTACAGTTTATATAAAACAAGAGAATAAACGGTCTGTAGTATAAATGCAACTTGGTGTGTGACTCTTCTTAATTGCTTGCATATGAAAATACACCAACCTACAAATATGCAGGCAACACTCAACCTTTAAATTCCATAGATCCATTCTGATTTGTATCAACAATTCAGGTTGTTGGTGGGGGTATAATGCTATTGGGAGTGTTTTCTTGGCAGAGATTGGGATCCTTGGTAGCAATAAAATATTGTTTAAATGCCATAACCTACCCCAAGGTATTGTCGCCATCTTGGGTGGCCACCTTCTGCAGAACAACGCACAACATCACAAATTAAAAATAATGGCAGATTGGTTCATGGAACAGAGCAATTAATTTTCTGTGTTAAAATGACCTCTGCAGTCACTGGATCTCAATCAGATCAGCTTTGGGATGTCATAAGAAGAGAGACATGAATCCTTGCAGCCAATCAATCTACAAGATTTATAGGATGCCATAATAAAAACAAATTTGAAAAGAGTGTTTATAGAAGATTGTCAAATCCATATCAAGAAGAATTGAAGTGGTTCTAAACGCAAAAGATGATGCAATAAAGATATTAAAGTGACTGGTAAGTGCATGGTTCTTCTAATGATGCCCTTATTGGATAAAACATTGGCAACGGAATAAAAATTTAAAACATCCAACTGGTTTTCTTACATATTTTATTTGCTAATTTCATATCAATAATTTTAGCATATATATCTATTCACCGTATATACTTGTGTATAAGACAACTTTATATATAGTGCAACTTCTTTATTTTTTTAATGAATTTAACTGTGTATAGTGCAACTGGTCACAGAAAATGCATGATTTTTATCCGCTTCAAAAAATTACCAGTGTATAGTGTGACCCCACCCCCAACTTTTTGAGTAAAAAACTGATCATAAAAACTCACATTCTACTTGAGTATATATATATATATATATATATATATATATATATATATATATATACAGGGGTTGGACAAAATAATTGGAAAAGGTGCAAATTCCACTCCTATATTTCAAAGACCTATTATATTAAGAACTTTAACTAAAACTACTGCAGCCAAAGTGACTGCTGAGTTGAATAATCATCTTAATAGTCCAGTTTCTACTAAAACTGTTCGTCGTGAGCTCCATAAGACTGCATATCATGGAAGAGCCTCCGTAAGGAAACCTCTTCTCTCCTCTCGCAACATTCAAAAGAGGTTGAAGTGGTGCAGAGATCACAGATTACACAGTGTCAAATCTTCATAACCAATTGTATGATTTCTGCAGTACCAAAACTAAATGACCGCATAGTGAATGCAGCATGAGAAGAATAGATCAAAGGACAACGCTACTTGAATAAACAAACAGGTTTGAAATTAAAAGGAACAAAGAGAATCATTGATTCTAGTGGTGAAGGCTTGTGCAGAACCACCCACACTTTTTGGAAGAGCTGAATACAGAGAACAGGTGCCCAGTATGACACAAGGCCCCCAAATACTGCAGGTTTTGGAATCAGAATTGTCCTTCTCCTATGTGAAAGAGAGAAAGAAAAAGAGAAAACCTTTTTTTTTATTTCAGATGAAAAATTGAAGCTAAGTTTTGTTTCAACTTTTGCCCTTATAAAATAATGCATGCATCTTTCCACACAGAAATTTATAGCACCCATCTTTCCATACATTCTCATATCCAAATTATTTTTTTAGTTGTAAATAAATCTTGTTAATTTGTATATTGGTGTTTGTTGTTGGTCACATCCCAAAATCATGTATTTGACACTGCACTGAATCCTTCCACTGAGGAATGGTAAACCTGGACATCTTTTACATGACAAGTTGCTGTCTTTTTATCTTTTCTTTTTAAACTTTGTGCTGCAGTAACTGGCCGTAACAATATATATATATATATATATATATATGTATGTATTTTAAGACATTTTTATGTTTATACATTCTTTTTATAGATACAAATATTTAAGTAAATGCTCTGTTTTATAATAAACAGTATTAATAACATTTACCGGCCTGAGTGTCCAAGAAATTTTTTTAGAAAATATTCATCCTCTGACAGGAATTGAACCTGTATCCTATACAGAACTGTCATTTAGCCTAAAATGCCTTAACTGATTGAGCCACAGAGGATTGTTTTGTTACCAAGGTCAATTTTACTGCTTTTAAACTACAATCTTCCATGAATCTCTCACGTACATTCATATCTGCTCAAAGCGTATTGAAATGTAAACAAATGACGTCACACATTATGAAATGGACAAAGTCCGACAATTATTTTAAGACATTTATATGAGAATTTCTATGACATTCAGGCCGGTAAATGTTATTTAATACTGTTTATTATAAACAGAGCATTTACTTAAATATTTGAATCTATAAAAAGAATGTATAAACATAAAAATGTCTTAAAATAATTGTCGGACTTTGTCCATTTCATAATATATATGTATGTATATATGTATGCATATATATGTGTGTATATATGTTATATATATTATGCGTGTATATATGTTTTATAAATATATATATATATATATATATATAATTGTGTATTTGGGCAGCAATTCCTCTTTTATACAAGTTTTATTAAAAACAACTGACAAGGTACACTGTGGTTAAGCTTTTTATTTAATTTTTCTTATGTTCATATAAGTGTTTTCTTTTCTGGACAGAAAATGTATAATAATTGTTTGAATGTTATCTATTTGCAGCTATTCTCTTAGTGATTATCAAGAATGTTTTTTTTATTTTTTATTTTTAACTGAATGTGTAGATTTTTATTTATGTATCTAGAGTTATGGAATGTTTTTTTATTTTCAAAACATTTAGGTTGATGTCATTGAGTGCATATACATATATATATATATATATATATATATATATATATATATATATATAGATAGATAGATAGATAGATAGATAGAAAAGGTTAAAAATATAGTGTCCTATATTTATGGGTAAATTGCTCAATAACAGGGATAAATATAAATAAATATAAAAGTGGGCACTGACTTCAGCCCTGAGTGGTAACTGTCTGTTTGATGCTTGAATGGAATTTTCATATAATTCATTATATCTATCTATCTATCTATCTATCTATCTATCTATATATATATATATATATATATATATATATATATATATATATATATACATATAAACGAAGGAATATTAATATACAACCCAGTGTGTCTGAAGATTTTATTTTTGTAATATTTTTTATTGTTCAAAAAAAAAAAAAAAAATATATATATATATATATATATATATATATATATATATATATATATATATATGTGTGTGTGTGTGTGTGTATATATATATATATATAGAGAGAGAGAGAGAGGAGAAGAGAAAGAGAGAGAGGGCGGGGGATGTTGGAGTAATGGATAGCGGCTCATAATTTGGAATTGGAGAGCCAGGTTCATTTTCCAGTCTAGTTCATTATATTCCCTTATGTGCTAATACTCTAGGGAAAGGTATAAATCCATCTCTCCTCCTCTCAGCTATGGGTAAATAGCAGGACAGATTGGGTCCGATAACCTTGGGTGGCAAACAGTCTAGGAGTTGGAAAATTCTGATTCCAAAACCTGCAGGGGGTCATTTGGGGACCTTGTGTCATACAGGGCACCTGTTCTCTGTATTCAGCTCTTCCAAAAAGTGTGGTTGGTTCTGCACAATCCTTCACCACTAGAGTCAAATGATATGCGCAGGTAGTCTGGCTGTTGGCTCTAGGAACTGAGCTGCTTGACCCTCATATGTTGAAGACGACGGGAGAGTCCAGTACATATATATATATATATATATATATATATATATATATATATATATATATGTATATATATATATATATATATGTATATATATATATATATATATGTATATATATATATATATATATGTATATATATATATATATATATATATGTATATATATGTATATATATATATATATATGTATATATATATATATATATATATGTATATATATATATATATATGTATATATATATATATATATATATACATATATATATATATATATATATATATATATATATATGTATATATATATATATATATATATATATATATATGTATATATATATATATATATATATGTATATATATATATATATATGTGTAAGCAAATGTGTGGATGTAGATCCGACGGTATGATGAAAATGTGGAAAAGACAAAGCAAAATCCGAATATATGAGTTTACTGTTTTTATTATGTTTTTGTTTTTGTTATTCTGTCTTTTAAAAATTAAAACTACTACATTACCCACTAAATCTATACATAACATATTGAGTAATACGAGCAGACAACATATTACATCCGATGCTTGCGTCTATCAGGTGCCCTGCAGAGACTGCAACCTGAGTTATATAGGCGAGACAGGTAGATCATTGAAATCTCGCATTTCCGAACATAAACGTGACATTCGCCTCGGTAATCTAAGCAGTGCTTTAGTTATACACATAGCCAAATCTGATCACAATTTTGATTTCGACTCTGTGAAGATCTTAAAATATATCCACAATAAGAACCTTAGACAGATTTATGAGGCTGGCATGATAGCCACCTCACATACAGTAAATAATAGACCTGGTTTCTTTCAGATCGCGACCTCGGTGGCGAGATTAATGCGTGACAAACGTACCGATAAGCTATAGTTTTAAATAGTCCCCCTCACCCTCCACTTAGGACACAATCTTCTTCCCTGTGCGCAGGTCTTCGTAGTTGCCGCCCACGCGACGCCAGCATATCCGACTCTAAGAAAGAATACTTGACTTTAGAATTTCAGTTTTTCTGTTTCTGACCAGTCCTGTATATATCGTCTCTCCATCAAACTTAAATCTAATATAATTATGTCTCCATTAACCATGTCCCGAAGAAGGTCTATTTGACCGAAACGTCTGACGTCGACAGAATAACAAAAACAAAAACATAATAAAAACAGTAAACTCATATATTCGGATTTTGCTTTGTCTTTTCCACATTTTCATCATATATATATGTATATATATATATATATATATATATAGTAAGGTAATGCAGGGTTTGGCAATCCGTATGGATAATTTCAAAGAGCTCAATGTAACACCAGAGCAAATATTAATTAAATTAAAAAAGAGACTACTTAAGGTTCCATGACTGGGGAAATAAATTATAGTCATGGAACCTTAAGGTTGTCTTTTTTTAATTTAATTAATTTATATATATATATATATATATATATATATATATATATATATATATATATATATATATACATATATAGCATAATGAGAAGCCACGTATACTTTCTTGATATGTATATAATATGGAGAAAACAACTGAAAAGTTGCAAATTAAAAAAAATTGAATGTTCGTTTTGTGAAAGTATTTATTTATATTTTTTTATATATATATATATATATATTTGATATTTCAGATCTGACGAAAGATCAGGGCCGATCTGAAATATCAAATATATATATATAAAAAAATATAAATAAATACTTTCACAAAAACGAACATTCAATTTTTTTTAATTTGCAACTTTTCAGTTGTTTTCTCCATATTATATATACAGTGTAACCCGGATATAAGAGACCCGGGTATAAGAGAGATTTTCTCTGGTCCCAAATTAGAGCCATACTTACCTAAACAAAATAGACCAAACTCGGATATAAGAGAAACCTGGATATAAGAGACTTCTTCTCCGGTCCCGACAACTCTCTTATATCCAGGTTACACTATATATATATATATATATATATATATATATATATATATATATATATATATATATATATATATCTTTACTTGCTCCCCTTGTAGCACAATATATGTCATAAACCAATAAAAGCCATCTTAATATAAAATTCAGTATCTTGACCTTAGGGACCTTCTGAAGATTGTGAGACTGCTGTTTAACAACTTGTGTGTTCACATGAAAATTTCAGTCATGGGAAAGCATCAATATTTATAATTATTTTATATATTTCCCATATATATATATATATATATAATAAGTTACTACCCTGCGACTCTGAGTTTCATAAATTGTTGTACAAATGTTAGGCAGTGCTTCTGGTATGAATATCATCATTATTATTATATATTAGACTCTGATGTTTTATATTTTTACATATTATATTTGGCTTAGTTTAAACTTTCAACTTACATACATTTTTTCAAATCATTTCACCCCAAGCAAGGGGAAAAATCACTAAGATGCAAGGGGTGAAAAATCTGTGAAAAAATATTATTCAATGGAGAAAAGAATAAAGGAACAGGATTCAAGGTAAATGAAAATGACGATTGACATTGCATTTAAATTTTTGAAGATCAAAGTTGACTAGAAAGCAAGAAGCTATAAAAAAGAATTCCACAAGTGAGGAATACGAGAGAAGAAACTATTAGCATAGAACTTACGGTTCCATCTTAGCAATTTCAAATGTAAACTGATGAGACCTAGCTGCCAATCTAGTATGATGGTTAAATTCATAAAGCTGAGCTACCAAAAAGGAAAGCTCATCAGGATAATTACCATGAAAATATTTATAGAAAAGACACAGAAGCTACATTATGGCAGTGGGAAAGTGACTGAAGCTGATTTTACCAAAATAGGACTGAGATATCATTGCAGATTCTTCTCGGATTTTGTCAAGTATCTTTAGATACATAGCAGAAGCATATGTGGCAGCAATATCCAATGCACAAATGAAGAGTAGACTTATAAATGTGTCAGATAGATTGTCTAGAAGAAGAAAAATTGTCTAGCATGAGACAGTGAACCACCATTCCTAGCAACAGACCTAGCAATTGATTGAATATAATCTTTCCACTTTGTGCCAGTGGAAAGCAGAAGGTGCAATGAGTCACTCTTGCGGAGGTTAGCATCAGCAATGCAAAAAAAAAGTAAAATGCAAAAATATTGATTAAAAGAGAGCAGTTTTATTTCAAAGGCATGAAAAAGCCATTCCTTGTTTCCTGTTTAGGATTGGGTCTCTGGTTCCTTATAAAGTCTACTTCAACTCTATATTTCTATCATCTACATCTGAACTCTAAAATTTTATTTAAGTATTTTTTCTCCTTGATAGTAGAAGATAGGTTTGCCTATCGCCCGGTTCACACTCCTCCATTGTCTTCCGAACAGGAGTAGAGGCTTATCCCTTGTATCCTGTTTAAAATTGGGTTTCCAGTTTCTGTTTAGGATTGGGTTTCCAGTTCCAGTTTCCAGTAACATCTTTTCATTCTCTGTCATGCCTCGTAACCCCTTGTGACTTAGGTGAATTGTTGCCTTGCTTGGGGTGACTTGATTAAAAAATGTGCTTGCAATACCCAAGAAGACAGATTTTTGTAGTGTTTGCAAAGTGCATTTTAAAGTGTATGACAGATCATTAAAACTTCAGTAATTGGAACATATTAATATTATTATTATTAATGCTATTACCATTATTAATATTATTATTTTATTTCCTTTGATTCAGGTGTGTACACATTTCTTTCTGGGTCCTGCCCAGACACCTAAGGTCAGAAATGGCATCATGGCCAATTAAAAAAACAAAAAATTAAAAGATAAAACCCTTTGTAAGTTGTGAGCTGTACTTGTGAGAACAATTTTATGCATTTCTTTAAGGTATGGCCTACCAGGAATCCCTTCAATGAGTCTATCGGAACCTTTTACAATCAATCCCAGGGTTTCAACTGGAGTTGTTGATGTCCTCGTGTGCCATATTTTTGAGATTTTGATTTCAAGGTCCTTGTATTTTGATAGCCTTTTGAAAATCTTCAAAGATACATTGCAGTCTGCAGGCACTGCCATATCAATAAGGAGGTACTTTTTTCACTTGCGGTCTCTAATAACAATGTCTGGGTGGTTAGTTTTGAGTGTTCTGTCTGTGTGATCCCATAAAATTGTTACAGATCTGTTGTGGTAGGATCCACCTAATTTGCATAGTGGAGTACCGACTATATAATGGTTGGTACTGGGAAGACAGGAGAGGCGAATCAAGAGATTCAACTAGAGACTCTGCCCGACTGCGACTTAGTCAACACATTCTCCAGGAATGGTCTTCCCAGGAATATACAAAAGACTATATGTAAATATTGTGTACACTTTCTTGTTTCAATACATTTTGTTCTAAGTACATTTTGTGTTGCATTATTATTCCATGCATTAGTCAAGTTTCAACAAGATCCTATCTCCGTAACTGGGTCTGGATGGTGTTCATACCAATTTCTTTCAGTTTCCTTATTAATATTATTATTATTAATATTATTATTATTAATATTATGATTACTAATATTATTATTAATATTATTATTATTTTCACCTTTGTTTATAAAGCTGATGTTGATTTTTAAAAATGATCAGAATATACAATTTTGAGGACATACATTAGCATTATTTATTATAGTTTAATAAATTTAATTTTGTCTATGAAAAAATGAACAAGTAGTGTTATATAATAATTTCTAACAAACAAAAAATTATGCAAAATGTAAATGCATTAATTTTCTTCCCAAATTTTCACAACTTTAATATTGCACATTTGTAAGCACCAAAGTCTTATTTCGTCGACATTTCTGTTGCACCGAATGCAACATTTCTGTCTGGATAGAATTTAGGTAAAACTGAATTTTGTCAGAAACAAATTTTTCAGTATGCAGAAGAAAAAATACGACAGAATATTAAAAATAAAATGACAACTTTTCACTTCAATTTCGATTAATGTTAGGTGCCAATGTTTTGGTCCAATTTGCCAGAGGCGTTTGCAAAAAACGTGTTTCAAAAAATTTTGAAAACAGAAAATCTTATGGAATAGATATTGATGGAAAGATTTGCAAAACATTTTGCATCCATAGAGAAATTCTGGACAAAAGATATAAAATTTAAAAATTTTTGGTTTAGAAATGATTTTCATGGAAATAAAATGAAAAAAAACAAGTTATTCTAAGTTGTTATCTTTTTTTGTAATATATGTACGAGTAATTAAGAGTCCATGCATGTGAGTATATATATATATATATATATATATATATATATATATATATATATATATGTGCATGTGAGTATATATATATATATATGCATGTGAGTATATATATATATATATATATATATATATATGCATGTGAGTATATATATATATATATATATGCATGTGAGTATATATATATATATACATATATATATATATATACATATATATATATATATACATATATATATATATATATACATATATATATATATATATATATATATATATATACATATATATATATATATATATATACACATATATATATATATATATATATATATATGTATATATAAACATATATATACATATATATATATATATATATATATATATATACAGAGTGCGATGGACAAATTGTTGTCTAAATTATGCAGAAATTAAAATAACACTTATATCTCATTTTAAAAGATATATCTCTTTCAAATTTTCCGAACAGTATCCTCGTTGGTGAATGCTGCGATAATCCTTGCCTTCAGTTCATCTTTGGTATTACAAGGAATTTTGTTGGTCTCTTGCTCAACTCTGTCCCATACACAATAATCAAGGGGGTTGCAGAAATAAAAAAAAAAAAAAGAATTGGCCTTGCTGTTCCAATACTTTTGGAGGAGACTGTATATGATAAAAAATGTAGCTTTAAGGTAGGCTATATTCATGGATTAAAGTGCTCATCATCAGGGATAGAGTGTATGTAAATATAAAGGTGGATAAAACAATGTAATATACCAAACCAATGTAAAATCAGCAGATAACAGAAAAAGTATATACATAGGAGTAACCCTGGAAACAGCAAAACTACACACATAAAACATCCTTTACAAATAGCAAATACAGGAACAGCACAATGCTTTCTAAACACATATGGAAAATTTAAAAAAAAATCATACCAAGAATTTCAGGGCAAATAAGGAAAACAGCATCAGCCTACAAAAAAAACCCCCAAAACTGTAAATGCTAAGATTTATTGAATATCTTGTCCAGTAGATGAAATTAAAATATATGCATAACCACAAAAAAAACAAAAAATAACATTTAAAGTCATCAAAATATATTGAATTATTAAATACAAATAAATTACTTTAGAAACATATATATATATATATATATATATATATATATATATATATATATATATTATAAATTAATTGATTTAAAATAGGGTTTCAATTAATTTATAATATTAATGCTCTGTAAATTTACATTGAGCACTATTGTGTAAAAATAAAAATATCTATAAGAACACCGGATTTTATATCTTACTGTTCTTTTATTTATATATATATATATATATATATATATATATATATATATATATAATAAAAAGGCTTAAACACTAATATTCCATGGATTATTAGTGTTTCAGCCTTTTCATTCTATCCTGTCCTGGACATCGAGTTCTACCTGGATCATATCCTCTTGGAATTATTTTTATACATATATGTATGTGTATATATAATTACATATGTATGTGTATATTTACCACTAATATTGTCTATATATATATATATATATATATATATATACATAATTCTTTATATATTTTCCGTCTATACATTACTTTAATAGATACAATTTATCTGTAAATGCTCTGTTTTTTAAATAAACATTATTAATTACATTTACCGGCTTGAATACTGTTTATTTAAAAACAGAACATTTAGTTAAATAAATTGTATCTATTAAAATAGTGCATAGACAGAAAATATATTAAAATATTATCAGAGTTAATTAATTTCATTGTGTACTTGAGCAGCAATCCCTGTTTTGATCAAGTTTCATTGAAGATGACTGACAGGACATTGTGGTTTAACTTTTTATTATAGTTTCTTGCATTTGTACAAATGATTTCTTTTTGGGTCATAGATTGTGTAAGAATTGTTGAAATGATCTGGAGATCTGAACAGGTTTCGTTAATCTATTAGCTATTATCATTGTTTGTCTAAATATCTATTTTTGGTGGTATTGTTTAAATTCTTCAACAGAGCATATTCAGAATTAATCTTGTGACTTCAAAATGAATATTATTTGATTTGAGTTGATTTCTTCTTTTTTATTGTTTTTAGTTTTATTATTTTGCCAAAATGGTTAAAACTAATGGAAGAATTAACAGTAAAAACTAACACTCAATAATATCAATTATGAATATGGCCACAACTAGCTGGCTGTGTTCAGAAATTTTCAGTACATAATGATTGAAGCATGTACAAGAAGAAAAGAAAACTAAATGAAATTGGCAAAACTATGTATCCAGCAAAAAACAAATTCTTCTCTAACAAAAGTAACTGAGTATCTCATCATTCTTGCCATCTGAAGATTGTGAGACAACAGCATCAACTTCTAAGTGTTCACATGAAACTTTTAGTTGTGGAAAGCAATAACTTATAATATATATATATATATATATATATGCACATTTCATTAAAAACGACTGACAAGGTGCTTTTATTTAGTTTTTTATATAATTTCTCGTGCGATCTAATAAAGTTTTTCTTTTCAGAGGATAAATTATATAAAAACTGTCCGAATGTTCTTTTTATCCGAGCGCTTTTGGCTATACATTTAGCCATTTTCAAGGATTATGAATCACTTTATAAAACATACATATAACAAACTATTTCTATTTTCTAATTCTAACAGTTGAAATATAATATATATAAAATATAAAATATATATGTATATATATATATATATATATATATATATATATATATATATATATTTTATGTTTTATATATATATTATAGTTTATTTTCCATATTTTTGCTACAGGTGTTTCAGGTCTTGTGACCTTCATCAGGCAAAAAATGGTAATTTTCAAATATTATTTAAAGGAATTAATTTTTTCTTATCTTTTCTTATGTTTAACCATTGTCTTTTGTGTGTGGTAACAATGCAAATTCTTCTTGGACAGGCAGAAAATTTTCTTTTGCTTTAGAGGTAATAAAACAGTTTGGATTGGTCAGAGAAAGGGGAAAGAAGGAGGTTTTTATGTCTTCTGTATCTTTTGAAACATTTCTTCATTTTTGTGTATTGTGTATGTGTTTTTGCTAGTATATGTATATATATTCCTTTTCCATACATATATATTGTTGTATTACATGGAAATAGTATATATACATACACACTTTGTATGGTGTGTAGGGTTCATGGGTGTGTGTGTGTGTGTGTGTGTGTTCATTTTTGCCAGTATGTGGGTATATATTCGTTCTCCATACATATATACTATGTATTATATTATTATAAGAAATCTATACAGTAAATACATGTATCTTGTATGGCGTGGCATGTTTGCGATTGTGCATGTGTGTGGTGTCCAACTTGTGTGTTTTGCCACTATGGTGTATGGTGTGTGTGTATATATATATGTGTGTGTGTGTGTGTGTATGTACTCCAAACAAATTACAAGACCACACCTGTTAGAATATGCAAAATAAAATCAAAACAAAAGAACGGACGAAAGTTATAACTGTTATATAACGATAAAAAATAAAAATAAAAATTAATAAAAGATAATATACTACGTTACTTAAAAATCGAAAGCCAAAAATATACAGTGTAACAAATAAAATAACAACAAGTATAATAAATTGATCTAAATACATCCAAATATATAAATAAACTAACAACCGATTACGATAAACTAGCCGTTTAGAAAAATCAAATAAAGATAATCAACCCAAATAGATAAATTAAAAACTGTTCCGACCAAAATAATAGTAAGAAAAAACCACAACATCCCACCCCAAAATTCAACAAATAGATTTAATCAATGACAAATAAACAAATATATAAGATAAAAAATAAAAATGAAAATAAATAAAAAGAATTTGACCCAAATAAATAAGCAAACATCCGACTTCCGGTAAATGACCGCCATAATAGACTACCAACAATAAGCTATATAAACAAATTTTTACTACGTTAACAAAAAAACACCGATCAAAATGAAAAATAAATAAATAAATATATAAGATAAAAAATAAAAATAAAATAAAAAAAAAAACAAACAAAAAAACAAGCAAAATAATTTGACATAAATAAATAAACAAATAAGCGACTTCCGGTAAAAGTAACCACCAAAATAGACTACCCATAATGCACCACTGACCCTTATATATAAATATCCGAGAAAAATAACAGCACTAGTTGCCTGACGATTGCACTAGCATGAAACAGACTGTCACCTCTAAGTGCTGACTTCCATGTCCACTTTTATATTTATATATATATATATATATATATATATATATATATATGTGCAATTTTTTTTCACAGCACAGGTGCAAATTGCAAAACATGCACTCTGCCGGAGGTTGCATATTTTTCTTTAATAAGACGTCTCAAATATTCAGGCTGGTAGACGATAATAAGTATACAGTTTCAAAATAAAAAACTGGTCTACTTAGATATGGCTATCCACTAAAAATAATGTTTAATTTATAAAAATTTGTGGGATTGATAAATAAAAAATCCATTACTTCATTATAGGAATAACAACAAAAGGAAAACTTATCTTAGCTGACACGTTTGGTCATCTGAGAAACTTTATCATATAAATTTTCCTTTGTCTTTAACATGTCAGCTAAGATAAATTTTACTTTTTTGCTTTTATTCATATTGTTCAGTTTCAGACAGAGTATATCTGAAATTTTTACATACACACACACACACACACACACACACACACACACACATATATATATATATATATATATATATATATATATATATATGTGCTGACAGAATTGGAAGTGTTAACTATGATTTTGTATTAGTTGATTTAGAAATTGCTTATTTTAAATTCAATATTACTTCCTTTTCAGATTTCCTTTTAGTCTTCATAAAAGTTTGGCAAACTTATAGCACAAAATGGCTTCCCCACAGAAGGAAAGAATATGAAAGAAAATGAATTTCATTTTTTCCTGGTGAAGTGATTTCAGGAGATAAGTGAAATGTTCTGTCAAAATGCAGGCAAATTCTTCATAACTTGATAGACGAACAATTTGATGAGTCTGTTTAGATTCTCTGAACTTTTGGCTAAGATTTGAATAAAAATGTGATCACTATTGCAGAACGGAAAGAATTAGCATTTTCCAACTCCTGGTATTATTTGTCCTGCAAAGCTGACATGAAGTGTAAAGATTATATTGAATCAATTACTAAGTCTGCAGCTAAGAAACTTGGTTCACTATGTCATACTAGATAATTTTTTTCACCATAATCTGTCTTACATATTTAATATAAGTCTACCATTCATCGATACTTTTAATATTGCTGCCACATCTGGTCTGGTGCTCTTGCTATATATTTAGAAATTCTTGATAAAATACAAAGAAGAATCTGCATTGTTATTGGCCCTGACCTGGCATCTTGGCTTCAGTCCCTTTCCCGCTGTCATAACACTTCTCGCTTGTGGAACTCTTCTCCATTTTCTCGCTTCCCAGACAATTTTTATCTTCAAAAATGTAAATTCAATGTCAATTGTTACTTTCTGTCTTCTTAATTCTTGTTCTTTTATTGTCCTCTCTCCTTAATAGTAGTTTTTCTTATATTCTCTAACACTCAGTAACCCCTTTACATCCTAGTGGCTATAGGGCCTTGCTTGGGGTGAAATGATTAAAAAAAGCAGTATTTTGAAGACTCATGTGCATCTGGGTAAGAAAAAGGCACAAGACATGGAATTTAAGCAAATAAAAAATAACAATTCTTGATAAAATAAATAACAATAAATTTATTAACAAAACAAGGAAAGACAGAAAAGTACTTCATCATTGTAGTTAATGATAGTTCAACACCATCTTCAGTTGATGTCTGTGAAGTACTTACATGCCATGTTATCACTTGGGGACTACCAACAACAGCAACAACTAAAATGGATAGCACATGTAACTCAAAGAGAAAATAAGGACATATTCAAGAGGTTGATATTCCACACGACTTCAAATAAAAAATTAAGAAGGAAACTCCCATCAATACTGGAAAGAGCAATAACAGCTACAGGACTTATAAAACCTATTTTCCTGAAAAATTGTTTTAAAAGAAAGATTTTATAAATTTCAACCAAAAGCAATATTGGCTGCCCAGTCAATGAACGCCAAATGTTTCCTTGTACGGAAATGGTTAATATTACCATTACCAATATTGGTGTTCAGAGGAAGCATATGTTGCTATTCTCAATGTGAAAAGGAGAAGAGAAAGAACCTTTCAAATATTGTGCTACCTGTGATTATTGTCAGGGGCAGTAATTTTCTTGTTATGGGGATTTAATGCAGACAACAAAACTTGAATCAGATGTTAGTAAGAGAGAAAGGACACCTGAACCTTATAAAAGAAGAGAATAAAAGGAAAGGAAAAGAAACTTGCAGATTTTAATGTTCCTCAAAATTATAAGCATCTTTTTGTCAGTCTATTGGTTGTAATGTAATATCTGACATTTTGTAGGAGCAGTTTTCTTTAGGTTCATGCCTTCCTATGCATGCTGTGGTAAATGCAAACAAAAAAGATCCATTCATTTACGTTTCACACCTTAAATAAGTGAAGAATTATGTCAGTATAAAGGGGGGTTAATTTTACATTTACTACATACAACATTATCAAATGCTCTATCACAACGTGTCATGGTGGAGAGTCTTGTGTGGTCCAGTGACTCTGAGAGCTATGCTCTCAGGTGTTCTAAACTCCTTGTAGGGCCATCCTTGGCTGCATGGTTGAAGAAAAGAACCCAGACTAAGCACAACCATCCTCAAAGACCTCAACGGTAGAACAAGTGGATGATGATTACAACAAATTTCAGTGGTTGAACAATCAGATGATGAGGGTTACTCATCATGGACATGCTACAGAAGATGCCATTCAAAATTAAAACTGAGTCAGCAGCAGTCCATTGCACTTTCATAACTGGATTTTGTCTTATTCCATAAGTGCCAGAGAGGAAGGTGATGAAATCAAGTGCGTCGGTCACATCCTGGCAAGTTGAGGTGTGCCTGAAACAAATTCACATCATCGTCACTTTCTTCTTCTGTGATTTTCTTACATCATCACAAAGGAAATGATCTGCAAAGAAAAAAATTAAATTCTTGGATACAAGATAAAGCTGACAACATCCCCAAAATAAGTGTCATAACCAGTGTTCTTTGTCAGGTTGCTTCATTTTAATTCTGATATTGAATGTTGATGTAATATTGTTACGTTCAAATATGATTTCCAGAATCACTTTTATTCATTGGCTTTCGACATTGTCAGATCCGTAGCAAATTTCATTCTAAAATAAAAGCTCTAAGTTAGATATTGAGATTCATTGGCAAAAATTTATGAAAGTAATGTATCGATTAATGGGGAAATTGTCTCAGATTTCTCAGGTGGGTAAAGTCGTAATTTGATAAGTGTTATTTGTTTTCAGATAGTTTGGGATGTTCCTGCAAGAAATGCACCAAATATTAAGCATGTAATTTTTTAAAATTTTTTATTAACTCTTTTCTTTCCTCAACTTTGTCACTTCCCAGACTTAATACATTTTTTGATTTTCTTTTTATGACATTATGCAGACAGAAATTGATATCTGATTTTATTTGACAGCTAATTTAAATCAGATAAGGGCCTTTAACGTTTAACAACACAATGTACAAAGAAAGTTATAAGACACATTCAGATTATTTTTAGGTAATGATGAGGCAAAATTTAAGTTTTATGAGCACTTCTGAGTTTGTTTAAACTAATCGTTCCTGGAATAAAATTATTTATAAATTTTTCCATGTTTTGAGGTATCTTGCATTTAAGAGGCACAGTAGAGTAATAGAT
Source organism: Acanthosepion esculentum (assembly GCA_964036315.1). Classification (NCBI taxonomy): domain Eukaryota; kingdom Metazoa; phylum Mollusca; class Cephalopoda; order Sepiida; family Sepiidae; genus Acanthosepion; species Acanthosepion esculentum. The sequence goes on from OZ038511.1 coordinate 6,200,710, forward strand.
AATGGTTCAAAATGAGGAAACTGAGAGTAGAGTTTGAATTCCAGTTGAGTTCATTACATTCACTTCTGTGCTAATACCCTAGAGAAAGGTATGAATCCATCTCTTCTTCCCCCAGCTATGGGTAAAATAGCAGGATAGACTGACTCCTATAGTGTTGGGTGGCAATCAATCTAGGAGAAGGACACCTCTGGATTTGAAACCTAAGTGTTTGAGTGATTAACAGCTAAACCAGATCCACCATCAGACTAATGGTTTGGTGAGATTGGTAAGTGGAACCCCAGAATCACAAAAGGCAAGAGCTATTAAAGGGAAGATGATGAGTCAGTGGCCATCTACACTGATTATGGGTTAAATAGCCTCACCAACCCACAATTGGCCAAGTGTAGTGAGCATGGCTACACACTTGAAGGCATGGTCAATCAAGGAGGGTGGTGGTTCTTCCAACAGGAGTGAGTAGGCTTTGAATTTAAATTGAATTTGTGAGCAATCTTTTTTTTTATCATTTCACCCCAAGTAAGGCAATAAAGTCTCTAAGACATGAAGGGGGTTACTGAGTCTTAGAAAACATAAGAACAAAAAACACTATTAAGAAGAGAGAACAATAAAAAACAAGAATTAAGAAGATAGAAGACAACGACTGATATTGCATTTAAGTTTTTGAAGATCAAAGTTAACTGGCTACACAAGTTAACGGATTTATAGCATAGAGAATCTGATAGGATTTTGCTTAGCCTATACATAGCATAGAAAATAAAGGCAATAAATCCATTTTGTGTTTGGTAAGCCAAAAGAAATTCTATGCTAACATTTATCTTCTGTGTGCATTTTCTATAAATACTTTCATGGTAATTGTTCTGTTGTACTTTTCTTTATGGTACCCAGACTTTATAATTTAAGTACAGTACTAGATTGGCTGCAAGGTCTCATCAGTTCACTGTTGAAATGGTTAGATGTTACCATAAGATCTATGCTGAGAGTTCCTTTTCTCGCACTTCTCGCTTGTGGAACTCTCTTCCAAGTTATTGCTTCCCAGTCAACTTTGATCTTCAAAAATTTAGATGCAATATCAATAATTATCTCCTGTCTTCTTAATTATTGTTCTTTTATGTTTCTCTCTCCTTAATAGTAGTTTTTCTCATATTCTCTAACACTCAGTAACAACCTTTGCGTCTTAGTGGCTTTATTGCCTTGCTTGTGGGGAAATTTAGATGCAATATCAATCGTTATCTCCTGTCTTCTTAATTCTTGTTCTTTTATTGTTCTCTCTCCTTAATAGTAGGTTTTCTCATATTCTCTAACACTCAGTAACCTTACCTTTGTGTCTTAGTGGCTTTATTGCCTTGCTTGTGATAAAATAAATAAAAAAGATCTGGTTGGTCCATCTGTCAATGGTTAAGGAAATTCAGAATTTCAACAAGTGTCTGAATAAGATGAGGATTGATTTTTTTTCACAACATTTTATAAAAACAATCAAATGTAAAATCAGTTTTTGTGTCGATGTCTTTTTAAAGAAATATTTTTAAAAATACATTTTTGAAAGATAATTCTTTTAAAATAAAATTAAAACATCCAAATATAATTTGAGAAAAAAAAATAATCAGTTGTGATTCGATTTGCGTTTTAAATCATCTAGTGGGCAAAAAGCTCAATAAAAACATTCCCATCATGCATCAGCAAAAAGCCACACAAGGAAATCTTTCATTGCAAAAAGAAATTCTTTTTCTCTTTTTTTTTTTTACCCCAGTGGACGTCTCTCTGCACTGCATGATTCATCTGCCAGATCCAACGTTTCTTTTCTTTCTTGTTTTTTTTTGCTTCGTTCTCAGAGAATAATCTCTATTTAACACTTTAGTTATATTTTTGCATTCTAATTTTTACATTCGCAATGAGAGACATGAGAAAAAGTGCAATTCTACTTTTCAATTTACATGCATACATCTTCATAAACATATATGAATACATTCATATAAGCAAACACAAGCAGACATGCATATATATATATATATATATATATATATATAATACATTTTAATATATATGTAATAAAATATATTATAAAATATATTTTAACTAGCATATTACCCACAAAAAATGATGGGATTATTTATAATTGGATCAGCACTTCTGCTTTGGATCAGAATATTTGTGCACTTCCACAAAGTATCACTTCAACAACTGTCTGGCTATTATCAGTGTACTCTGCTTAGGATCAGTGTAATATCTGTGCACACTACATAAGATCAAAAGGTCACTATCAGGCCATAAGCCTAGGATCAGAGTATGTATCTATGCACTCTATATATGTTCAAAAGTCATTCTCACACTGTAAACCTAAGCTCAGAGTGCACTCTATATAGGATCAAAAGTCATATTCAGACACTTGGCCTAGAATCAGAGTGTAGTATCTGTGCACTCTACATTAGATCAAAAGTCACTCTCAGACCTTAAGCCTACGATCAGTGTAGTATCTATGCAGTCTACATTAGATCAAAAGTCACTTTCAGACCTTAAGCCTAGGATCAGTGTAGTATCTATGCAGTCTACATTAGATCAAAAGTCACTTTCAGACCTTAAGCCTAGGATCAATGTAGCATCTGTGCACTCTACATTAGATCAAAAGTCACCCTCAGACCTTAAGCCTAGGATCAGTGTAGTATCTATGCAGTCTACATTAGATCAAAAGTCACTTTCAGACCTTAAGCCTAGGATCAATGTAGCATCTGTGCACTCTACATTAGATCAAAAGTCACCCTCAGACCTTAAACCTAGGATCAGTGTAGTATCTGTGCACTATACATTAGATCAAAAGTCACTCTCAGACCTTAAGCCTAGGATCAGTGTAGTATCTATGCAGTCTACATTAGATCAAAAGTCACTTTCAGACCTTAAGCCTAGGATCAATGTAGCATCTGTGCACTCTACATTAGATCAAAAGTCACTCTCAGACCTTAAGCCTAGGATCAATGTAGCATCTGTGCACTCTACATTAGATCAAAAGTCACCCTCACACCTTAAGCCTAGGATCAGTGTAGTATCTGTGCACTCTACATTAGATCAAAAGTCACATGCAGACTAGGGCCTAAGATCAGAGTGTAGTATCTGTGCACTCTACATTGGATCAAAGTTACTCTTAGGACCTAAGCCTAGGATCAGAGTGTAGTACCTGTATATTCTACATAGAATCAAATGTCACTCTCAAGCCCAAACTTGGATTAGAGGTTAGTATGTGTGTATATTGTGCACAATGTGAAAAGTGCATTGACATTTAAAAAAATGAATTGTTGGAGCTATTTATTATGCAGTTAATAAGACGTCTTCTTTAAATGAAAGTAACAGTTTGTAATATGTTGTTTATGTGTTGGTTTAATATGTTTGTAATATGTTGTTTATGTGTTTGTTTAATATGTTTGTAATATGTTGTTTATATGTTGGTTTAATATGTTTGTAATATGTTGTTTATATGTTGGTTTAATATGTTTGTAATATGTTGTTTATATGTTGGCTTAATATGTTTGTAATATGTTGGTTTAATATGCTTGTAATATGTTGTTTATGTGTTTGTTTAATATGTTTGTAATATGTTGTTGATGTGTTGTTTTAATATGTTTGTAATATGTTGTTTATATGTTGGTTTAATATGTTTGTAATATGTTGTTTATATGTTGGTTTAATATGTTTGTAATATGTTGGTTTAATATGTTTGTAATATGTTGTTTATGTGTTTGTTTAATATGTTTGTAATATGTTGTTTATGTGTTTGTTTAATATGTTTGAAATATGTTGTTTATATGTTGGTTTAATATGTTTGAAATATGTTGTTTATATGTTGGTTTAATATGTTTGTAATATGTTTATATGTTGGTTTAATATGTTTGTAATATGTTGTTTATATGTTGGTTTAATATATTTGTAATATGTTGTTTATATGTTGGTTTAATACGTTTGTAATATGTTTATATGTTGGTTTAATATGTTTGTAATATGTTGTTTATATGTTGGTTTAATATATTTGTAATATGTTGTTTATATGTTGGTTTAATATGCTTGTAATATGTTGTTTATATGTTGGTTTAATATGTTTGTAATATGTTTATATGTTGGTTTAATATGTTTGTAATATGTTGTTTATATGTTGGTTTAATATGTATGTAATATGTTTATATGTTGGTTTAATATGTTTGAAATATGTTGTTTATATGTTGGTTTAATATGTATGTAATATGTTTATATGTTGGTTTAATATGTTTGTAATATGTTGTTTATATGTTGGTTTAATATGTATGTAATATGTTTATATGTTGGTTTAATATGTTTGTAATTAGTTTTTTATATGTTGGTTTAATATGTTTGTAATATGTTCGAATATGTTGCTTACATGTTGTTTGTAATATGTTCTAGATATGTTATTTATATGTTATTTCTACATCCCACTTGTGCAAAAGATGGTCATGTGATTTTTGTTTATATACTAGAATAAAATTCTTCATTAAAAGTTGCATTCAAAATGGATGTGCTTGCAGCAAATTTATTTGATTATTGTTGTTATTCAAGTTTTATTGAAAAATGAAACCAATCTAATTTATTTAGATATAAAGTAATGAATACTATACAGTTTATATTATAAAGATATTTTAGTTTTATTATTTCCAGTGCAATTCAATGGAATTTTGGGGATGCAACCATGGCAATAATGGCAGTTATAATTGGCCAAAAGTAGATATATCTCAAATTACATTTCTTGAATAATGTAAGATTATGTCCCCACACTCTTTTGTCTGATTTATGTATATGCAAATTTTATAATTAGGAATGCGTGAATAATAATAATGCAAATATATAATTGCTCTTTCAATTAATATCTAATTTCTTATAAATAGAGATTTTAGAATTACAGCAGGAAAGACAAAAATCTGCTTACAAATGGTCCACTTGAGTTGTTGGAAATATATTTCTGAAACATGAGATATAAATATCTGATAGTTTGCAGTTCAGAAGATTCATTGACATGCAAATATCTCCACGAGAAGAAAAATGTACAAATAAATGCTAGAGATTATTTATACTATTTATTCTCAGACTATTGTCTTCATCTTTCTTGTTGATTTTACAGCATTTTGGCCATTGTGCCCTCCAGCCTTCCTCGGGTGTATGGTGATCTGAGTAACCTACAGGGAATTCTGAACTGAACCTTTTATTTAATCTATGGGGATACACTGTTCTCATTCCATTGCCCATGTATAGGGATATCTTCTTGTTCTTATTTTTTTTAGTAATGTTCAGTTATTACTTGTCTGTTTCCACTGAGTTCAAGTAAAACTGCCCAGCCCAAGGATTGAACTCACAATTACCATAACACCAAATTCAGACAGAAATGGTAGAGAGTTAGAAACATTTATCATTGAGTATTAGAATGATTTAAGAATCATTTTGTGATTAAGTTATAAGTCCTGGTTTGGGGGTCTGGCACCAGAAACGGAAAAAATAAAAATATAGGAAGTTGGAGAAAATGGTTTCAGTTATAAAAATAGATGTAGTGGAATTGAGTCAGTTTTATTTCACTTAATTGTTGGAAATAATTGATAAATTATCAAAATTAAGGGAAGGCAAATGATTTTCTCTCTCAAAATTTTTCCTTGAGGATTTTTGGCCTCTTAATGAACATGCAGTCTTAAAACGGTTAAGAATTGGAAGTCCCCTCCCACTCTCTCGTACAAACTTCTTTTCCCTCCTTTATTCACAAATAGTAGAATTTTCCTATTAATGGCAATAAAAGCAGTCTGTTCCAATTATATGCATTGTGCTGTTTAGCATAAGGAGATGATAACCTTTCTTCTAGTGAAAAGATATCTGTTGGTTTTCAACAAGACAGGAACAGACCAACTTTAGTACAGTTGTCCCAAGAAAGTCATGGAAACTAATTTAATTATGCAACCAATTTGGTTCAATTATTAACAATGACAATGGTTGCTAAACACCATTTCAAGCCACTACAATGATCACCACAAATTGATTGATCTATTTTTTATTGTTTATTAACCTTTTGTGTGTTATTTAAAGCCAAGACTTATTTCAGATTGTAGGAGGTTTCTTACAGTACTTAATGTTCCCAAGCATCTTTGACTCCTTCAAGTTAAGAACATAATGAAAAGTGACTAAGGACAATGTGGCTGGGCATCTAACAAAGCCATTTTTATTATATTCTGGATACTATTTAATCTTCCCTTTAATGCAAGGAATTAAATTTAGAAAGGCAGAACTAAAAGAATTTAAGAAATCAAATTTGAAAAGGTAAGAATAGAATTCAGCAGGTAACTGACCAGGCTGAATGCTAGGTAACTTCAGTGACTGAATGAGAACCTGTATTTTAAGCTACAATAATCACCAGTCATAAAAAGTAGTTGGAACTAGAAACATATAACTACATACAGAACCTCAAAGATATTGTGACAATGTTACAGTTTCCAGACTAAATTTATAAAATAAATGATACCAATTTTCTAAATCTAATTTCTGAGCTTTCTACATAAGTTAACCCTTTTCTGTGAGATTTATTCTGACAGGAGTATGCTGAGGCTCTGTGATAGAAGCAGTTTTGCTTATAACTATCTGGTTTGGAATATTTCAGTGGAAACTAAATGTAATAAAATTACTGACAAAGGCAAAATAGATTTTAAAAATATAAAAATATGTATGACCATTAACATTTCGCACACTTGTTATTGAAGTCTGAATCATAATTGGAAATAAATTCATGTATTTGTCCCATTTCAAATGCATATACTTAGAGTCAAAACGGGTTGATAAGGCTTCCAAGGAATTCATGAATCTAGGCCTAGATATAATAGTATAGAAAATTACAAAAATCATTTCAAAGTATGAAATGTTGCTTGGGATGATTTAATAGCATATACCACTCTATGACCAGTTATTATTATTAAATTTGTATGTAAACAATTTTATATGTTTTGCTGGAGAGGTCTGGAATTAATTCATTTAGAATATTATCTACAAGAGAGAATCTTTTGAACTCTGATTCCTTCAAGTTAAGAGCATACTGAAAAGTGACTAAGGACAGTATGGCTGGGTATACAATGAAGCCATTTTTATTGTATGTTGGATACTATTCAATCATCTCTTAAATTCCTGGAATTAGATTTAGAAAGACAAAACTAAAAGAATTTAAGAAATCAGATTTGGAAATTTAAGAATAGAATTCAGGAGGAAAAAATGAAAATAAAATATTGATAAATAGTGAAAGTGATTGGAAAATTCAAATGAAATTAAGCACTGAAATCAGAGTTGATGATCTTTATTTAAAATTGTATTCATTAATAAAATATAAAGCTATTTGCGGCATCACATTGGAATGGTTTTTTGTTTGATGCTGGAATTTTTAGTGTCTGAGACAGTGTAATAGGAAATAAATCTTTTCCAATGTTCATTTTTGAGCTTCTGTTGGTTACTCTAGGGCAAACTCCCCCATTAAGTTTCCATATATACTTAATGTGTTGGTGAGGTTTTTTAAAAATCATTTCACCTGAAAGCAAAGCAGTAAAGCCGCTGTCTTAGTGGCTTTAGTAATCCCTTGTGTCTTACAAGGGATTACTGAGTGTTAGGGTAGATAAGAAAAAAGCATTATTAAGGAGAGAACAATAAAAGAACAAGAATTAGGAAGACAGTAGATAATGATTGACATTACATTTAAATTTCTCCCAAGCAAGGTAATAAAGCCACTAAGATGCAAAGGGGTTACTGAGTGTTAGAGAATATGAGAAAAACTACTGTTAAGGAGAGAGAACAATAAAAGAACAGGAATTAAGAAGACAGAAGATAATGATTGACATTGCATTTAAGTTTTCAAAGATCAAAGGAAATAAAGCCACTAGGACGCAAGGGGGTTACTGATTGTGAGAGAATATGAGAAAAACTACTATTAAGGAGAGAGAACAATAAAAGAACAGGAAATAAAAAGACAGAAGATAATGATTGACATTGCATTTAAATTTCTGCCCAAGCAAGGTGCTAAAGCCACTAAGACGTAAAGGGTTTACTGAGTGTTAGAGAATATGAGAAAATGCTATTGAGGAGAGAGAGGGCAATAAAAGAACAAGAATTAAGAAGACAGAAGATAATGATTGACATTACATTTAAATCCCCCCCCCCCCAAGAAAGGTGTTAAAGCCACTAAGATGTAAAGGGGTTACTGAGTGTTAGAGAATATGAGAAAAACTACTATTAAGGGGAGAGGAGAATAAAAGAACAGGAATTAAGAAGTCAGAAAATAACGATTGACATTGCATTTAAATTTTTGAAAATTAAAGTTAACTGGAAAGAAAGAGGCCAGAAAAGATTTCTGTTAGTGGGACAAGTGAGAGAAGAAACCATCAATACAGAACTTATGGTTACATCTCTTGCCAGTTCAACTGTAAAAAGATGAGACCTAACCATCAATCTAGTAGTGCCATTAAATTTATAAAGTGTAGATACCAAAGAGGAAAACTCATCAGAATAATTACCATGAAAATGTTTATAGGTACAGAGAAAGTGACTGAAGTTGAGATGCCAGACGAGGATCAATAACAATGCAGATTATTCTTTGAATTTTATCTAGAATCTCTAAATACATTGGAGAAGCACCAGACCAGATGTGGCAGCAATATTCAAATCAAGGATGAATGGTAGACTTATAAATATGTAAGATAGATTCTTCTTTGGATTTTATCAAGAATCTCTAAATATATAGCAGGAGCACCAGACCAGATGAGGCAGCAATATTCAAAGCAAGGATGAATGGTAGACTTATAAATATGTAAGATAGATTCTTCTTTGGATTTTATCAAGAATCTCTAAATATATAGCAGGAGCACCAGACCAGATGTGGCAGCAATATCCAAAGCAAGGATGAATGGTAGACTTATAAATATGTAAGATAGATCCTTCTTTGGATTTTATCAAGAATCTCTAAATATATAGCAGAAGCACCAGACCGGATGTGGTAGCAATATTCAAATCAAAGAGGAATGGTAGACTTATAAATATGTAAGATAGATCCTTCTTTGGATTTTATCAAGAATCTCTAAATATATAGCAGAAGCACCAGACCAGATGTGGCAGCAATATTCAAATTATTGATAAATGGTAGCCTTATAAATGTGAAAGATAGATTCTGATGAGAAAAATTGTCTAGCCTGAGACAGTGAACCAACTTGCCTAGCATCTGACCTAGCAATGGATTCAGTATAATCTTTCCACTTCATGTCAGTGGAAAACATTATCCTGAAAAGGTACAATGTTGGTTAGCATCCCCCATGCTGATGGAAGTTAAAAAAAAGTTCTCTTAGTTGATTAAAAGTGAATTGTTTCATTTTGGAGGCATTAAAATTAGCACCGTACTTGTACATCCAATTTCTGTTCCTAACAGACAGATTCTAAGATTGAGATAAGATCCTTACGGCTTTCATTTTATTTTGTTCATTTATGAAGGAGAGAAATCTGAAGAGTGTAAAAGGAATAAAGACTGCCTGCCTTTAAAATCAGCATTTCAAATCCTCAGGTGATGTAATGGATAGTAACTCAGAAATCAGAGTCAACATTGAATTCTCGTTGAGTTCATTACATTTACTCTAACATAAATAATCTTGAGAAAGCTATGAATCCAGCACTTCTGCCCCCATCTATGGGTTGAATAGTAGGACATATATCTAGAAATATCATTATCATTGTTAATGCCATATTTATACATTTATATATAAATAATAATATTATATGATATATTTTTAATGCCATGGTTTTTCTTACAATCCAAAATATATTTTGGGTTTAAATAAGCCAGAAAGGGTTGGAAATTCATATAAAAAAGAAAATCAATAAATCAATTGAATCCTAAGTTTTATTCGGTTATGGTTTCTTCTTCTTCTCATGGGAGACATGCAATTTGCTCAGAAGGTCGTTTAGTGCAAATAGAGAAAACGCAATATACAACTTATTCAAAAATTGAAAAAAATACAATAAAATATTAAACAGAAAAACCTTGCTGTTTCTTTTTAATCAAACTTGCCTATATATCTTATCTATCTATCTATCTCATTCTGTTTATATCTATCTATCTATCTATCTCATTCTGTTTATATCTATCTATCTATCTATCTCTGTTCATATCTATCTATCTATCTATCTCTGTTCATATCTATCTATCTATCTATCTCTGTTCATATCTATCTATCTATCTATCTATCTATCTCATTCTGTTTATATCTATCTATCTATCTCTGTTCATATCTATCTATCTATCTATCTATCTCTGTTCATATCTATCTATCTCTGTTCATATCTATCTATCTATCTATCTCTGTTCATATCTATCTATCTATCTATCTCTGTTCATATCTATCTCTGTTCATATCTATCTATCTATCTATCTATCTATCTCTGTTCATATCTATCTATCTATCTATCTCATTCTGTTTACATCTATCTATCTATCTATCTATCTCATTCTGTTTACATCTATCTATCTATCTATCTCATTCTGTTTACATCTATCTATCTATCTATCTATCTATCTATCAATCTCTGTTCATATCTATCTATCTATCTATCTATCTATCTATCTCATTCTGTTTATATCTATCTATCTATCTCTGTTAATATCTATCTATCTATCTATCTCATTCTGTTTACATCTATCTATCTATCTATCTATCTATCTATCTATCTATCTATCTATCTCATTCTGTTTACATCTATCTATCTATCTATCTATCTATCTATCTATCTATCAATCTCTGTTCATATCTATCTATCTATCTATCTATCTCATTCTGTTTATATCTATCTATCTATCTCTGTTCATATCTATCTATCTCTGTTCATATCTATCTCTGTTCATATCTATCTATCTCTGTTCATATCTATCTATCTATCTATCTATCTATCTCTGTTCATATCTATCTATCTATCTATCTCATTCTGTTTACATCTATCTATCTATCTATCTATCTATCTCATTCTGTTTACATCTATCTATCTATCTATCTATCTATCTATCTCATTCTGTTTATATCTATCTATCTATCTCTGTTCATATCTATCTATCTATCTATCTCTGTTCATATCTATCTATCTATGTTCATATCTATCTATCTATCTATCTCTGTTCATATCTATCTATCTATCTCATTCTGTTTACATCTATCTATCTATCTATCTATCTATCTATCTATCTATCTATCTATCTATCTATCTCATTCTGTTTACATCTATCTATCTATCTATCTATTTCAGACTATTAAAATGTGTAATCAGTTTTCTATTGTTATTACATAATAAATTGATACACCAAAGAATTATGACATTATATCATATCTCGTTATGTAAAGCGACGTTTTCATAATAAAATTGATATTAATTAACTGATCTGGATATATACTGATATAAATATACCATATAAATAACAGTTAATAATATTGATTTTTATTTACATTATTTATAATATATACTGGTAAATATACAGCGTAAATTACAGTTAATAATATTGATTTTTATTCATAATATTTGTAATAAATTATTTGCTGGTTATAGGAAACCTTATGCAAATGAAGAATTATTTATTCATATTGTAAATAAGTATATATATATACATATATATATATATATATACATATATATATATATATATATATATATATATATATATATATATATATATATATATATATATATATATGTTCATATTGTATATGTAAATATAGATAACAGAATAGTTTTTGGTATTTATTATTTTTAAATTTCTGATATGGAAAGTTTATAAGAAAAATATAACAGCAAAAGTGAAGCAAGATTTTGTGAAATTATCGAGTGACGAGTACGGAATGTTGGAAATGATGAAAAAGTTGAAAAGAGATCAGAGAAAAAAATGAAGATATTGGGAAGATAAGAACAGGACAAAAAAACTGGATTTAAGATTGTTTCACCGAAAGATATTTGAGAAAAATTAATAGATTTTTTGGTAGTTTAATGGGGTTGATATTAATGACAGAAATTAATATGCATAAAATGTACAACAATAACAACAATAAAAACTTGAGACATGCGTTGACATAAATAACAAGAATTTGTATTTATTTTTTGTGATGTGAATTACAGAATATTGGTATGGTGTGTGTAAAAATGTTCTCAGTGCCTCTTTTGTTTAAAAGTCAGTGCTTACTTGGTTTGGTTCTGAGAATTTCGTTTGTGAGGATGGTGTTTGAAATAATCTGTTTTTGATCTTCACAGAGCACTGGCTAGACATGCGTTTCTGTACTGCTACTTGTCTACTCTCTACTGACTACTGCTACTGTTCTCTACTCTACTGACCCTCTTATAGTGTAAGGGTCGTTTTTGTAATGAGGAGGGTTATGATGATGAAATATCCTTCTTTCCTATCATCACTGATGACAAGGTTATTTTTAGAATGATGAAATATCATCACCATTGTGGATCATAACAGTAGCATTGATTTTGTTACCATTCCTCCCTCACCATTCTATCACCCATTTGCAAAAGTTCATTAGGTAGCTTTTCTGCTTCTTTCCCTTGTCTCTGTTACTTTGATATGTCTTGTGAGTATCAAATTCTCTAAGCTCTTCTTCCTCATTATGTGTTCAAGAAGTTTCAGCTGCCTCTTTCTCATTCTACATAAAAGTTTTTCTTTTTGTTTACAGTTTTCTTAAGATTTCTGCATTGCTCTCATACTTTGTTCATGGTATTCTTCACATCCTTCTAAGGAATGTGTGTGCCTGTGCCTTTTCTTAAACAAAGCTATAACATCTATGTGGTCTTGAGGGTGATGAAATATTTTCCATCCTACAACTCCTTTCCCACAGACAAAACGTCACAAGCCTCTTGCTACTCGATCGCTATTTCCATGTCAAATGTTCTGACAAACTACATTCCTTGATTCTACCAGCTCTGTAGCTGGAAGCTGCCATGCCACATACACAAAGATGAATCATCCACATTCCCTTTTTATTCCTTTAAGAAAGCATAAGTTCCACTCAGATAACTTCTTCCCAAGAATTGTTATGATCCAGAATGATGATAATATTTCATCATTCTAAAAGCAACCTTTCCACCAATAATGAATGATGATAAAGATATTTCATCATCCCTGAAAATAAAGATAAAAATTTCTTCATCTAAAACAACCTTCCACCAGTGATGATATATGATGATAATATTTCATCATTCTAAAATCTGAAACTTCATCATTATAAAAACACTCTTCCGCCACAAGCAATGTCAGTAGCAGTAACAGTAGTAAAAGAACAACACAGACGTATCTTCTTCACTCCATAAAAATCTACAGTTAACGGTCTCAAATGCTTCTCTTAACCACAAAATTCTCGGAACAAGCAAAAACAAGTAAGCACAAACTTTTAAAGAAGCAAAAGAGACAATAACACTTACAATATTGTAATCAGCATCATAAAAATAAAAATACACATTGTTGTGTTTAATGTCAACACATGTTTCAAAGTCTTATTGTTTAAGTTATTGTTGTACATTTTCTTCATTTCATTTTCAATAAAAAGAAAGAGAAAAAGAATCCTCTATCAACTACAAATACATATAACATTGGGATAATTTCTTTAATACATACCCAACCTTCACACACCATTACAGATGCTTTGTCGGACAGGCTCATAGGCAGGATGAGTTTGCTACAAACTTGACCTCTTCAACTGTTATCTTCCCTGCTTAACCCCATGAACTTTACTTCATGCTTTCTCTTATCCTCATTCAACACCACAAAGTAATAATCTACCTTGAGTGCCTCTTGGGCTTTGTATTGAGGGAACATTAGTTTAATAAAAAAAAAAGAAAAGTGAACCGACCTGCAAGAAAATATTTGAAGAATCTGATGAAGAATATTAAGAAGAAAGACGGCTGCCAGGAAAAACAACAAAATTTCCGTCTTCAAATTAATATCAGGAAGAGAAAATTGTAAGCTATAAGAAAATAAATTCCCAAATCCGCACATCGATATACAGGATGACACCACCTGCGCACCCATATATATAGAATATTGTGTTAACCAAATGTTTCTATAACTTTTATCTTTAGAATTCATTTATAAATAAAACTAATATTGCAGTTAGTTTATTTACATAATAAAACTTGACCCCCCACCACCAAGAAGTTACTGTTAATGTTTTTAATGAGGATAGGTATTCATTCAGATATAATATTTCACATATAAATCTATCCTGAAAATTTTACAAATTTTATCAGGAAAACATTAACTTGCATATTAAGATCTGACAAAGTGTCAATCAAAAATCGATTAGCTACAAGGATGTTTATCAAAGTCGCTTTCATCGTTTCTATACAAAAAATAGTGAAGATGATGGGAGCAAATATGGAAATGTTTTTAAAAATGATCCATGCTTTTTTGCTAGTCAAGTACTGAATTCTCACAGGGATGTTTTTCAGAATTACTTTCATTCTCTTACAACTGCTAAAACACACAGAATCTTCCATGACCCCAAAAACGGTTTAATTTGATAGATAGTGTCCACAAGTAACAGATCCTTTCCTGTCCTGTCTACAATAAGAGTGATTTCATGATTACTACTCAAATATTTATATATTTCCAAGCATGCTTTTCCAAGTGACTTTCCTCTCTTCCCTGTTTGATATTTGTAGAGACAGGGAAGAATTGTCCTCTCAATAAAGATGAAGTCTTCTATTTATCCGATTGCAATCAATATAGTTTTTCCTCCAGGGACGATTGAGTAATTGCAAGAACAATTAACGGGATTATCATTCTGCAGCTTTTTCAATGAGGGTGAAACGGAAATGGACAAATGGTCATTAATTGATTCATCATGTGACACCAGCATTTCATGATCTGAGTCGAGTAATTTCATTGAAGTTTTCACCTGGGAACTAATATCTTTGGCAAAACTAGAAATCTTCTAGGTTCTTTCATTTAACTTGAGTGCAAATCAGTTTGGGTAGAGTAGAGTCACTTTAAAGCAATTTCTTCTAAATAGAGCAATTGGCACCAGTGTGTCATGCATTTTCATGATGTAGGCGATAAGGCCACTCCACAGCTTCCTCGACTGTGTTGCTCAAAGTAATTCTTGCTCATTTATTACTTGTTTCTCATTGTAGTACTTATTCTTACTAAGCAAAGAAATTAAGTAATAGAAAGATTTACTAGAAACAAAGAAAAGAAGACTGAACTGTCATGTAACATTGGTCATCCAATATAGCTGTGAATGCGGTACAATCTCATCATAGATGAAGGAAAGACTTGAAGAACAGAAATGTGGTGGTTCTACAGAAAGATGTTGAGAATATTATAGACTGAATATGTGAGCAAAGACAAAATCTTACAGAAAATTGAAACAAAAAGCACACTTATACTTGAAAATTTTAGGACACAATGAGGAAAGAGGACTTGGAAAATATGACACTTACAGAACTTACTGAAGGCAAGATGGATAGATAAAAACAGCACTTAATCTACCTAGTAAAATTATGTAAATGGTTGGCAGAACAGGTATTAGGGGAGATAACAAAAAAAAATTTCTATGAACTACAAAGGATAGGAAATTGTGGAGAGCCATGATCATCAATGTACTGAAGGGCCACAGTACATAGAAGAAGAAAATGGAGACATCTTTCTTGTACTCCTTTTCTCGTACTCCTCTTTTTATTTTTGTGTATTCACTTAATGCATAATCTAATTCAGACATGGGCAACCTTTAACCACTGACCTTTGACCAGTGGACAACATGATCAGGCTCATCAGAAAATTGGCTGCACTACTAAAAAGATTCTCGGTCATTTTTTGCAGTAGGTACCATAGTTATTTTCACTATAGAAGACCAAAAGTGCAAGCATATACCATAGAAATTTGATTTCTTTTTCTCTGGAGAAAAGATTTTTCTATCATTGAAAAATTGAAGTCTTGGCATATATATATATATATATATATATATATATATATATTAAATAAAAATAAAAACAGACCACTTTAAGGTTCCATGTAATAAATTATTTCACCACAGCCCTTTTAAAGGACCACGGATCATCAGACTTTACTTCCAAAGGTTGAAACGAAAAATGAAAAGAAATTTACACATTTTTGATGGGCAGTACTAAGCATATGTAAATTAACGAAGTGAGGAAGTAAGGGGGGAGAGAAACATGATTGAGTTAGATGTAATTTCTCTCTTTTTCCCTTTATGTCTTTTTTCTCCTCTCTCCCTTCTATATCAATATATAACTTCCGGTAAGTTAACCGATTAAATGTATCAATGTCTGGACTTCCTCAAACAATATTAAATATGAAAGAATAGAAATTTTAAATTATTTTATTATAAGATATTAAATAATATTAAATGCTGAAATCGCTATACAATAGCTTTTGTGCTTTGGCACTCTGTTGTACCACTTACTAACAGCAGAGTTTAACTTCATCTGTTCTTTCTCTCATTTGGATACATATATATATATATATATATATATATATATATATATATATATATATATATATATATATATATATATATATATATATATACCCAGTCTCCTTACAAAGGCAAGACTTGTGTCATAAATAGGAAAGGTTGACACACATATAGAAAATAAGAATTAGTTTATTCTGGAGAATAATATGGTAGATGGTTGCGAACACATACTAATGTAATAAACAATTAATCGTCAGCTCCTCTTGCTCAGTTAGAGAGAGTGCTGTTTAAATATACTTAGACCAATCCATCCTGTAGGTGCCAAAAATACATACACAGATGCCCTCAAGAACACATGGCCCAGTGGATAAATGTGTTTTTGGAAACAGTGACTAGACCCAGAGTTGTGAGTTCAATACCAGGATACAGCAGTGGTGAAGCAAAAAACTTGGAGAGTTGAGTTTGAAGAGATTGTATATGGTTTCCTGCAGTGGAAGATTCTGAGGTCACTACTACAAAAAATTACCTTGAAACTTTTTAGTAGTGTGGTCTGCCTATGATGACACATAGATCATACAACTATCTGCTTGATAAAGGTTGCTTATGCCTGGCTTAGACCCTATCTTTCCTTACGAGCAATGTGCTATGGTGACAATAATTTCTTGTTTTTGGCCTTAGCAGAAATGGATAAGGGCTGACTGCAGCTATTTCTGGCAACTCCTGCAGTCAAGCTGGTCCAAATGGAATGCCCTGATTTCATTTGGATCTTCTCAGTACAGCTGGGAGATGGCAATGTTGTGTGGGTTGTTCACAACCTCCATAAACCATTGCCAAGGACTATGCCCTGCAGACATCACTCAAGCGTTACCACTAAAGAACTGAATTTTGACAAAACAGTGCACTACCTTTATCTCATGAGATAAATGGAAGTCTACAGATAATTCTTCATTAGAGCCAGACATTTATCAGTAGTTACTTTTAGCATACCCAACTTGGTGGCCTTTAAGACCTTTGACCCCCAAAATTAATCGTGATTTTATTCTGAAACATTTCTGCAGTCTTATTTCTGTCAACCACAGATACAGTTTTTTCACAATTTGGGCAGATCAACCAGCTGTACATCTTTTAGGTCCTTGACATACCAAGAAAGTGAATTGCTGGTGATTCTGCCCAAATTTACATGTGTTAGGTGAACAGACCCTGTTTTTCCTTTTCCATGTTTTTTAAAAATTTATTTTGTTGCTTAGTTTTAGAATTTTTGTAATTTATTTATTTCTATTTACTCTTTTTCTTTTTTCTTTTTCTTTCCTTTCTTCTTTTTTCCTTTCTTTTTGTTTGGTTTTCAGCAGCCGTTTTATCAATAGTTTGAAATAAAGCTTTTATGAACTTGACAACCTCTTTGTTGACCATTTCAAAAGTCAAAGTCCCACCTCTAGGGTAGGAGTTTTACACAAAAAGCTGCACAAGTGTATAAGTTCAAGTAATTCTTGGTCACTTGCAGACTTTGAAAAGAGTCTTTTTAGTTCTGCAAAACAAGGCCAGCACAAAGTTGCAATGTAAGCATTAAGCACAAACAAATGACGTGCCAGTAAAATGGAAGATAGTTCAGATGTTTTAACAAATAACTTAACGTATATCTGGAAGTCTTGCAGACAAATACATTCATGATTGGCTCGCAAGGAGAGACAAGAAACACAAACTTTGTATTTTTCTTTTAACATCATTTTTTGCACAATTAACTTGCTATTCTGCCATCTTAGATTATTGGTGTGGGTACACAGACTTTGAAGGTGCAGATAGTGTAATGAATATTGGTATGGAAAGTGAATTTGGCATGACAAGTTCAATTCCAGTTCGATTGTTTCATTCACTTTTCTCTAATACTGTTGGAAAGGCATGAGTCCATCTTATACTAACTATGAGTTACATAGCAAGACAAAGTGGGCTTTATTGCCTTGAAGCAGCAACCAGCCTAGAAGGAAAACTCTGAATTCAAAAACCTACCTGAAGAGGGTTGCACTCAATCAGGTTATCTTGCCTTAGATACACCATTGCTGTTATGGCCGCAGTACATGAGATGCATCTACATCTCTGAGGGATTACAGAACACACACAAACAAAATCTCATACTTCTTCTTCTATATACTGTGTACTTTCAGGATGCGGGTAATCATGACTCTCCACAACTTCCTATCCTTTGTATCACTTAGTAAGGTTTGTCTTTTCACCATCCTTTCCACTCTCTATTCTGCCAAGCTTGTTAGATAGGTTACATGCTGCTTCTCTCTGTCCCTATTGCTTACAATATAACCTATGAGTGTTAAATTTTCCGAGCCTTCTTTTCTTACTGTTATGGGAACTTACCCATAATAATAATAATGGACTATTCCGTACATCATAAATACTTCGCGTCAAGAGGGAGCAGTCGTTCACAGTCAGTTCAGAGTTCAGAGTCAGTCAGAGACAGAGTCGAGAGTCAGACGATTACTGTAAGACATTGGAATAGTGATACTTGTCGAGACAACATAGTTCACTCTAACCAAATCTGATAGTCATTACTAATACTTCTACTTCTTTTGTACATGTTTCTGTTTGTAATATATGTGTGTTATTCCATACCTGTGTTTGAATTATTCTTCATTGGTTCTACCTTGGACCATCACCGTGGTACATGGAACTTGGACCATAACAAGTGGCGACGAGGTAACCCAAAGGACAAACGAACTATCTACGCGGAGGACATACTTTTTTGCTATTCCGTCACACATAACAAGTGGCGACCTGGAAACCCCCAAAAGAAAAATGAACTCTCTACGCGGAGGACATACCTTTTTTTGCTATCCGTCGCACATAACAGTGGTCGACGAGTAAACTAAACTCTAAAAAAAAAAAAAACAAGTTCTACGCAAGATTTCTAAAAAAAAAAAAAAACTAGTTCTACGCGAACACATAAAAAAAAAGAATTTTCTTTTTGGATATCAATATTACTGGCAACAAAGGAATTTTTTTTTTGCGTACACAGGTTTCAGAATATCAGGTTACACTAAAGTAAAATACGTACACAAAATTACGTCAACATGGAAGATTTCAAGTCAACCATTATGGAACTTATCAAAATCCAATTTGAACAGCAGCAAAAGTACGAACAGAAACATCTGGAATTACAGGAATTATTGCTAGGTGTAATGTCAAATAAAGAGCAAAAATCTGAGAACGAAATAGTTCTCTCACAAGACGCTATTTGGAGTACTATCGAAGATTTCACGTACGCACCCGACGAAGATAAAACTTTTGCAAATTACTTCCGAAGGTACGAAGATCTATATGAATTTGGCTGCAAAGATTGGTCGGACGCACGTAAAGTACGTCTATTACTAAGAAAATTAGGCACATGCGAATATACCAAATTCGTAGATTATATCCTTCCCAGAAAAACATGTGAGTTAACCTTCAAAGAAGCCATAAAACTGCTAACGGAACTTTTCCGCCATAATACATCACCATTCCACAAAAGATGGAAATGCATGGACCTTACAAAAAAGGACAACGAAGATTACATAACTTTCGCGTCCATTGTCAACAAATATTGTGACGACTTCAAATTATCAGAACCCAGCGCGGACAATTTCAAATGCTTAATTTACGTCCAAGGCCTGGTTTCAACCAAAGACACGGAAATGAGACGCAGAATCCTTACTAAATTGGAGAGTGAACAAGATTTGACACTTCAAAAACTAGCCAGAGATGCATCAGTGTGAAGAAAGACTCAAAAGACATAGAAGCTGGCATCGCGCACATACATAAAGTACGAAGACAAACCAACTTTCCCTCCTCACAAACAAACCAAACCGATTTCCCCCCTCAAGAACAGGTAAAAGAAAATTTTCTACTCTAAAAATCAATATCAGGAAAAACTACCACCCAGTCCATGTTATCGCTGTGGGACTTGGCATTGCTTTAAATACTGTACATATCGTTTTAAAACTTGTCTATTATGTAAAAAAATAGGCCATAAAAGTTCTCATTGTTGAAATAGAAGAGAAAACAAAAGCAGAATAAGAATTGCGAGGACTAACCAAGCAGATGAGACTAACATAAGAAAATACGTACAAATTGAAATGCAAAACAGGAAAGTCAGACTACAGCTGGATTCTGGCTCAGACTTAACTATTATTAAACTACAAACATGGAGAAAACTGAATAAAGCTGCCATGTTAAAAACGGATAAAATTGCTAGATCAGTTACGGGGAGAAAGATAAAATTTGAGGGTGAAGTATTTACAAATGTAACATTTAATGGAATGACGAAAAAACTAAAAATGTATGTCTTAAGAAATACAGAAAACCTATTTGGAACGGACTGGATGCAAAAATTCGAACTGTGGGATTTACCTATAAGTACGTACTGCCAAAATGTAATAAGCTTATCAACCGAGGCAGACAAAGTAAAAGACAAACTAAAAACGAGTTTCCCCAAAGTATTTTCAGCAGGTCTCAGAAGATGTAAGAAAATGGTAGCAAATATCGAAATAAAAGAAAACGTTCAACCTATCTTCAAGAAAAAAAGGAGTGTACCGTTTGCGTCAATAGAAAAAATTGATCAAGAATTAACTAGACTCGAAAACACTGGCATATTGACAAAAGTAGAATTCAGTAAATTGGCCGCTCCGATGGTCTACGTCAAAAAGAAATCAGGCGAAATTCGAGTTTTGCGCTGATTTTTCTACAGGTTTGAACGCAGCAATAATGGACTACCACTATCCTCTACCCAGTCCAGAAGAAGTATTCACTAAATTAAATGGCGGAAATATTTTTCAAAAATTGATTTAAGTGAAGCGTACTTGCAAATTCCAGTCGATGAGGAAATTTCAAAATTACTGTGCATAAACACACACAAAGGATTGTACAGATACCAAAGATTACCATTTGGAATTAAGGTCGCGCCGGCTATATTCCAACAGACAATGGATACGATGCTTGCCGGACTAGAGTATACGATTGCATACCTGGATGACGTATTGATTAATAGCGAAAGCATTGAACAACATTGGGAACATGTACAAGAATTGTTTAAGAGAATACAAAGCTATGGATTCAAGGTAAAAGAAAATAAGTGCAATTTTTCATGAAGGAAATTAAAGACCTTGGCCATATCATAGATCAAGAAGGTAGACGACCAGACCCTGAAAGGTCAACAGCAATAAAAAAAATGCCAGTTCCTAAGAACATAACAAAGTTTTCTAGGATTAGGAAATTACTACCAGGAATTCATACCTAAAATGCATAAACTACGCGCACCACTGAACGAGCTGCTAAAGAAAGAAAAAGTTTGGCAGTGGACAGATCAATGCCAGGAAACATTTGACGAAATAATTAAAACGTTAACTTCAGATTTATTTTTGGCACATTACGATCCTAAACTAGAAATTATTGTAGCAAGTGACGCGAGCGCCTACGGAGTCGGCGCGTGTATATTACATAAAATGCCAGATGGGACAATAAAACCCATCGCACGTGCTTCTCGAACCCTTCTACCAGCGGAGAAAAAATACTCACAAATAGAGAAAGAAGCTCTGGTAATTATCTTCGCACTCACAAGGTTTCATAGGTACATCTATGGTAGATATTTTACTCTGCAGACGGATCACAAACCGTTACTAACAATTTTTGGTTCGAAAAAAGGTCTACCGGTTTACACTGCAAATAGGTTACTAAAATGGGGAAGAATTCTTCTAACTATAATTTCAGATTGGAGTATTTACCAACGAAAAAGATCGGGCATACGGATGGTCTGTTGAGACTTATACCAACAAAGACAGAGCCATTGGAAGATACTTTAATCGCAGCCTTAAGAAACGAAGAAGACATCAGGACAGTACTATGTTGTACGGTTAGAAACCTCCCAGTCACACTGCAAGACATAAAAATGAAGCCAAAAATGACGAATTTATAAATGAAACAAAAGCAAAAATAGCAGAAAAAAATGAGCAAATATCGGACAGCTTTTCCCTATGCGATAATATGCTACTTTACAATGAAAGGGTTGTAATTCCCAAAACATTACAAAAGCGAATCCTAAAGGATTTCCACAGGGGCCATCCTGGTAAAAATAGAATGAAGTCGCTAATGCGAAGCTATGTATATTGGAAGAATATGGACCAGGATATTACTCAGATGGTGGAAATGTGCAAAGGTTGTAATTTAGCAGCCAAAGCACTGCCAATTATACATAAGCCATGGCTAGAGACTGATCGTCCGTGGTCAAGAATACACGCAGATTACGCAAGACCAATTGACGGTTTCTACTATTTAATCCTAGTAGATAGCTATAGTAAATGGCGGGAGGTGTTTCGTTGCAAAAATCATACTTCGGAAACGACCATAAATTGCCTTCACGAACTATTTGCTCGGTTTGGTGTAATGGATTGCCTAGTCACAGATAATGGAACGCAATTCACATCAGCAGACTTCCAAGAGTTTTGCGAAAATTATCAAGTCAAACATATAAAATCCCCGCCTTATCACCCAAGATCGAATGGGCAAGCAGAGAGATTTGTTGATACACTCAAAAGAGCGTTACGAAAAGCCTATGATGTGCCTACGGAAAAAGAATTACAGCAATTTCTTCAGGTATATCGAATTACGCCAAATAATGCTACACCATCGACATTATCACCCGCAGAAGTGATGTTCGCTAGAAAAATCAGATCTGCATTTGATAAATTGCTACCAAGTAAAACGAAACAAGTAACACAGTCCTATGCACCAAAATGAAAATTTCTCCCAGGAGAAATTTTTTTTAAAGCATATAAAAATAATACATCTTACTGGGAGCAAGGGACAATTGAGAAAAGAATCGGCAATATGGTTTACATAGTACAGGGTCAAAAATTCTCACATAGAAGACACGTAAACCAAATAAGGAAGAGACCGTTACAGGATGCTAACGGTCCACCTCAAGAAGAGGTAATGGACACGATTTTCGATACATTTGATATAAAAAGACCGCAAACAATGCCAGAACCAAGAAAATCGTCCAGAAAAAGAAAGTTCACAGAACCTTTGGAAATAGATCCAAAGAAAAAAAGATATTAAAAACCCCTGCTAGGCAAAAGCTTCGGAAGGGCGGGTGTTATGGGAACTTACCCATAATAATAATAATGGACTATTCCGCACATCATAAATACTGCACCTCACCAGGGAGCAGGAGTTCAAGTTCAGGGTCAGTTCAGAGTCAGTCAGCGACAGAGTCGCGTCAGACGATCACTGTAAGACATTGGAATAGTGATACTTGTCGAGACAACATAGTTCACTCTAACCAAATCTGATAGTCATTACTAATACTTCTACTTCTTTTGTACATATTTCTGTTTGTAATATATCTGTGTTATTCCATACCTGTGTTTGAATTATTCTTCATTGGTTCTACCTTGGACCATAACCGTGGTACAAGGAACTTGGACCATAACAAGTGGCGACGAGGTAACCCCTAAAAGAAAAACGAACTCTATACGCGGAGGACATACTTTTTTGCTATCCGTCGCACATAACAAGTGGCGACTAGAAAACCCCAAAATAAAAACGAACTATCTACGCGGAGGACATATTTTGTTTTTGCTATACGTCGCACATAACAGTGATCGACGAGTAAACTATAAAAAAAA
Organism: Acanthosepion esculentum; assembly: GCA_964036315.1. Lineage (NCBI taxonomy): Eukaryota > Metazoa > Mollusca > Cephalopoda > Sepiida > Sepiidae > Acanthosepion > Acanthosepion esculentum. The sequence continues at coordinate 6,224,837 of OZ038511.1, forward strand.
ACAAGATCTACTCGAAATTTCTAAAAAACTAGTTCGACGCAAACAAAGAAAAAAAAAGTTTCCAAGCCTTCTTTTCTCACTATGTGTCTGAAAAATGTCAATGTTATCTTTCTAATTCTAATTATAAATATATTCTTTTTGTTTTCATTTTGTTTAGACTTTATCATTGCTTACACACTCCATCCATGATATTCTCAGTATCCTTCTGTAGAACTACAACTCCAGACTGTTGCCTCCAGACTTCTGCTCATCTGTGAGGAGATTGTCCAGCATTCACTACCATATTGGAAGATTAATATTACATTGCAGGTCAGTGCTTTTTTTGTTTGTTTTGAACAAAATTTTTCAATTTCCTAATTACTTGTTTTAGTTTTGGAAGGCATCTTTTCCAATGCAACTTTTGACTACAGAAACACATTTTATATTCTGTTAAAAAAATTTAAACTTCTCTGTTTGATTTTGACATTTCCTGTTCATAACTCATAACTCACATCTTGGGATTTTTTCTTTTTCTGACAACCACAAAATAAAGTGCTTCTCGTTGATGTGCTGAAATGTTCAAGACCTGACTCAATTCCCAAAATCTGACCAGATAATCAATAATAAGAATTTATTTTTAAACTCTTGTTGGTTGTGTTGAGAACTTTTCAGTCCCACCTCATACAGTATTCTTTATTTTTTGCTTAAGATTATGGGGGCCATTAAGGATTTTTGAAAACTGATTGATTTGTTTTTTCTTTATGGTTTATCAACCCTAAGTGTGTTATTTAAGTGTGAAACATATTTTGGATTGCAAGAATAATTCTGTTTTTGAAAAGAAGTTTATCTTTAAATGTTATGTACAATATATTGTGAAAATTGCATTAACAATTTTTTGAGAATAACAATGATTTTTCTAGATACGTCCTACTATTTAACCCATAGCTGGAGGGGGAGATGTATTCATACCTTTCTTTCAGAAATGTTGAGGAAATAACAATGAAGATGAGGACATTAGTCTGAATGTAAATAATGGCAACTCATTATCCAAGAAATTTAAGCAGAAACAACAAGTTGCACAGTGTTAGAACCCACTGGATATAAAACTCGGCTTGTTAGAGTGCGTCAATATCTGCAATGAAAAATATGCAACTTTTACAGGAAGGAAGAAACTGGTAAAAAACATCACCCAGACCTGGTTACGGAGATAGGACCTGTAACAATTTTATGGGACTTTCCAATGTACAGCGAGAGAACAATTAAAGCTAATCAACTGAACACGGTGATCAAAGACGACAAGAACAGAATGTGTTTTTCTCATTGACATGGCAGTTCCTGCAGATTGTAATGTATCTTTGAAGATCTTCAAAAAAACTATGAAAATACAAGGATTTTGAAATGGAAATCTCAAAAATGTGGCACATGAGGACATCAATAATGCCAGTTGTAGTTGGAGCCCTCGGATTGATTGGAAAAGGGTCCAACAAACTCAATGAAAGTATTCCTAGTAGGCCAGGCCTTAAAGAAATACAAAAAATTGTCCTCCTAAGTACAGCTCACACATTACAAAGAGCTTTATCTATAAGGAATGTGGGTGATCTCAGGTTTTTTTTTGTTTTTTTTTTTACAAAAATGATTAGTGGAAAATGCCATGAAGCCATTTTTGACCTTAGATCTCTGGTTGGGACCCAGAAGGAAATGTGTATACAACAGAAATGAAAGGAAATAATAATAATAATAATAATAATAATAATAATAATAATAATAATAATAATAATAATCCCAAATTATCATCGGATGATGCAGCCCCAGTATGTAGACTATGTGAACAATTTTTGGGACTATTGACCCCTTAGTGTCTGGTTGTCTAATCTTGACACTGAAGGAATGCAAATATTGATATCATAAGATTGACTGGAATATTCATTGGAAGATATGTCAATATTGCAGTGTACTTAACTTAATATTCTTCGGGACGTTACCATCAGAGTTACCAGATCAAAATTTTTATTTAAAGCCAAATAATACATATAAAAGCCAGAAAAAAGCCAAATAAACATACAAGATTTTATTTATTTAGCAAATATTTTGTGGGATTTTAATCTTTTTATAATGAAAACACTTTCTTTCAATTTTATAGTTAATTTTTTTTTACCTGTAAATTCAGAAATTTAATTTATTTAGATAACAATAGCCAAACAAGTCTGATTTACTGGAAAATCTTGTTTTTTTTAGTGTTTTTTTTTTAGAATTTTAATAATACTTTATGATTAAAAATGTTTTTTGATAAATTTCATGAAATTTAGATTTTTTAATTGAAAAGCATTTTTTTTTATCTAACTTATTAAATCTAATGATAGAATGATAACTGTTTTATTAATTCTTCATTTTTTTAGTATGTGTATCCATAAGACTTTTTTTTTCATTTAAAGAATTTGATATTAAATTATGAAAGAAAATCAGAGAAGAGGGTCAAAAAAAAAATTGAAAAAAAAATGATCAATAGTTTATTTAGTTATATGATAGAGAATTCTGAAAGAGAAATTTCTTCTTTTTGGTTGGCTGCTGAAATTGGCAGGGGTTTGCAAATAATCATTATTCCTTTTTTTTTCTTTTTTTACAATAAATGTTTGGGAATTCTGGGATGAAGGATATGATGATATAAAGGGTTGAAATCTCTGATAATTCAATCACATCAGTGAAGATAAAAAAAAGAAAAGATTGTAGCATAGCAGCTGTACAGTTTATTATATATTTTTTTTAAAAAGTCAAAGACGCCAAATCAATTCTCTGGTGCCAAACTAACACGAAAAAGCCAGATTTTAGAAATTCGGCATCAAAAAAGCCAGTCTGTCAAAGTTGGTTACCATTCATACCTGATATAAAAGCTAACAGATCGGACAGAGTGAGTAAAGAATACAAATAAAAAATCACGTTTTCATAGATCTGGCCATGTCAGTGGATAAAAATATATCTGCTAAAGAATATGACAAAATAAGCAAATATAAGCATGTTAAATTCAAAACTGAAAAACTGTAACACCTTAGAACTATTGTCATACCTATAATAATTGGAGCACTGGGTAAAATTAAAAAGTTACACATGTCAAAGTTAACATGTTGCATGTTTGCATGTATTTTTGATGAAAATGTGCATTCAATATGTAAACAAAGACGATAGAAACATAGAAAAACTTAATTTTCTGCTACGGACATTTATTCCTTTTATGGTGACAGTAGTGAAACAAATTTTTTAATCTCTCGGTATGACCATTTTCCTTTTTGGTACAGAAGTATGTCAGGATAACAATAGCTAACATGGTTGATCTCAAGTTAGCCTTGTGCTGGGTTAGAACAACCAAAAGTAAGTTTTTATTTACTTTATCTCTGGGAGATTTAAACATGGTTATGGGATGTCCAGTTTTGTTTTCTTAGTCCAGAAGTTAAGGGAAGTCAGTACAGGCATCATTACTATGGTCACACTCGAATCAGCTGTGTGCTGAGTTGGAACAACCAAAGAGAAAGCTTGGCCTACTACATAGGTTGAGGTTTTTGGAAGACATGTTCAAGTAAAGTGGGAAAAGAGTTTAGTTGTCAGTGGACCAGGGAAACTAACATTACTCAGGTGAGAATGTAATAACCACATGGTTCACATCTTGCAGCAAAGATGAGAATGAAAGTAAGGCAGTAAATTTTTGCCTTTTTTTATAGGCTTCAACAAAATCACCTAACAACAATTTTTGAAATCAAATTTCTGCTTCCTTTACTCTTAGCATCATGGGAAAATGTATTTCTTTATTTTTATCTTTTATTATTCATTATTATTATTATTATTATTTTGTTTATTGATTTTATCTAATTTTTCCTACATACACAAGAATAATAATCAGATCCTTGACAACGCCTTTTTACAAGAGATTTTTTAAAATTGCATTATACAGAATTGGTCATTTACTGAAAAGAGTATTATCAATGTAAAAAATAAGAAACATTTTACCTCTTAAGTATGACTTGACATTTGCTGAGAGAATGAATATATTTACTATAAACAATTATTATTTACCTTAACCCATGGCCTCAGGTAATGACTAGGCAAAGAACCGTAGTGAAGAGAAAAAAAAATAATAGTTAAAAAAAGAAAGAAAGCTGAACATAACCCAAAGGTTAAAAAAAATCCAAAAAGTGACTTGACCCAAAGAGTTGTGAGTTGAATACCTGGCCACAGCAGAGGGTACAAAAAAATTGGAGAATTAAGTTACTAAACTGAGATATCCACAAAAGGCATGTCAGGTGGAATTAGAATAATCTACTGTCATGGACTAAATAAAGGGGTTGGTTCGAAATTCCAATGTATACGAAATAATGTAAGTAATGATAACTCATTATCCCAGAAATTCAGGCTGAAGAAGTCTGGAGAGTACAATAGCTGAAATGTTGTGAATATGGCAATGAATTTGAGGACAACAGAATGAAATGAAGGAAAGATTCAATAGAATGAAATGAAAGAAAAATTCAGTATAATGAAATAAAGGAAAAATTTAAAGTAAAATGAAATGAAGGAAAAATTCACAACAGAATGAAATGAAGGAAAATTTTCAGCAAAATAAAATGAAAGAAAAATTTAGTAAAATGAAATGATCAAAAATTTCAGTAAAATAAAAAGATAGAAAAATTCACAACAGATTGAAATGAAGGAAATTTTAAGCAAAAGAAAATGAAGGAAAATTTTCAGCAAAATAAAATGAAAGAAAAATTCAGCAAAATGAAATGATCAAAAATTTCAGTAAAATAAAAAGATACAGTATTTACATTAGCCGGACTATTGTCCTCATCTTTGTCGCCATATTTGTCACAACGTTTCGGCCGTTGTACGCTCCGGCCTTCTTCAGGTGATTGGAATTTCGAACCGAACCCTGTACATAATACCTCAGATATATAGACAAATAAAAAGATAGAAAAATTCACAACAGATTGAAATGAAGGAAATTTTAAGCAAAATAAAATGAAGGAAATTTTCAGCAAAATAAAATGAAAGAAAAATTCAGCAAAATGAAATGAACATAAAATCATAGCAGAATGAAATGAAGGAATAATTCAGTCAAATAAATAGAAAATATTTTATAAAAAATATTCAGCAGAGAAACAAGAAAACTATTAGAAACATTTTACTGAAGGAATAAATTCCCAGGCAGTTTCCATTGTGAAATACAGCAGACATTCTTTGACTGACTGTTCTATGAAAGTACCAAGAGAATCGGTGGAGATATAAACTAGCATAGTGAAAATGTTGACAGTGATCTGCAGAGAGTTGCAGTGGTTATCTCTGCTGGTATCAAGATACTAATAAAAGGACACTTAGAGATGCAGCAGTTTTCACCAGGTAACCATATCAATAAGAACTGAGATTAAGCCATTGGTCAGATCTTGAGGAGAGTAAGGAATCGAAAGGAAGATAAGAAATAAGGGATTAAATTCTTTAGACCCTTGACCATAGCTTTATTGATTAGTTGATATATATATCTATCAGAAGTCAAGCTGATAAACCAAAGAAAGGAAAGGTTAAATATCATCACGAGAAATTTATAACCAACAACACTAAATAAAATGGCCATCAGTCACCAATTGTCAGAGGTGAATTTGGCTTCTTCATCTTTATTTCAAACTGTCAATATTAATTAATTGCAGTGTGTGGCTGGCAAGAATTCAGGAATGCTTCAGTTTGAGCCCAGAGATCTCTTCATATCTTAGACACAACATAGGTGGAGAGCATTACTGTTCCATAATCTCTATCTATAAAAGGCAGGATGTGTTTGTGTGTTTGTAACGAATGCATGGCCTCAGTTTTTGACGGATTTGCATAAAATTTACATGCACATGCTCCAAGTAAGAGAGAAGGCCAAGACCGACTTTGCATTTCCCAACTCCCATCGATAGTGGTAATAATCGATTTTTTCATGCTTCTACGGCAGTTTTCATGTGCTTTGCGGCCATTTTCTACTGGCCAGAGTGAGAGACTACAGCTGGCTGCCACAAATAGGCAAGGAGATTCTATTGGCCAGCGTGAGAGCCAACAGCTGACTGACATGAATGTTAACTAGCATGCTAGCATGCAAAAAAAATCGATAGCTGCATTCGTCACAAGTGGGAAAAATTTAAATCTTCATGGCACTTTACTCCAATTGGCTCAATTGCTTGCTTAAACTCAACGTTGATTCTGATTCCGTAGAACTGGGTTGGGTGTGAAAAAGTATTTGTTGTTAATATTCTTTTTTCATTCGTTTTTTCCAGTTACAAGTCCTTTTTTAAAGCTGATCATTTTGTGTTCATTTTGTTTAGTTCTTTTTTCGTAACAGATTTAATGTTTAGTATAGAGCTTAGAAAAAATTCGCAGTGTGAGATAGGCAAGAAGTAAGGCATGTAGCAACATCAGCACGGCAAAGGGCACTCCTTTAAAGGCAAGGAAGGGCAAAAATATTTGAAGTCAAGTGATAGTGATTTCTGTATGAGTCGTACGATTTTTTAATCAAGCACGGGCAACGCCGGGTCATGCTGCTAGTAAAGAAATAAAGAAAGAAAGAAAGAAAGAAGCTGACAAAAAGGCCCTAAAAGAGAAATAATAAAAAAGAAAGAAAGAAGAGAAGAAAGAAAAGGGCTAAAATGAACAAACAGAAAGACCCAAAGCAGTTATATTAGAAGAAAGAAAGAAAAAACGAAAGAAAGAAAGAAATAGCACAAAGATGTCAAAAGAAAGACAATAAGAAAGAAAGACAATAAGAAAGAAAGAAGAAAAGAAAGAAAGAAAGAAAGAAAGAAAGAAAGGAAAAGGATAAAAGAAAGAAACAGAAAGACCCAAAGAGGTTATGAAAATGAACAAAGAAAGAAAAGCTAAAAGAATGAAGCTAACATAAAAATCATCGGAAAGGCTGAAAGAAAGAAACTAACAGAAAGACCCGAACAGAAAGATAATAAAAATGAAAGAAAGAAGGGAAGAAAGAAAGAAAGAAGGGAAGAAAGAAAGAAAGAAAGAAAGAAGGGAAGAAATAAAGAAAGAAACTAACAGAAAGACCCGAAAAGAAAGATAATAAAAATGAAAGAAAGAAACAAGAAAGAAAGAAAGAAAGAAAGAAGCTAATAAAAAGGCCCTATATTTTTTGTAGTCTATTACTATACTACCCAAATGGTTAAATTTTCTCATTTGTTTGATTTCGCCATCCCTGATATATAATTCACACCTTGGACTGCCCATTTTGCTGACAATCATTCATTTCATTTTCTTGTAGTTAATCTTTCATTCTTACTGTCAGTGACTATTTTGTCTAATAGTATTACTAAACATACTGGGTACATGGCCGAGTGGTTAGAGTGTTCACATTCTAACCATGAGACTCGGGTTTGAATCTGACCAGGGTTGATTTGTCCGGAAGGAGACTTATGTTATTGGACTGGAAGGGTCGACCCCAGTATGCGACACCTTTGGAAAGTGTCTGAAAACCATACCACGGGTTGACCCAAGACTTATGAGTGAAATTGGGTAGATGGAAACCTTGGGGGCCATCGATAGCTGTGCTAGCACAAAGTCACAAGTTGTCGTGGTCGAGGGCTTGAGTGTGCTGGCTTTGTTCAAATTGTTGATCATGCTAGATAACACGCTCTTTCACAGAAACTGTAATTAAGGTCTGCTCAGCATAGTTGCAGTATAAACCACAGGTGGGCTCTGTGGGTGTTGAATAAACACAAATGCGCCTGAGCAAGCATCTGTAATAGGGATTGGCTAGCCGCCCTAGTAGAAGGGTATCCTTGAATATGAATAGCATAAATGTTAAAGATAATGGAAACGAAAAGGACATAAAGAATCAGAATGAGGCAGTTGAAATTTCTAGAAGATATAATGAGGAAAGAAGGCTTGGACAATTTAAAACACACAGGGCATATTGTAGACAAGAGGGACAAAGCAAGTAACCTACATAATGAGTAGAACAAGGACTAGGAGGGATAGTAAAAAGGCAAACATTGGTAAGAGCTACAAAGGATAGGAAGTTGTGGAGAGCCATGATCGCTTACCTAACAAGCCTGTGTAAATGGATGGCAGAACCTGGACTGGGAAGGATAATGAAAAGACAAACATTGCTAAGAGCTACATAGAATAGGAAGCTGTGAAGAGCCATGATCACTCACATCCTGAATGAACATGGCATATAAAAGTCCCAGAAATTTCAATCGTTTCTTTCAGATTCTCAATATAAGTACCCGTTTCATTGTTGTTTTCTATAAGTGCTATTTATAAAATTATATTCTATAAACATTAATATTACGTAGATAATAATAAATAGCAATTTTGAGAGAGTAATTAACGAAGAAAGAAGACGAGAGATGGGCAAAGAAAAGTAGCCAGTAACCTGCCTCACAAGTTTGTGTAAATGAATGGCAGAGCAGTAAGTAGGAGGGATAGTAAAAAGACAAATCTTACTAATAGCTATAAAGTGCAGGAAAATGTGGAGAGCTATGATTGCCCCTATCATGAAGGGGCATGGCACATGGATAAAGAAATTTTCATTTGCCAAGCATTTTGGAAAAAGAATTATTGTCAATGATGTTTTTTTAATACTTATATTTTTCTAATTTTTTAATACTTATATGTTCACCCTGTATAAGGTCTAAGAGCCACTCAAGGTAGAAGGATAATGAATGATGTTACTGTATGTGTGCAAAAGGAGGAGGTAAGAAGAGCAGTTTATGAGGTTCTGTAGGAGAGATAACAGCTAACCCTAGATTTGAAGCAGTGATTGGGAAAACATGAATGTGCCACAAAGTAGTTGTACTTAAGAAGAAGCTGTCCGAGTGGAATTTCCTCCTTACTAATGGAATATGAAGGGAATGATGATGGTTTGCCCTGGTGTACATGACATGATGGGTCTTAACTGTAAAGGTCAGAATTGGTTGACCTTAGGAATGTAGCTTGTCAGAACATTTGTCATAAAATTAGCGAATAAAGTAGTGAAAGGTTTACAATGTTTTGTTAGTGAGGAAAGTGGTTTTAGGGTGGAAAGTAATTCATCACTCACAAGGCTGTGTAAATTCTTTTGAACTCCATCAAGACTGGCAAGTAATGGACTGAGCAGATCCTGAGCGAGAAATATTCCATTTTTTGTCTTGTCTGTTCTGGCTCTTAAAAAGACAAAGCATAGCAAAAGGAGTCTGATACTTATAGAAGTGATACAAGCAGCGGAACATTTTTCAAGCATCTTTGGTGGTGGTTCAGATATATATACATATATATATATATATATATATGTCTATATGATCAAGAAACCTTTCCAAACACTGAAAATGTAGTCTTCTCTCTCTGGATTGAGAACAGAAGTAACAATGGTTGAGTCTTCCTTCAAAATCAATTGACCCACAATGCTTGAAAGAAGAAGATAACCATATTTTCATTTAATTATTTCATCTCAGTAGCCCAGGCAATGCAATACTGATTCTAAGATGCTAGGGGTTACTGATAATGAAAGAAAATAGGTTGTTTGTATGGAGAAATGAGAACAAAAGAGTTGGATTCAGGATGAAAGATGATGGTGATTGATGTTGAATTTGCATTTTTGAAGATCATATGAGGCAGGAAAAGAGAGTCCCCCCCAAAAAAAAAACTTACATATCATTATTTCAACATGGTACATAGTTGCTAATTTAGTATTATGCTTAAATACGTACCATGGAGAAAATCTCGTCAAAATAACTACCATGAAAATATTTATAGAAAAGACAAAAGGAAAAATGTCTGGCACAATACAGTTAATCTTCTTTCTTAGCATCAGACCTAACAATTCAATATGATCCTTACACTTCATGTCAGTAGAAAACATGAGGCCAAGAAAGTAAAATGAGATGATCTTGTGGGGGTTAGCATCAGCCATGCTGATGAAGGTAATAATAGTTCTCTATGGTGACAAAAAGATAACTTTCATTTTGGAAGTATTAATATTTACAAGCCGTTTATTACACAAGTTAATAACTGATTGAAGGTCACTTTTTTAAAACCTGCTGCCAGTTTTATTTTATTGGACATTTTTCAAATAAAGTTTTGTTAAATTCTCTGAGACTTGTAAAGTTTATGAAATCTAAACTGAAAATTTATTGCTGGTATTATAAATTTAACTTTGATGTCACAAAAAAAAGCGAATGCATGTATATATAGCAAAACTGTGATATTTTATTTCTTTGCTTTACACCGCTAATATTTGTGGAAAGAAAGAAAAATGTAAAAAAAAATATGCAATTCTTAAAATTAATTTATCATAATTTCCTCAGAAAATTCTTTATAAAATGCTTACACATCTGGTTTGGAAATCATGTTAACTTTACACTCCATTTTTGCGATGAGATATGCAAAGTAAGATTTGATTTTATCATATTTCAGATTTTTATTGAGGCCTGACATTTTCCCCTAAATTATATTCTGTTTAAACTTCTTTAAAAAATGGATTTTTACTTTAAACGCAAAAGAACTTAAGTCTACACGAAATTCATAATTCAAATAATAACTTTTTTCATTATTCTGATTTTCATAAAAATTCTATTTGTATAAGGGAATAAAAATAAAACCCTTCTGCAATGCCTAACTCATTTCATAAGCAATACCTTACTCATCCTATAAGTAATACTTCATTCCATAAGCAATGTATAAATCAGTACTTAAGGAATTCCTAACTCATTCCATAAGCATTGCCTAAATCATTTTTATAGACAATGCCTAAATCATTCTATAAGCATTGTTTCCTTTCATAAGCAATGCCTAACTCATTCTATAAGCAATGCCTATCATAATCTATGAGCAATGCCTAACTCATTCCATACAGAATGCCTAATTCATTTCATGAGTGATGTCTATCATATTTTATGAGCAGTGCCTAATTCATTTTATAAGCAATGCTTAACTCATTCTATAAAAAATTCCTAATTAATTCTATACAGAATGCCTAATTCATTTCCTGAACAATGCCTATCATATTCTATAAGCAATGCTTAACTCTTTTTACAAGCAATGCCTAAATCATTCTATAAGCAATGCCTAACTCATTTCATGAGCAATGCCTGTCATATACTATGAGCTATGCCTAACTCATTTTATAAGAAATGCCTAACTTATTTGTCTATTGATCCTTTTAATAGATTTAAATATGAGGCCGTATTAAAAATATTTTCGTCTTTTTCAGATTTTTGCATAAAAGATTATTTCTTTTAGACATTTAAAGACCACATTGTACTTTGTTAACATTAGTATTACAAAGAGACGTGCTGAAAAGTTCTTGGCCTGTCTGACCAATTTCCCTAAATTTTACGAACTGATCAAACATGAGAATTTATTTTGTAATTCCTTCTTGGATGATAAAAGAAATTTTTAGCTCCCCCTTGTATTATAGGTTTATGTTGAGTCACCCAACACGTGCTACTGGTACAATGCCGCATGCATTACCTGTTGCATGGTTGGGTCATTGGAGACTAAACCAGTTTACCCACCAGGTTTTTGTAGAGGGCTGGGTGGCCAGATCACAAGCAGAATTAAAAACAATATCTATCAAAGTGTGGATGTACTTTATGGTAGGTTTAATGACCATCTAGCACAATGGAATTTTAATGAGCTCCACTGTTATATATGCAACTGGTGTGGTGATGACACAACATTATGGGGTCGAGGGCTTCCTAAACTGAAGTCAAGGATGGAGAGTTCAACTGATGGAATCAACAGCCATGTGTCTTTCAAGCTGGAGGATATTGGCTGTGATTTCATCTGGAGAGGGATGGATTCCGCCAGGTCTGCTTGTCCAAGAAACACTACATATCAATGACTATCCCTATGGCTTTTAGCCCAGATATGTGAATAGAGCTGGTTAGATGCTCAGCTACATAGTGACCTCTTATGCCCACAGCCAGTCAAGGGACTGATGATGATGATGATGTTTACACAAAAGTAATCATGATTTCAAATATAATCCTCAAGATAACATTCTTGCTTCTCCATTTCAGTATTGCACCTTTGGATGTTGGCATGTATGCCTGCCTCAGACAAGATTTCTTAGCTATGTGTGTGTTGATTCTTTCATTTCATCATTATTGGCAAACCGCTGTCCTCGCAGTGTCACCTTATGGATTAAAGCAGATGAAAGTTTGAGCGTATCAGATATTACAAGAAAGGATACAAATTATGGTAATTTTGAGTTATTCATTTTTGAAGCTGCCAACCTCTAGCTAGAGTGTTCTAATTGGCTAAAATTAAGTTTGACTATGTAAGCCAATAAATTTTGATTAAAAACAATATATGACTACAATAATCCCAATACAATTTGGCCTATATATATATATATATATATATATATATATATATATATATATATATATTGTGGACTCTCCTATCGTGAATGATAAATGACGGTTAGCATTGGATGCTGCCTTTCGTTTTACACTTATGCATGCTAGCAGGGGCTATTGTAGAGAAAATCAAGTAAGGGAAAAACATATTTCATTTGTGCTTCCTTAAGTGTGATACTAACCCGGCCTTGCTGTGGGCAACAAAACCACAATGACAGATGAAATTTGTTAAAGCAGGATTTTGATGGCGTTTCTGCTTCAGAGCTTGATGAAGCTGATCATGGTGCTTCATTCTACTGCCTTCAAAACCCTTTAACTTAATGAAATATGTCTTATGCCATTGCTTTTGGTTTGATGTATGGGCTTTCGAGGTTTTCAGATCAAAGTTGAGATGTTTCAAGTTGTCTTTCAATTTGTCTTTGTAGCATAAAAGTGGACATCCAACTGAATGCTTGGAGTTTGATAGTTGTCCATACAGCACCTTCTTTATCTATCTATCTATCTATATATCTATCTATCTATCTATTTATATATATATATATATATATATATATATATATATATATATCTGTATATATATATATATATATATATATATATATATATATATTGATGTATAAAAGATATTTTTTTTATTTTGAACTTTAAAAAAATATAATTATAATTTATTTGTTTTTCCGCAACTCCATTAGTTTTAAAATATCATCAACATTATGACATCCATTTTGAAGATATAAATGATTTCACTTGAATTAAAATGGTGCAGACTCATTGCCTTCTATTTCTGCATAATTGCTAATTTTTGCATAAATATTTTGAGAAGATGGACAATTATTTTCAAATATATTTTAGTTTAAAATAGTTCTTCTAAAATTTTCACAATTAAAACTTCCTTCATACAAATATTTACTGTAGACATGAACGTCTGCTTGCTAAAATCATTTTCATATTTAAATCATCAAATGGAAAGAAAATTAGAAATCTCTGTTTTAACTGGAGATGAAGACAAAATAATATGAGAGCCAATGGTTTCATTAGAAGCTTGGCTATTTTGGCTCAGACCAAAAAATGTCTGAAGAGAAGAAAAGAAATTGCTTGAACTGTAAAAACAGATGCCGCCTGCCCACAAGGAATTGTGCTGGGCTTTTGATTAAGAATCTGACTGTGGTTTAAAAAGGATTTAATATTAAAATAAATGAGATAAAAAGAGAAATGCCACACAAGTTTTCCTGCAATTTTGAAAATTACAGAGTTACAAGATTTTATTTGATATGGGACACAAATAATCAAGGTTATTTTTGAAATGTTTAATCTCACGATTGGGTATAAATTTCCATTCCCTCTTATATTCATGAGAGTCTTTATTCTTTTGCAAACAAACAGAAGATGGCAATAAAATACAGCGTCTACTGAAAAGGAAAGATTTCAATTTACCTAAATCTATATACAATTAAAAACATGATTTAGTATGTCAGTATGCAAATTATAAACAGATGAAAAAGTGCATTATAGCCCAGAAGTATTTTAAATTTGTAGTGACCCCCAATAAAAATGAAACAAGATATAAAACTAAAAAACATAAACAAAAATAAGAATTTAAATTAAAATAAGACAGTTGCTTTCATTTAAAACACTTTTTCTCTCTCTCTTTTTCTTTCTCTCTCTCTCTCTCTCTGTACATCTAATGAGAAGGCAACCCTCAAATAAAAAGGAGGAAGAAGAAAAGACTGAACACAGCTGAAAAATGGTGTAAGTTTGCTGGACCAGAGTCAAGACATTTGTGACTAAAAATTACCAAAAATCAGAGTGGCTCCATGCATAACTTATGCTATATAAAAAAATAAAAACGGAAGTGACTGCCTGCGAAACCTGAACAAAAGCGAGGGTGGGGACCATCAGAGAAGCCAAATTATTCAGTCATATGCTTAAGACATATTTTCTACTCTTCTTGGAGCCAAGAAAAGACGGTAAACTGTCACTATTTCTATTTCTAAGATGATGACCAATACCAAGCACTAATTTCTAAACTGTCACCTACCAAGATGAAATAGATTTCCTCCCAACTGTTACTACAAACAGACTTATAAAACAAACTTTATCTACACTAAATATAAAAAGATTCACTCCAGTCTAAACCAAATAGCTGGGGGAGAAGAGGGGAATTTATATGAAAGAAAAAGTAAGAAAAAAATATATTTTAAAGAAAAATTAATTCTTTCACACTCAGTAACCCCTTATCTCTTAGTGGCTTTATTGCCTTGCTTGGGGGGGGAAATGTTTGTTTATTTATTTATCTATATATTTTATACTATAGCATGTGTTAAAAAGAATGTAATTTCGTATGAATTGACAATTTTGTCTAGGAACAGATTGATTGATTCACTTTCTACAGCTTATCAACCCTTTGCAGGTTATTTAAAGCCAGAAAGAATTTTTAGATAGCAAGAATTTTTGTTTTTTGGAGATAATAAGTGTTTAGTGATACAAGTCTTACTAATTAACCCATAGCTGGGAGGAAAAGAGTTGGATTCATTCTTTATCAATGTTATTTGTGCATCAGTGAATATAATGAACCCAACCAGAATTGGAACTCTGTTCTCTGATTAACAGTCCCAAGTCCTTATCCATTACACCACCCACACATCTAGGCTTAGAGCACCTGGTATTTTCAAGTATGTATATAAGGGTCTAGTGGATATGAAGTGAGGGATCTGTTTTCTCTAGTTATTAAGTAATAAACATCCTTCACTAGAATTCCTTTATATTGATATAATAATTGGAAAATATATATTTGAAAAGTTTCTAAAAATTATGTAAGGATTTAGCAAAATATGTTACCATTTTTGACGCCATCAGTATATTAGCATATCTATTAGGACGTTCAGATTATAATTATGTATTTGACTGCAATGAATTATGAATCAGCCAAGCAAGGCAGAAGTGAAGTTGAATGATACGAGACTGCATCTAGAATTAGTTTTCGTTTCTATCTGACCGTATGTTGTTTATAGCACATTTACAAAGTTTAACTCCCTGGAGCATTAAAACTTAAAAAAAAATATCATATTCACTCTTGCTGCATAAATTCCAAAAGAGGAAGACTTCTACACAGGAATTTTAAAAAAGCTGTGCATTATATATCAATGGAGTGGAGGTTTGTAATTTCAGGTGTGGTTTAAAATTTTGAAAAATGGCAATTGTGACATATCTAAAAAGCCCCACTCTTGCAGACAAGCCAATCTAAATGGAGAGATCATTGAAAGTGACTGTTGAATTAGATCCACGTCTGAGCAACAGAGATTTATTGCAAAAACTTAATTGGGAAAACTGATTGTCCAGGAAGTAATTATGTATTTTAGCACTTTGCATTATGAATCAGCCAAGCAAGAGTGAATGGTAAGAAACTGGGTTTAGAATTAGTCCATTGTGTCGTCTGTCGTTAGCAGCATATTTCATAGTTTGCTTGAGAAGACTTGGAGAGAGAGAGAATCCTGGTTCCTCAACAGACTTTGCTTGAGGACCTAACATAACGTTTCACCATTTGCAGTAGTTTTTCAACCAGGAATGCCAAACTTTCATTTTTGCAGGTAATGAAAAATGGGTAAAATGCATAGCAACAATAAATGAAAAAAGACTGGTTATTACAAAAATTGAGAAACCCGTGCCAAGACTAACTTACTTTGAATCTGATGGAATATGAAAGGTGTTGTTCATCAGAAGCTACTGGAATATGGAAGGACTATGACTACAAATATCTATTGTCATTAACTTGATCAGGTAAAGGAAACTAAATAAAGGGTGTTCCAAACATTTGGAGCGATTTTAAATGTGAATTAAGTTTAAGTGTCTAATGATGTTTTTTTTCTTTCAGATTTAACAACTTAAGTCTTTGGCAATTTCAACCAACGAAAGATTAACAATCAAACAACGTGTTAAAGTTATCGAAGCCTATTACAAAAATGGACGTTCAAACAGAATTTGAATGAGAAGTTCCCAGGTCACATCATCTCTCGAAACAGCGAAGTCAATTGGACTTCGATTGTGCGACTTGACACCTTTAGATTTCTTTCTTTGGGGGTCATCTCAAAAGTAAGGTCTATGTCAACAAGCCACCAACAATTCAACAGCCGAAGGATGAGATGATAAGGCATACTGGTGAGATCGAGGAGCAACTATGCAGAGACGTTATCAAAAATTTTGACCATCGAGGGTGTGTTGCCAAAGCCTTGGCAGATATTTGGCCGATATTATGTTTCACACATAATTGCCATGACTTAAATAACATGATCCAATAGAGAAATAAATAAATCTTCACCAATAACACTGATTTATTTACTGCTAACTTTGATCCCTCTTAATGAAACACCATTTATGTTTTGTTTTGTTAAACAGAAAAGGTGTCATTCTACAAAGGTATGCAAAATAAACCCTGGATAAAATAAGATTGTAAGGATGAGAGGTTCTTCCACATCTCTCATACTCACTTGAATTAATTCAAGCAATGGAATACTAATGATGCATTTACAAATGATAGAATAATATAGCATGTAGTAAAATTAGACAACACAAGTACATTTTAAACATTACAAAAGCATTACTGTTAAAATAATCAGTGACAAAACTGGTACAAAGAATAGGTGAGTGGAAAGTTTCAGTTAGTACACTATAATGAAAGAGATCTATGGAGAAAGGTTTATTCTTCCATTTGATTTCCCCCATTATGGGCATTATTATATCCATGATATAATAACACTATAGTTCATGGACAGAATGGAATGGCTGAAAGGAAAAAGAATAACATGCTTGATTCTCAAGGAGAGTTTTATACAACTAAGACTTACACAAAAAACTTGTATATATTTACCTATGTTCCACACAGAGAAAAATATATCACACACATCTACACAGCAAGCAAAGTGAAAGGAGAATGAAAAGATAGGGTTTTACATATAATATGGGGATTCTTCTGTGTTTCTGGGGAAGCCATGTTTAGGAATTCAGATTCAAATGGGTTGGATTCATCTATTATGTTGCAAGTGAGGACATATTCTGTAAACTGGAGACAGCAAGTCTTGGGTTTTTCCAAATTGTGAGCTGGATGTTTTTTCTATATCTGGGGAAGATATATTTCCAAATGGAAATGTCACCATGTGTTTATAAGCTATAGCATTTTCTGGAGGAGGCAGATTTTGCCTTGGCTCAGGCTAAAAAAGTAACCGCTCGGTGTGGCTGATATAAACCAACTGAATGACTACCACTTTTGTCACTGTATGACGTGATGTCACTAAGTGACTATCTTGACTGAAGGGAGATAATCACCTTTTGTATCCTTAAAATAGCTCCTCCCTAAACAGGTCCGAGAACCTGCCACAATGAATTACTTTTATTCTGCTTGTTGTTGATATAATAGAAATGTGACAACATATTTTATACAAACTACAACATAAGAAATAATATTCACTTAACATATATAATGCCATAACATTTAAACAATGTCTAGTCAATAGTATAAAAAAATTCTTTCAGCATTATTATAATGCAAATGTTCATATGAAAAGTTTGTACTGCAAAAAAAGAAAACAAATTTAATAAAAGTAATGCCTAGGCCATCTTATATGATATGCTGAGACAAGTCACAGTTTGACCGAAAATCTTGTGTTACTGGAGATGGTGTAGTGACTGGTGTGTCTCCATTTAATCATGTTGCATCTGGAAAAGCTGGCTTCAGCTTGTCTAAAATATATTTTGTTTTTGCATTGCTCATGAATTAAAAAAAAAAATGAATACGTCTCTTCAGGATCTTGAATGATTTTCCATAAGTGGCTGCAAGATGTATTTGACTTGGCTAAGCTGCACATGTTTATTTGAAAATTTCAAGATGTTAAGTAGTCCTGAAGAAGCTTCTGAAGCTGTTGGTCCATTTGTTTTTCAACAAATGACTCATTGCCTGTGCATATGTCATTAGCAGGAAATCATCAAATGCCACAGGGCTTGGTGTCTGCAGAAAGATTGTTTACACTGATCATAGATTTACATTTTGCCTGTAGAAGAGACATCAAATGCCAAACACAACTGGTTGCCTGAAACAATATGATGCAATTCAACTGCATGGGAAAATACTAATTTAATATTGTAAAATGGTCTCATAGTAAAGTTCTCCTTACACATGGTGGTTTAATTAAATATCCAGCAATGCAGGAAAAGATCTATGAAAAAACAGCATGAGTGAACAATAAAATATTTGGGAAAGGTCAGATGAATATACATGGAAAAAAATATTTGGATTAAATCTCAAACAAATTTATGTCTGGTGATGTTATGTAGTTAAGTAAATAATGACCTCAAATGGATCAAAGAGGCAGGGCTTAATACTATGTGTTACACGTTATGGTAGAAGGAGTAGATGAACTACTGGGGGGGTACTTTGAATTGTACCAAAATTAAACTCACATCCAAGCCATATTTACCTATATCCCACACAGAGAAAAATATATCACATATATCTACGTGGCATGCAGAGTAAAAGAAGAAAGAAATGGTAGAATCTTACATATAAGACCCACATGACTATCCCGACCAAAGGGAGATAATTGCTTTTTGTATCCTTATGACACAAACAAAATCATAGGTAAAAAAAAGACAATTATTAAGAAAAACAGATGTTCATAAAAACAGTGTCAAAATGAAAGTTCAAAACATGTAATCTTAGTCAATTTTTTTCTTAATTATTTCATCCCAAGCAAGGCACTAAAGCCACTAAGACACAAAGAGGTTACTGAGTGTTAGAGAATATGAGAAAAACTACTATTAAGGAGAGAAGACAATAAAAGAACAAGAATTAATTAGACAGAAGATAATGATTGACATTGCATTTAAATTTCCCCCTCCAGCAAGGCACTAAAGCCACAAAGATGCAAAGGGTTACTGAGTGTTTGATAAAATTAGAAAAATTACAATTAAGGAGAGAGAATAAAAAAGAACAAGAATTAAGAAAATAGAAGATAACAATTGATATTGCACTTAAATTCTTGAAGATCAAAGTTAAACTGCTAAGCAATAAGTTAGAAGAGAGATGCACAAGCACAAAGTGCGAGAAAAGAAAATATCAGTACTAAGCTTAAGTTTGAGGTTCCATAGCTTCATGCAAAAATGTTGGTCATTCAAAAGATTTAGAAAAAAATGGATCAATGCAAATTGTAAAATGCCAAATGTTGGAAATCGAAATAGCATAAAATCATAAAAAGGATACAGTTTCAGCAAAAGAGTTTTAATCTCAACATCATAAATGTGCAACGTGATACGGATTGAATTTGGGGGCTAAAAATCTGTTAAAATATATTTTATTATTCTTCAGATTCTCATTTAATGCAGAATTTGATGCATGGTGCCAAAAGAAAAAACTCTAACCAGGTCCTTAAATAGACTCACCAGATCGAGACATTCTTATGGATGTCATGCATGATGCCAAACCAAACTCCTGAGCCGTGTATGTATACAGCCTCATCGGATCAAGGCTTTTATATTTATGTCATGCATGATGGTAAAACAAACTTTTGAACAATGTCCTAATATTGCCTGATCGGATCAAGATTTTCTTATGGATGTCATGCATGATGCTAAAACAAACTTTCGAACAATGTCCTAATATTGCCTGATTGGATCAAGATTTTCTTATGGATGTCATGCATGATGGTAAAACAAACTTTCGAACAATGTCCTAATATTGCCTGATCGGATCAAGACTTTCATCTGGATATCATACTTGGTACCACACTTTTTCAAAGAGATCTCAATTGTTGGCTTATAAATGTTCTTTCTCAGACTGATGGTTAATGATGGCTGCAGGTAGATCTTAGCAAAGAATTATACATTGATACCTGGTACCAAATCAATAGAAACCACATCAGTTGAGCGACTTTCAACAACAGCAACAACTAAAATGACTATCACATATGACCCAAATAGAAAATAAAGACATAATCAATATGTTAACCTTCCATACTACTTCAAACAAAAGGTTAGGATGGAAACCCTTATCAATAATGGTAGGAGCAATAACAGCTATTGGCTTCAAGAAATCTATTTTCTGGAAAAATTGTTTTAAGAGAAAGATTTTATAAATTTCAAATGAAAGTAGAACTGACTTCTCAGTTAATGAATGTCAAATGTTTTTTTGTAAGGAAATGGCTAATATTACGACTACCATTAGAGGTGAGGAGAACAGGTACTACACTTTGATCCTAGCTAGATTGCCAGAGAAGAAAGAAAAGCCTATTCTCAGTCTTTGAATTAATTGAATTTTATCATAAGACTGTAAATTTATGCTTTTTTGGCAAAATTCCTTAATGAATGAATTGCTTGTACTTAAACACAATTTCAAAGTCTTAAGCTTTTATTCTTGGAACAAAATTATTCAGTCTGGACAATGTCTTATAACAAAACATTCAGAATTTCAATTGCATCATCCACCACAAGGAAAGTTGGCTCCCTGTACCGAGCCAGTAAATTTTTCTCCCCGGAATCGATCCTCCAAATCTATAAATCGACCATTAGCCCTTGCATGGAGTATTGCTGCCACATATGGTCTGGAGCCCCTGCTGTTTGCCTCAGGGTTCTTGATAAGATCCAGAGACGGATATGCAATGGAATTGGCCCCGGTCTGTCATCTCGTCTGCAGTCGCTCTCTCACAGACGCGACGTTACCTCGTTCTGTCTTTTTTACAAATACTTTCACGGTAATTGTTCTGAGGAGCTGCTTTCGCTGGTTCCTAGGCCTCATGAATTTAAACGTCCCACGAGGCTGGCATCCCGTTCCCATCCCTTCATCATTGAAACTGTTAGATGTAGAAGTCTCTTCTACTCCAATAGCTTCATGTCTCGCACATCTCGCCTGTGGAACTCCCTTCCTTATTCCTGTTTCCCTGACAAATACAAGCTCCAACTATTTAAGTGTAACGTCAATCGACATCTCCAGCTGTCTTGATCTATCCACTTCCCTTCTCCACATCCTTTCCCCTTTCATTCCTATCTGCTCTCGCTCCAAATCTTCTGTAACCCCCTTGCCTTGATCGATCCACTATCTTTCTCCACATCCTCTCCTTTACCACTCCTACTGCTCTTCCTCCAAACCTTCTGTAACCCCTTGCGTGCTAGTGGCTTCCAGCCTTGCTTGGGGTGATAAGCTTAAAAAAAAAAAGAAGGTGTGTGTTTACATGTAAAGAGTTAAAGGAGACACGAAACAAACGTCTTCTACTGATCGTTTATTCTTTTTTATAGATTCTAGAGAAAGAATGTTCTCAATGTCTCACATGTACATATGTTTTCTTTTTCTGGTCCAGAAGGAAGTTAGTCTAAGCAATGATAAGAATGGTCACAATGGTCAAGCTGAAGTCAGCTTTGTGCCGAGTTGGAATGACCAAAATAAAGGTTGTACTTACTTGGTTGGTGGAGGTTCTGAAATATACATCTAAATGGTATGCATTGGAAAATGGGAAGAGAGCATAGTTCTGACCTTTTTGGAAGTGTCGTCATAAACCAGTTTTTTTATTAATAACATCATGGGAAAATGTATTCATTTTTTTTTATTCTTATTATTTATTTTATTTCATTTTCCCACAAAACCTTATAAAATTATTATTATTATTAATATTATTATTATTAATATTTAGTAAAATAATTGTTTTTTTATACCCTTTTTAATATTGCAATATCGTATCAACTCATTATTTATCTATAGGTATATTTTTAAGATTATTTCATAGATTTATAAAAAAGTTTTTTCTCTCACTGTTAATGACTTGTATGGCAGCAGAATTAAAATGAAAATTCAAGAGTTGCACATCAATTTTTGCATGGGTTTAATCTTGACTAGAATGTCTTTCAAAGTGCTCATCACATTAATCGAACGTGAATTCAAGTTTCCTCTTTAGAATGTTCAATTCGTTGTCGGTTTCTGAAGAATTCAAATCGAAATGCAAGTTGGAAGATTACAAAGACAAATGGAATCCTGTCAGAGTTACAAAGACTCAGATGAAAGAATTAGTAAAAGAGGATTCACATTAACCCATTTAAGAAATTCATGCCAAATTTAAATGTTGCAATTTCAAACCATTTCAGAACATTTCAAGCAAATTGGAAAAAGGAAAGAAATTTAGCAAATGTGTACTTGCTGAACTCATCAAAATTTTTTTGACCTCAGCATTTTGAATTTTTCCTGATGTTATTGCCATAAAAAAAGATATCTCTTTTCGATTAAATAGTAATGTGTGGATTAAAACTGAACTTTTTATGAAAATTGGAAAAAAACTCTCCACATTGATGTGACGAGGGTGGAATTGTCACAATTTTCAAAATCAGTTTTTAACTAATAAAATGTTATGGTCATTGTATGATGGTCTGTGATATGTATTACCTTTAGGGTTGTAATACGTAGCATACCTCTGCCTTTTCAATATATACTTTCATGGTGTTTGTTCTGATGAACATTTCTCTGTGGTACCAAGACTTTATCAATTTAATTGCAATACTAGATTGGTGGCAAGCTGTTATCATTTTACAGTTGAAATTGATAGATGTAAGCATAATTTCTATGCTAACAGTTTCTTTTCTCACACTTCTCACTTGTGGAAATCTCTTCTGGATTCTTGCTTCCCAGTCAATTTTGATCATCAAAAATTTAAATGTAATGTTAATCATTATTTTCTATTTTCTTAATTCTTGTTCTTTTATTGTCCTTTCTCTGTAATAATATATTTTTCTCATTTGCTATAACACTCAGTAACATCTTGTGTCTTAGTGAATTTATTGTCTTGCTTGGGGTGAAATGATTAAAAAATCCCCATGAGTTATTCCCCTTGATTGAACAATCTCACCTTCTTGTTATTTCTGCACATATCCATTTTTTTTTTTGTAACCATTTTACTCCAAGCAAGGCAATAAGGCCCCTAAGATGCAGGGAGTTACTGGGACTGAAAGAGAATGAAAAGGCTTTAGTGATGAGAAAGGAAAATAAAAGAACAGGGTTCAGGAAAACAGAAGATGGCAATTGATATTGCATTTAAATTCTTTTTAAGGTTGTAGGGGGCAAGGAAGCAGGAAATCAGAAGGATGTTCCACATATGAGAAGTGTGAGAACTTCAAATGTTTGTAATAAAATAATAAAAAGATAAAGATACTATTCAAAAGAATCTGGAATAATGAGAATGCTTCATCTCAGAACTTTAGATAAGTTATAGTATTGGGATAAAAGTAATAAAAAGATAGAGTTACTATTCAAAAAATGTCTAGAATAAGGAATATAGTTCATTTTAGCACCTCAAACAACTTAATTTACTACTACAAGCTGTAAAGTTAGTAACTGCTAAATCTGTATGACTGTATTTCCCTTCTATAATTCTTATTTCCTCATTTTTATAAATTATTTTTGCTCCCTAAAGTGACATTTGATTAAAAACTAAAATGGAATTATTCAAACTAAAAAGAGCGGATATGTAGGGCAGACATAATGTCAATCTGGTCTCCATTGAAAAGAACATCATCGACCATGCACTTGTCAAATATGTTTCCATTTCAATAGAAATGTCTGCTTAACTAAACCAAAAATGGTAGCTGTAATTTCATGCAACTCACACACATATAAATGCTTCATTTCTTTAAATATTGCCAACAAACCCTTCTCACCTTTTTGGTTTAACTTTCCCCAGTCTTTATATAAGTTCAACACAAACAAATAACGCAGATATTAAGGGTTTTATTAATGCCTGTGTCTGTAAAAAAAGATTTCATCACCAGAATTTCTTTTTCATTATTGCTTTGATGTTCATCTGCCATTGACATTAGATATCCATCAGCCACCGTGTAAAATTAAAACGTTTTTTTTGCTGCAGGACATATTGTGAATACGTGAGAAAAAATGACCACAACCGTGTAATTTGTCTGCTTTTGAAATCACATTTTTGTGCAAGTAATCTTATTGAGAGTTTTTATCAAGGCCAATAAACTGGAATAATAATTATGAATATCTACTCACCTATAATCGGATATGTAGTTAGTATAACGGATATCAACATGGAAAATGGTGCCAGTCAGCAAACTTCAAATTCTGGGATAGTCTGCTGTGCTCACTTTCACACAAATACTCATGGGAATGGCATGGATCCGTCTCTTCTTTCTCCAGCTATGGGTTAAATAATAGAATAGACTAGCCTCATTAGCTGTGGCTATCAACCATACTAGGAAAGAAAACTCTGAATTTAAACTAGTCTGAAGAGTATTTACATTATTTGGACTATTGTCCTCATCTTTCTTATTACAATGTTTTGGCCATTGTATGCTCTGGCCTTCTTCAGGTCTTCTTGAACTGAACCCTTTATTTTGCTCACTGGGGTAGACTGTTCTAGTTCCATGTGCCATGTTTTAATGGAAGACAGTTGTCAGTTAATTCCCCTCTCCAAGTTCTCCACTGCCTTAACTGAGTATTGAACTCACACTCTTTGGGTCCTGTCACTGGATCTAACCAATGCTTTTATCCACTGTGCCATGTGTCCTTGTGTGTGAATTTCTGGATACTATAAACCTAATGTCTTTAGCAACCATTTTTACCAGTGCTCATATTGCAATTTTTGCTGTTATCATTTCATGTTTTTACCAGAGTTCATATTGCAATTTTTGTTGTTATTATCACTTTTCTCTGGCACTCCTTATTATTGGTTCCCATATTGTATTTATTTCTTTGCTTGGTCGGCTCAGGAGATTTTTGTAGCCTAGCATATGTGCTGATTTCTTAAGTTTACGAACTTTCCAATGGTGTTCTTTGTCTATGATCTCAACCTGATCCCACAGAGGGCGGTGATCTCCCTTTTCTCTCCATATGTGGTCAGCCATGCCTGATTTTTCCACTTCCCCTCGTGTTACAGCTTTCTGGTGTTCTTGAAGCCTTACCTTAAGGGGGCAGCCATTCTCCCCTTTATATTTCGTTCCACAGCTGCACAGGATGGGGTACACACAGACTTTAGTCATGTTCTCCACTATGGGGTGGGATTCTTACTCATGAGAGATATCTTTGAAGTGTCGTCCAGCTTTTGAAGATTGTCCTGATGTTATATGGACCGCAGATCCTTTGTATTTTCTCTGATAACCCTTTCACATAAGGCAGGCAGACTGTTTTCTGAGTGTTGTTGTCCTCCTCCTCTTGTACCCACCTATTCCATTTTTGGGGGGCTGCTGCCATGTACCCAGGGTAGTTGTTACATTGTAGGGTACTACTTATACTGACAAAAATAAATAAATAATAATAAGTAAATAGTTTACATAATCTCATCTCAGAAATATAGACAGATGAACAGGGATTAACTGCATCAAGCTATCTTGTTCTTAGACATGCTCACTGTTGTTATGGCTGTAGCAGTGATTATGGGGCTCTTACAGGTTGTAGAAATATACAGGGGAAACTAGCTACCTTGTAAGGCAATGCTGGAAGAACATCGAGAAGTTGTAATTTAGGGGGTGAGGCAATGAAATTAGGAATTTGCTGATCATGTATAGAGGGAAAAGTGTCGTTACTTGTATGGAATGAAGTGAGATTAATGGACAGAGAAGAACACAGGAAAATCAGAAATCTAAAAAAATCACCACATCTGCTGGGCTACTGGAACCCCTTAGTAGGCCTAGCTTAGAAATAAATACAATATAAGGACCATTAATAAATAAAGAGAAATGATAGAAAATGCTTTAACAGTAACAGTATTGACAAGTGGAATCTCAGTGAGTGCTGTCAAACATGGCAAGTAGAAGTACCAGCACACATCAGCAGGCAGGTTAGGTTTAAGGCTCCAAGTCCTTCACTCAGAATTCTGCCACAGAACAATAATCTAATGGATTAAAGCATTTGATTTGGTGACATAGTAATTGCATGTTCAATCCCAGCTCCCAGCTTTTGGTTAAATAGTAAAACTTGCATCAGACAATATCTCAAAAAGTTTTTTAGAATCCCAAAATATGTTTCGGCTTCAAATAAATTAAAAAAGGTTGATAAGCAGTAAAAACAAATCATTTACATTATACATCTTCTGTTAGTATAATACATATAATCTCTCCTGTTAGTAATATTTCTTTTAATCCTTCACTAGTGGTAATCTTTTTCTCTGTGATTTTCAATGCATATTGATAATAAAATCATTAATAATGCATTTACATTATAAATTATAGCCTTATTTATCTCTGTAATGATTGTACTAAATCTTGGACCACCTAATTCAATTGCTTTTTTCCTATTTTCAATGCATTGCTGTAGTGGTGACTTACCTTGGTGACCCGAAAGGGCCAGAGTTGCATCTGTGTTTTGCAAGGAAGTGTGGAGGGGCAGCAAATTGGTGAGCTTTGAACGGATGATGAATCATGCAGCATTATGTGCTGATGAAAGTGGTGATGTCACTTGTAGCCATTTTTATTGGCTGGTTCTGGGCGCTCACTGGCTGAGTGCTGGCTGGGGTCAGGTGTATAAAAACATGGTATGCTCATTGAAGAGGTGTTCAGATTTTTGTTCGGGACGGTGAGTGGCGTATTATTACAAGGTAACCAAAAAAGTTCTGTCCGTTTTTTGATTAGTCATTGAATGAAGTTGAAATATATACGAAATGCGTGTAGCAATTGTTTCCAAATTCAGACAGCCGGAAGTAGGAACATCAGACATTATAAAAAACACGTGCACCGAACAGCTGTGAGAAGGATGGGAGTGTCTAGAGATCTCGTTTGGGGATCTTTGCTTTACGACTTCAAAGTGGGCTTATCAGCAGCTGCATCAAGTCGCCGCTTATGTCAAGCGTTTGGAGATAGTGCTGTGGATGAATGTACTGCAAGGCGTTGGTTTTGAAAATTCAAGTCGGGAGATTTGTCTCTCCATGATGGGCCTCACAGTGGATGACCACAGGTCTTGAATGACGGAATCCTGAAGGCAGCCATTGAAGAAGACAGTAGTCTAACATGTGGTGAATTTGCAAGACAGTTCAACGTTTCCGATGAAACAGTTAAACTTCACCTGCACCGCCCAGGTAAGACATACAAATTGAGCAAGTGGGTTCCGCAAACACTGTTGGAGGTCCACAAGGAACAATGAGTGGCAGCCTGTGTATCGTGCTTTCTCACCACCATACCGCATCCTTATTCAATCGAGTGCTTACCAGTGATGAAAAGTGGGTTCTGTACGAAACTCCCAAGCATTCCAGACATTGGTTGTCTCCTGAACTGCTACCAATGGGCCAAACGGTCACTGGAGACCTATACTCACAGCAATTGAAACGTGTGCAACAGGCATTGCGCCAGAAGGAACCAGCAATGGTGAATCGCAAAGGTGTGCTTTTCCTCCATGACAACGCCAGGCCTCATGTTGTGCGAGTGGTCAGGGATACCATACAGCAACTTGGGTGGGAGACTTTGTGCCATCCACCTTATTCACTTGACCTTACGCCATCCGATTACCACCTCATCCACTGGATAATAATCTTCGTGGCAAATCCTTCACCAATGAAGCAGACTTGCGCAAAGCCCTCACAGACTTCTTTGTGTCAAACCCCCCCGAGTTCTACCGCAAGAGCATTGAACAGCTGGAGACACGTTGGCAGAAGGTGCTGGATGCTGATGGCGATTACTTCGAAGACTAAATATAAATTAGACATACTGTGAAGCGTTTTCTTTTTTTTCTTTAAAAACGGACAGAACTTTTTTGGTTACCTTGTATTATTATTATAAAGGGTGTTTCATTATGTAGCAGTGACTTATCTTGGCGAACCAAAAGGCCCAGAGTCGTGTGTATGTTTTGCAAGGGAGTGTGGAGACGGCGAATCGATGAGCTTCGGACGGACTGTGAACCGGACAGCACTTTGTGCTGATGGAGTTGGTGGTGTCGCTGGTAGCTATTTTTATTGGATGGTTCTGGACACTCATTGGCTGAGCCATGGCTTGGTTAGGTGTATTTAAGAGCGGTTTGTTTTCGCTTCTAACGGGGGACAGGTGTATTGGCAATTGAGTCACAGAGGGAAGTGTGGATTCGATTTGCCTTGTGAACCGATTGAACTCGCACTCATTTTTTCCCTTTCTTTTCCCGTGTGTGCATCAATTTTTACGCATATAGTAGATGTTGGTTGATTTTATGAAATGTCAACCTTTGTAGGGTTATTTAATTTCAAATTTTTGTATGGGGGGCAGTGGTGTACTTAAGTGAGCATTGCTAAATAAGAATAAGATGCCATATCTCCCTGAACATAGACAATGGAATGAATAAAATCTACCCCCGTAGATGAAATAAAGGGGCTCAGTTTGAAATACCTGGAAGATTACTTGGATCAATAATTACCTGATGAAGGCTAGAGGGAACACAATGGTTGAAATAACAAAGATGGTGACAGTAGTAAATAATGTAGTTTAAAAACTCTGCAAATATTGCAGTGAATGTTGGGCTGTTTTCTTACAAATGATTTGATTTTGATTGATTTGTTTTTTTATGGCTTATCAACCCTTTGTAGGTTATTTAAAGTCAGAAAATATTTTTAGATTGTAAGAAAACATTTTTGAGATAATAATCGCTTAGTGATACAAGATTTAGTAATTAACCCATAGTTGGGGGAAATAGATTCATACCTTTCAGAAGGGATTTTCTTCTTATTGGTTGGGTATCTGTCAACAAAAAGGGATGGAAAAATTCAGTAGCAATGCAATCAAACACTTGACCATGACAAACAGGACACAGACAAGACTCTCACATGGGAACACCACACGTGAGATGAATGCAGCCAAAACAACAGAAACATAATCAAGAATGAACAAATTCGAAATGGCACTGGGTAACATGAACAAAAATCCTTGGTAATGTATGGCAGTTCCATTGTGTGATTAACAAAGGCACACTGCCAAGCTCTCTATTTTCCCAGAAAATGTGTCTGCTTTTATAGAGCCTAAAACTTTAGTGGTTGGGTAGCAAAGGAATCATTTACATAGCTAACACCCCACTCAGCTCACTGGCCTGACCGTGGGGAAGCTGTAAATACTTGATTCATAACCAGACATTCTAGAATTCGCACTGACTTTGTTGTGGCAAAGCAGACATGTGCTGTCTTTCTGTAGAAACATTGTCTCTTTGACCAGTGGGGGCAGGTACCATTATCAGTAGCGATTGGCTGCTTCATCTGCGTTTTGTTTCCACTACACTCCTCACTGATCACATGTGGCAACCTGGGGGCTGGTCTCTTGCACCACATACACACCTTTGTTGCGTTTTAATTGCAGCTTCCTCTCTGAATGACTCCTCCACAGAAGTGTCTTTCAGCGAATCTATATCAAGCCCTTGCTTTAGGAGATCACTGGGTGCATCTCTGGTATTGATTATTCTTGCACTCTGGGAGGAAGATACACTGTCATTTTCACTGTCTGACCTACTTGAATGTATAACAGGACGTAAGTCCCTCACACGCCATCAACAAGGAGGTTCTGTATGCTAGTTATACCAGTAACATATGCAAGTTTACACAGGGACACGCAACATCCATTTAGGACCTTAACATAAACACGACCCCCAATTTCATAGTCAATGTGATGTTGTTCACCCTCAGCTGGGGATATTGTGTCAATTCATTTTCGTCAAACTTGTTGATGGATCATATTGGCTGGGGGAATGTCCATGGGGATGCATTATTTTGGGGGGGGGTGACACTGTGCCAGTAAACGGCTCCTTTTATGGAGCTCAGTTTTCTTGACGTAATCTGTTTAATGCTTTGATGGCATCGCTCTGTGATGCAATTCCCTAAGGGCACATATGCAAAGTGGAAACGGGGGCAGACTCCCCATTTATTTAGGAAGTTCATGAAGAGCTTATTGCAAAATGCTGTGTCATTGTCAATGAGCATCTTATTCGGTTGGCCGTGCTCACAGAATAATGCCTCCAGATAGTCGATGATACTTGCTGCGTCTTGCTGTCTCAGGTATTTCTGTGTAAGTGAATAAAATAAACCTAATGGGAATTGGAACTCAGCTTTCTGATTAACAATTCTGAGCCATTATACTACACCACCTACACATCCAAGCTTACATCACCTGGCATTCCCAAATGATGACCCATCTTGGTATTGAACAGGATTGATATTACTTAGGTGAGCATACGGAAACCAATGTTTCAACATGATATGGTCATAAGCGTGTTACACATATGAAAAAAGACGTGGTATCTTAGATGTGGTTCTACCAATAAATATTGGGAATACCATGGACAGAGCATGTGACAAATGAGGAAGTTCTTGAGGAGAAAAAGAACTACAAAAAACAGTTGCCAATAATAAAAAAGAGATGGCTGCATAATGATGAAAGAAGGCTCAGAGAATTTAACACTCACAGAGCACAATGAAGACAAGAGAAGTAAAAAAAATCAGTGAGAAAACAACTTGATAAGTTTGAGCAAATGAATGGAAAAACAAGTTCTACAAAGACAAAGTCAGGATGTAAAGGAGGAAGTATTACTGAGAATAACAAAAAAAAGGAAACTGTGGAGAGCCATAAATAACAGAAAGTTGTGCTTACGACTCACACTG
This sequence comes from Acanthosepion esculentum, assembly GCA_964036315.1. Taxonomy (NCBI): domain Eukaryota; kingdom Metazoa; phylum Mollusca; class Cephalopoda; order Sepiida; family Sepiidae; genus Acanthosepion; species Acanthosepion esculentum. The sequence goes on from OZ038511.1 coordinate 6,255,750, forward strand.
AATTAAGGGCCCTGGAACAATAGTTGCTATGTTTATCTTGTAATTCTTTCCTGACAAGGTAAATTCTATCAATTTCCTTTGATTAAAGTTGGCATGTATTCAAGATTTTTGGATTTTCCACTTGTTGAAGCCCTTCTAGAATATATATAATTTTCAATGGATTCCCAGGCAAATTACAAGCATTGTTACCAAAATTTTATCTGGAATTCACTCTTTGAATCATCCCTGGAAGTCTTCATTGTCTTTCAAATAATTTCCTTGGGCTAATGTCTAAGTTTCAAGTTAAACTTGATATATTTTTGCTTGAAAATGCAATTACAAAAAACACAATCTCACTCCGTGGCATAAAAATCCTGATTGAGTAACCCCATGGGAGAGTGTTTCTTTTTCCTGCATATGCAGTCAAGTCTTCTCTTGTTGCCAAGTTATATCAAGGTTGCACAAGTGTTTCCTGCATTTGCACTTCTTACTCGTGGAACACCCTTTTGTTTTCTTGCTTCCATGACAACTACAATCTTCAGAAATCTAAATGCAATGCCAGTTGCCATATTCTACCTTCATGGATCTTGTTCATTTTTTGTCCTTTCCTCAATGCTCCCTATTCTCAGTCTTCTCTTTCACTTTCACTTGCTGTAACCACCTGCATCTTAGTGGCATTACCACCTTGCTTGGGGTGAAATGATTAAAAATAAAAATATTCAACCATTCATACTATGCAGAGGCGCACTTTAATGAGACATTTGTAATATCGCATTAAAGAGAATAGAAAATAATAAACAAAAATTGCTGGAACTCCTATTTCATGATAATGAAATACATCCCTATTGGATAAGGAAGAGAATCCCCATTGTGAATTTTCAAAATGATTAAAATGAATATATGTGAAACAGAATATTTTAAATTATAACTGGATCAGTTAAATTAAAATTTTATAAACTAAATTAAAATTGTATAACATTTTTGGTCTGAATTTGTATATTGAATAAATTAAATTTTGAATTAAAATGTTACTGTTATGGTCCAGGTTCCCTGTACCACGGTGATGGTCGAAGGTAGAAGCAATGAAGAATAACTCGAACACAGGTATGGAATAACACAGATATATTACAAACAGAATATGTACAAAAGAAGTAGAAGTGTTAGTAATAACAATCAGGTTAGGTTAGAGAGAACTATGTTGTCTCGACCAGTATCACTATTCCAATGTCTTACAGTAATCGTCTGACGCGGCTCTGTCTCTGACTGACTCTGACTCTGAACCGACTCTGAACGCTGCTCCCTCTTGAGGCGCAGTATTTAGGAAGTACGGAACAGTCTATTTATATTATGGGTAAGTTCCCATAACAGTTACAAATTAAATAAATATTTTTAAAATAAAAATAAATTGAGTAATTAAACTTTATGAAAAGATATTCTACGAACATTAAAAATACATAGATAATAACAAATGTCAGATTTGAGAGGATGTGGGTGAGATCTGTCCTTTGTAGCTCTGAGGAGGATTTGTCTTTTCACTATCTCTCCCAATTGCTGCTTTGTTATCAATTTATACTTGCCCCTCTTGTTTCACTATAACCTGTGAGTGTCAAATTGTCCAAGCTTTCTTTCCTCATTACCTGTTGTATAAGTTTTAATTGGTTCTTTTTAAATATAAATGTATTTTTTGTTTTCATTTTCCTAACAGGACTATAATAGATTTCCTTTCCTTTCCATCTTAAACCTTTTCTTTATTATGGCTTTTCTCTTTCTTTCTTTCTTTCATTCTTTCATTCTTTTTTTCTTTCTTTCTTTCTTTCTTTCTTTTTCATTATCATCTTTTTCCTTCTCACCCTCTTTGATCGTTTTCTCCTTTCTTTCTTTCTTTCTTTCTTTCTTTCTTTCTTTCTTGTTCATTATCATCTTTTTCCTTCTCACCCTCTTTGATCTTTTTCTCCTTTCTTTCTTTCTTTCTTTCTTTCTTTCTTTCTTTTTCATTATCATCTTTTTCCTTCTCACCCTCTTTGATCTTTTTCTCCTTTCTTTCTTTCTTTCTTTCTTTCTTTCTTTCTTTCTTTCTTTCTTTCTTTCTTTCTTTCTTGTTCATTATCATCTTTTTCCTTCTCACCCTCTTTGATCGTTTTCTCCTTTCTTTCTTTCTTTCTTTCTTTCTTTCTTTCTTTCTTGTTCATTATCATCTTTTTCCTTCTCACCCTCTTTGATCGTTTTCTCCTTTCTTTCTTTCTTTCTTTCTTTCTTTCTTTCTTTCTTTCTTTCTTGTTCATTATCATCTTTTTCCTTCTCACCCTCTTTGATCTTTTTCTCCTTTCTTTCTTTCTTTCTTTCTTTCTTTCTTTCTTTCTTTCTTTCTTGTTCATTATCATCTTTTTCCTTCTCACCCTCTTTGATCTTTTTCTCCTTTCTTTCTTTCTTTCTTTCTTTCTTTCTTTCTTTCTTTCTTTCTTGTTCATTATCATCTTTTTCCTTCTCACCCTCTTTGATCTTTTTCTCCTTTCTTTCTTTCTTTCTTTCTTTCTTTCTTTCTTTCTTTCTTTCTTGTTCATTATCATCTTTTTCCTTCTCACCCTCTTTGATCTTTTTCTCCTTTCTTTCTTTCTTTCTTTCTTTCTTTCTTTCTTTCTTTCTTTCTTGTTCCTTATCATCTTTTTCCTTCTCACCCTTCGTTTTTTCCTTTTCTTTTTTTGTCGACACTTTATCCTCATACTCTTTATTTCTTCTCACTCTTTGCTTATGGCCATATCATGTTGGAACATTGATTCCTGTATAATCACTGAAGTTAAGCAACGTCAAGCCTGGTCAGTACCTAGATGGGTGACTGCTTGGGAATACCAAGTGCTGAAAGCTTGAATGCGCGGGTGGTATAATGGATAATGGCTCAGAATTGTTAATCGGAAAGCCAAGTTCCAATTCCAGTTGGGTTCCTTATATTCACTTACAAGCAAATACCCTTGCGAAAGGTATGAATCTACGTCTTCTCTCCTCAACTATAGGTTAATTAGTAGGACTTGTATTACGATGATCTTAAAAAAATTCTTACAATCTAAAAATATTTTATGATTTTAAATAAACCTGTAAAGGGTTGATAGTCAATCAATCAATATTCTTATTCTTTTTCTTCATTCTCTCTCTTTCTCTTTCCTTATCCTTTTTCTCTCCCTTTCTCTCCATCTCCACCCTCCCTTCTCCCTTTTTCTTTTTATCTTGGTCTTTATCCTTATTCTTTCTTTCTTCCTGTTTTCACTTATTCTTTATCATCTCTTTCCTTTTCACCCTCTTTGATTTTTTATTCCTTTCCTTTTCCACTGACTCATTCTCCTTATACTCTTTCTTTCTTCTCCCTTTCTCTCTCTTCTGTATTCTCTTTCTTTTTCTTTATCCTCTTTCTCCCTCTCTACTCTCCTCTCTCCCTTTTTGTTTTCATCTTGGTCTTCTTTCGTTCGGTTCTCACTTTTTCATTCTCATCTTTTTTCTTTTCCCCTGGAAATTTAAAAGTAGAGAATTAATTCCGATTGTTTCTTCGTTCCTTTTCCACTGACTCATTCTCCTTATACTCTTTCTTTCTTCTCATTATTTCTCCACAATTCTTTTTCTTTCTTCCTTTTTTGTCCTTTTTCTCTCTCCTTCTCTCCTCACACTACTCTTTTTCTTTACATCTTGCTCCTTCCTTTGTTTTCTTATTAACTCTTTTTTCTCCCTTTTTCTTCCCTTTCTCTTTCTCTCTCCTATTCTACTCTTTTCTTCTCCCAATCTTTAGACATACGGCTGTGAACTAATCAATCATTTGGCAAAGAAATAAACTGGAATTGCTAAGAAATCTTTACTTACATCATAAATACTTGTTTGTGTATCTGTATTTTAAAATAACAATTGTAATATCCAAAACTAAAATTGCATTTTATTCTTTTTCTGTGTTATTAAATTCTATCAGACAACAGAAGGTTTTAAAATGCAAGTAGGAGATAAGTGTCATCAGCAGCAGTTAGGAGAGAAAATTAAAGGAAAGTAAAAAATTACTTGTATTATTTTATGATTTTTTGAAAATGATTATATTTTCTTTACTTTTAAATTAGTGTAATTTCTTGTTTCTATCTTTAAGTTATTCTCTCTTGGTAGTTTCCAGATGTTTTATTTTGCTTCAATTTAAAATCAATATGAGCTTTTAATAAATTTTTGGCAAACATGGACCTTCATAACTGTAAAAAAACTGAGTGTCAAAAAAGACAGTTTTTCCATGGAAAACTGCTATTATTTTAACTACCTTCACTCCTCAGCAATTGTTTATATCTCATCACATGGCTTCCATATGCCTTTTTTACAGATATTTTCATGGAAATTGTTCTAATGTACTTTCCACCTTGGTACTTCAATCCCATGAATTTAAGTATACTACTAGATTGGCCAGTAGGTCTCATAGTTTTACCATTTAAATTGCTAGATGTAAGTTCTATTCTAACAGTTTTTTTCTGGAAGTTTCTTCTCGTTATTTACTTCCCTGCCACTTATGATCTTCAAAAATTTAAATGTAATATGAATCACCATCTTCTGTCTTTCTGAATTCTGTTCTTTTATTGTCCTTTCTCTTCACCAAAGTCTTCTCATTTTCTTTTACTCGCAGTAATCCATTGTATCTTAGGGGTGTTATCACCTTGCAAGGGGTGAAATTATTAATATATATCACAATTACAAATCCTGTGACCCATCAGGGTTGTAGGGACACCACATGCATGTACCGCAGCTCAATGCTCCAGAAACATCACTTCTGCTGCGGCTGCAGTTATCGTACGTGTGATGCCCCTATAACCCTGCTGGGTCACAGGATTTGTGATCATGATATATGTAGATATATATGTATATATATATGTATATATATATATATATATATATATATATGTATATATATGTATATATATATATGTATTTTGAACGATAAAAATTATTAAAAAAAAAATCAATTAAAATCTTCAGACATACTGGGTTGTAGTATATATGTATATATATATGTATATATATATATATATATGTATATATATGTGTATAAATATGTATATACATACATACATATATACATATATATATATATATATATATATATATATATATATATATATATATGTATATATATGTGTATATATATGTATATACATACATACATATATACATATATATATATATATATATATATATATATATGTATATATATATGTATATATATGTATATATATGTATATACATACATACATATATACATATATATATATATATATATATATATATGTATATACATACATACATATATACATATATATATATATATATGTATATATATGTATATACATACATACATATATACATATATATATATATATATATATATATGTATATACATACATACATATATACATATATATATATATATGTGTATATATATGTATATACATACATATATACATATATATATATATATATATATGTATATATATATGTGTATATATATGTATATACATACATACATATATACATATATATATATATATATGTATATATATGTGTATATATATGTATATACATACATACATATATACATATATATATATATATATATATATTTAAAGACATTTATATATTATGTTTAACGTTCTTTTTATAGATACAAGTATTTAAGCAAATGCTCTGTTTTATAATAAACAGTATTAAATAACATTTACCGGCCTGAATGTCCGAGAAATTTTCATATAAATCGGACATTCAGGCCGGTAAATGTTATTTAATACTGTTTATTATAAAACAGAGCATTTGCTTAAATACTTGTATCTATAAAAAGAACGTTAAACATAATATATAAATGTCTTTAAATAAATTGTCGGACTGTGTCCAATTCTAAAATATATATATATATATATATATATATATATATATGTGTATATATATGTATATACATACATACATATATACATATATATATATATATATATATATATATATATATATATATATATATGTGTGTATATATATGTATATACATACATACATATATACATATATATATATATAGAGAGAGAGAGAGAATGAGAGAGAGAGAGAGAACACAAGTACACATCAAGTGCTCCAGACCAGGTGCAATCTTCAGCTGAGTGCCGTGCTTCAGCAAAGTTTCGGTCCATTAAGCTCAGTACGTCTCCACATGATGCTTCTTGATATCAATTAACACTAGATCTGGCCTCAGTCTAGAGACAATAACCTCCACTGGCAGTGTAGCATCAACCAACACTCTCCACTTCCTTGAGTCCTCCAACCTGGTCTTCTTCCTTGTGTCAGTCACACCTTGCTTCAGGAAGGCCACCCTTTGCAGGTCCATTGAGGGTATACTAGCACTTCTCGCAGCTGCTGCCACGACCTTCAGAACCAAGTTATGCCTGAAGATGTACCAGCCGTTCTGTAGCACCTTCAGGCAGGATGACAGTATATGTCGCAGGTTTCCATAAGCATCACACAACTGGCAGGAGGGTGGCTCCTGCACTTCCCATCTCTTCAAATTTGCCAGTGATGCTGCCACATCATATGCTGCCTGTATGAGGAACCTCAAATATCGTGCGCTGAGATGCCACCAATCAGACCAACTGATCTGAACACCCTCAATGCCCTCCCAGTTGATGTATACATATATATATATATATATATATATATATATATATATATGTATGTATATATATTGTTTAATATACTGTAATGTAATTGTCATCTTTGATAATGTCTTATGTAAGCTGAAAGCTTAGATAGAATTAAAAAATATCTATCAATATGGTGATTTTCTTTCGTCTTTTAATGATAATGTTTTTAAGCTTATCAGACAATATGAAAAAAATTTACATAAAATAAATAGACAAAACTTGTCTATATTATTTAATGATAACAGAAGCCATTGGTTTATACCAACGGCTTCCCATACTTAATACTTCTCGTTTTCACTCACGTGTGGTCATGTGTGACGTCATGAGATGTGGTTTGATTTTCACGTCCAGCGTCTCGTCTTCATGCACAAGTTTGTTATTGCTTGGAAATCTTCCATGTAAACAAAAACAGACTATCATTATATATATATATCTATCTATATATATATATATATATATATATGAAGAAATATAGTCTTAAAGTGTGCTATATTTATGGGATAAAGTGGTCAATATCAGAGATAGAGCGTGTGTAAATATAAAAGTGAACATAGAAGTCAACACTTAGAGGCGACAGTCTGTTTCATGCTAGTGCAATCATCAGGCAACTAGTATATATATATATATATATATATATATATATATAGATGAAATAATCAGTACCTATCTTACTGTTCTCATATAGAATCTTCTTACTGAGCTTTGCTTTTGCTGTCCACACTGGTGACAGATCTTTCATGAAAATCTATAATCTGGGAACAGTTTTTGCTGTTCTGTTGTCTTCTTAACATTTCTGAATTTAATCTCAAACATTAAACGACATAACAAGAATTTCAGGCCCGGCACAAAGATACCATTCTTGGTATGTACACATTATCATAGAATATTATAATATCCCTATCATTGTTGAACGTTCTTAAATTTTATGTTATCATGTTTGTAAATTTCTGCTAATTATAATTAGTTGTATCAAAACATAAACAAATTGTGTTATGAGCTGAATATATGGATTAAATCAGACAAAATGATTAAATAACAAAAAGGCAGGAAAATCTTTAGAAATGTTTTGCTATTTATTTAGTTTTAGTAGAAATTTGGTTTCAATTTTTAAATTCAATGTTGTTTTCTTTTCATTTGTTTGGTAAATCTCATGTGTTCTTTTTATAGTGTTAGTAAGTATGTAAATATAAATTATTCTTGGTATCCTGCATTTATTTCATGTCATCTGTGCATGTGTTTAACTCTTGGAATATTAGCATAATTTACATGTTTATCAAGAATTGGAAACATTAATGTTAAAGTTTTAAAAACAGACATTTTAAAAGTAGATATAAATATATAAGAAAAAAGATGAGAAAGAAACTACTTATCATAAAATGGTGGGTTGAAATAATATAACAACAAAATTTTATAAATTATATAATATATTTAAGGTTTGTATATTATATAAATTATTTAAAATTTTTGAAATAATGTAAAATACATAAATTTTATAAATTTTGTAAAATATATAAAAGTTTTATTAATTCTAAAATATATATGTATATTGTTTAGTACTATTTTGCTTTTAGTGTTATGTCCCTTTTAGTGTTATGTCCCTTTTAGTGCTATGTCCCTTTTAGTGTTATGTCCCATTCAGTGCTATGTCCCTTTTAGTGCTATGTCCCTTTTAGTGTTATGTCCCATTCAGTGCTATGTCCCTTTTAGTGTTATGTCCCATTCAGTGCTATGTCCCTTTTAGTGTTATGTCCCATTCAGTGCTATGTCCCTTTTAGTGCTATGTCCCTTTTAGTGTTATGTCCCATTCAGTGCTATGTCCCTTTTAGTGCTATGTCCCTTTTAGTGTTATGTCCCATTCAGTGCTATGTCCCTTTTAGTGTTATGTCCCATTCAGTGCTATGTCCCTTTTAGTGTTATGTCCCATTCAGTGCTATGTCCCTTTTAGTGCTATGTCTCTTCTAGTGTTGTGTCTCTTTTAGTGTTGTGTCCTCTTTAGTCTTATGTCCCTTTTAGTTTTATGTCCTGTTTAGTGTTATGTCCCTTTGCTCATGGTCTACTATTTTCCATGCTACCAAACACATTCTAGTCATGCTTTTGACCTTTTTCTGGTGTTTTAGTGTTTTTTTTACTTAAGTAATGGTGATAGTTTGGAATTTCCATCTTAGACATATGAGCATTTTTCCTCTTGGTGAGTTTAGTTGGTATCTGCATCTGTGTACACATCAGTAACCCTTGTAACTTATAACAATTAACGACTCTATGATGATTGCATGAAAATGCATGAAACTTAGTTGTGGTTAGTCACTGTTCATCAATTTATTTAATTATATATATATATATATATATATATATATATATATATATATATGAGATCAGATCAAAAAGTATTGGGACTGTTGTCATGGTAATGGAATTAATGTATGCAGAGTGAAGCCACTTGACACAGATTGGCCATGAATTCTGTCACACATGCACACTAAACATTCTTGCTAACTTCTGTTATTTATAGCAGTGTTTGGAAGGAAAGTGTGCAGAGTGTGGTCCTCTCACCACATCACATTTGGTTCCATCAGTGATTGTGGCAGAGGATAATTGAGCTGAGAATCTGCATCAAATTTTGGCAAAAGCTTGGTGTTACTTGTGCAGACACCTATACAACATTGCAGAAAGTGTATGAAGAGGAATGTATGAGCCAGACATGAGTGTATAAGTGGTTCATACATTTCCAAAATAGCTGAGAAAATGTTGACAGTGACACATGTTCTGGAAGAATTAAAACCATGGTTCAGTTCAGTCCATTCTCACTGAATATTTGGGTATCAGACATGTGTCAACGGGTTATTTAATGTCGACAACATTTTTAGGATAGATTCGTATGAATAGAATATGTATTCTTTGGTTTAGATTGGTTTGGTTTATTTTGTTTTATGGCATATCAACCTCAATGGGTTATTTAATGCCGACAACATTTTTTATTGCTGGTAATATTTTGTTTTGTCAAAAATCTGTTTCTGGTAATATTTTTCCTTCAAAATTGTATTGCTGGTAATAATTTTTTTCAAAAATGTATTGTTGGTAATTGTTAACTATTTTCCCATAGCTGGGACCCTAACAGGTGCTACCACCCTGGGTCAGGGTGGACCTGGGAACACCAGCAATTAAAAGAGGTGGTTCCACGCTCCTCAAAACCTCCTGATCAGAGGCCTTGATGTTGGATGTAGTTTAACGTCTTACCCAGGACGAGAAAAGCACAATTGAGTTGAATCAATGTGAAGACATTTTTGACAGTTTTTTTTTATCTACAAGAGCATTGTTCATCATTAATATGCTCCCCCACCTGGTCAGACAATAAACAAGGAGTACGACTGTGATGTGTTTTGACATTTGCAGGATGTTGCTCATCAGAAAAGAATGGAATCACAGGCAACTCCACCATGACAATGCACCTACCCATTCAGTTCAGCTTGTGCAGCAGTTTTTGGCCAAGCTCAACATTCCCCAAGTCCAGCAACAGCCATATCCTCAGAATTCACTCCTTGCTACTTTTTTCTTTTTCTAAAATTCAAATCTCACTTGAAAGGAAGAAGATTTCAAGTTGTCGATTAAATCCAAGAGAATGCAATGAAGCAGCTCTGCTCATTATCCAAAATAGTTCCAAGAATGCTTCCATCAATGGAAATGATTCTGGATAAAATGTGTGGCTTCCAAAGGAGATTAAATGCTGAAATGATATATGTTTCTTTTTTATTGCATCAATCCTGATATTTTAGGGATTAGACCTTGTATATATTTGATAAATCAGACAAGGTGAAAAACTGTTTTCTTGACTTGACTATGCAGTTTTGCCTTGGTTAGATATGCTTCCTTGTGTCAAAAAATGTGTGTGTGTGTATGCTTCAATGTTAAATCATTAATATAATTTTCTGCAAGGCTGAATTAATTAACCATTTAAAATTGGAGTGCACACACACATACACATATGCAAATTTCTTTCGTTTTGACGTATCTAGTGACTTTTGACCTACCTAGTGACTTTTGGTCTGCCTAGTGAGAGTGAAATGCTGCATAAAAAAACAGTTTTCTACTTTGATTTATCAAACTTTTGTTCAGATGCTATATCCTACTAACACACACACACACACACACACACACACACACACACACACACATATATATATATATATATATATATATATATGCAGTGCATCCAAAAATATCCAGCAATATTTTTCCTGCCAAAAGTAATGCTGTGTGGGAAAAATCTTTTGGGTGGGAGGTGACACCACCCTTCCTTCATATGCATGAAAATTTTTGTGCCAGTGGTTCACATCAGTCATGCCTAGAGTATAGATGTGTAGTGCGTGCACGACAGATTTTTGTTTTCACACATGATGATCGAATGCATTAAGCAGAAATATTGCATCAAGTTTTACCGAAAGCTTGTTGATACTCACGCTCAAACCATCCAGGAGATTCAACAGGCCTTTGGCAATGATGTCATGAGCAAAACTCAGATCAAGGAATGGTACAACTGCATCCTCAGAAGAGAATAATGCACATTCAGGCAGGCCATCCTCATGCCAAAGTGGAAAAAAGCACAAGATCAGTGCATTCTAATTTAACAGAGGATTTTTGATTTGAGCATCAGTGAAATTTCTTCCTAAGGTACTAGCAGAGCACCAGAAGTAACTCTGCATGAAAATCGTTCTGTTTTCAGATTGATGAAGAGCCAGAAGTCACATGATGTCAAGTTGGGATAGTAGGGAGCCTGTTTAATAAGTGGTATTTTGTTCTTGACCAAGAAAACTTGGGGCAATATCTCTGCTCAATGTGTTCAGTCATCTTGTGTGAAAAATGAAAATCTGACAAGCATGCACAACATATCTGTACTCTAGGTGTAATTCCCAGGAACTGACATGTGGCCTATTGGTGTGAAAGTGTTCACACATGTACAGGATGTTTCAAATATTTCTTGCTGTTGGGATATTAGACAGATTTATTTTCCTTTTGTCTATTGAGTTGTATTTCATTTGCAAGTTAGTTTCAATTGTTTAGAGATGTGTCTGATTTTATAAATATATCGCAAAAAAGAAAAATGTTGATTTCCAGTCAAGAAAAGTTTTTCATCCAACAGAATATAAATGCCAAAAAGAAAAAAAAAATCCTTTTTTTTGTTATCTATTTATTTTTCTTATTTTTTTGACTTGGAGCCTGACATCCCCTCATTTGCTGGGTGGGGAAGAAAATACAAGAAAATTGGAATGACTCTTCTGTCACATTAGGGAATTCATTTTTTGTAGTTTGTTCATTATACTTGTGAGTGAACATCAGCAAAGGCAGCCAATTAAATATAATGGCATTATATAGGCTGGTTTTGGCAACTTATCTCTGTCAATATTGGTAAAAGGAATAACAGCATTTTTTCTGCTATTCCCAGGACAGTAACAACAGTTATTATAGAATGGCTTGATAATTATCTATCAAACATGGAAGTAAATTAATTTTCTTAAGATAGCAGTAAGTCAAGGAAAGTTGGATTCAAGCCTATGTCAGATTCAAAATCTCAGAGAGTTGGACTCAAAACTTCCACAGCGTCATCTGATTAGGAAATGTTTTATTCCGTCATTCTGCATACACAGCTGATTAGATTAATCATGGAAACTTGGATGAAGTCATTCATCTAAAAGCAAACCAGGGAGAGTTGGATTCAAACCTTCCTCAGATTTGGTTGGTCAGGGAGAGTTGGATTCAGACCTTCCTCAGATTTGGTTGGTCAGGGAGAGTTGGATTCAGACCTTCCTCAGATTTGGTTGGTCAGGGAGAGTTGGATTCAGACCTTCCTCAGATTTGGTTGGTCAGGGAGAGTTGGATTCAGACCTTCCTCAGATTTGGTTGGTCAGGGAGAGTTGGATTCAGACCTTCCTCAGATTTGGTTGGTCAGGGAGAGTTGGATTCAGACCTTCCTCAGATTTGGTTGGTCAGGGAGAGTTGGATTCAGACCTTCCTCAGATTTGGTTGGTCAGGGAGAGTTGGATTCAGACCTTCCTCAGATTTGGTTGGTCAGGGAGAGTTGGATTCAGACCTTCCTCAGATTTGGTTGGTCAGGGAGAGTTGGATTCAGACCTTCCTCAGATTTGGTTGGTCAGGGAGAGTTGGATTCAGACCTTCCTCAGATTTGGTTGGTCAGGGAGAGTTGGATTCAGACCTTCCTCAGATTTGGTTGGTCAGGGAGAGTTGGATTCAGACCTTCCTCAGATTTGGTTGGTCAGGGAGAGTTGGATTCAGACCTTCCTCATATTTTGCTGATCAGGGAGTGTTGGATTCAAACCTTCCTCAGATTCTGCCAATTCAATCTTTCCACTGATTTCAGCCAATTACATAAAGTTGGATGAAACACTTCATCAGATTCTACTAATCAGGGAAACTGGGATTCAGTCCTTCATCTGATTCAGTTTCTCTTAGAGAGTTGGATTGAAGTCTTACACATATTCACCTGTTCAGGTATATTTGGATTCAACCCTTCATCAGATTCATAGGATCAGAGGAACCTTCCACAGAGTCAGTAGATTAGGAGAGTGGGATTCAATATTTTGTTTGATTAAGTCAATCAGGGAGAGTTGGATTCATTTAATCAGGGAATGTTTGATTCAAACCTTCCTTACATTCAGTTGATCAGTGAGCATTCAGTACTTCCTCAGATTCAGAATATCAGGAAGATTCAAACCTTCTTCAGAATCATCCAATCAGGTAGAGTTGGTCAAAACTTTGTCAGATTTGGCTGATCAGAGAATGTTAGTTTGAACCCTTAGATTCAGATGACCAGGGAATGTTAGATTCAAGCCTTCTTTTGATTTTGCCAATGAAGAAGAGTTGGATTCAACCCACCTTCATATTCAGTTGAATAGCGGGAGTTGGATTCAAGTGTTCCTCAGGTTATTTCAATGAAGCTGAATTTAACCCATCCTCAGTTTCAAAAAATCTGGGAGAGTTTCATTGAATCTTTTCTCTGAATCAGCCAGTCAGATAACACTGGATTCATTTATTCTTCAGACTCAGCTAGAATTTGAAATTTGCTGATTGCATTTTCTACGCTGCTAACTGTGATATAGCCCAAGTCTTTTGGGCACCATGTTGCAAGCATCTTTGTCTGTCTCTCTCTAGAGTTGAGTTCAAATTACCCACCAGGGAAGTGGAATTGTTTTCAGTTTTTAAGTCTTTTCTTTTGGTGCGGATGGGAGGCTCTGGGGGTAAACATTATAGAGTTAGAATCTGGAACAACAACAATAATGTACATTGTCCTAAATTAATTATGTAGTGACCTCTGGGCTGACTGAATTTGTTTCACACAGACAAAAAAACACCAAAAAACAAAACAAAGACAACAAAGATACAAGCATTATTGTAAAATAGATTTACTGAATCTCTATTTCCCACATATTCACTCATTCCCACACGTAAATACATACACAGAAATGTATGCACACAGAGGAAACATAAACCTATATGCATACACGTGCAGAAACATGTACACACACAAAAAGGTCTACACATATAAGCAGAGAAATATCCACACTTATACACATGCACACACACACACAGCGAAACGTCTACATACAGCGACATTTACACACAGAGAAATGTCCACGCATATACATATGCATATGTACAGAAATATTCAAATACACACACACAGAGACATGCTCACACACAAAGGCATACATAAATGTCTACAAATAAATGCAGAGAAACATCCACACACATGCACAGAGAAACATCTGCACACACATATAAATACACAGAAAGATGCTCACACAAAAATGTTTACACACATAAAGAAATGTCCACACATATAAAAATGCACACACAGAAAAACACATACACAAAAATATATGCGCGCACACACACACACACACACACACAGAAATATCCACACATGCATATATGCACACATACAGAAACGTTCATATACACACAATTATAAATGTCTACACAGATGCACAAAGAAGCATCTACACACACACGCACACACACACACACACACATAAATAGACAGAGAAACAACACAAGCATATACACACATGCACACTATTTGTCTATACATAGAGAAATATATACAAGGTGGGATGGATAAATTGTCGTCTAAATTATGCAAAAATGAAAATAATACTGACATCGCATTTTAACAGATATATTTAACAAAATTATATAAAAATATCTTGAATGCTAAAAAGTGAAATTTATTTCATAAAATTGTCATTGGCTTCAACTACTGCCTCCAGACAACTTCAGAATCTCCTGCAACTCTTCTGGACTGTCTCCTTATTTAAAGTTGGTGAATGCTGCCATAATCCTTTTTGGTGTTACAAGGAGTTTTGTGGATCTCTCACAGAGTTGTGCCCCACAAAAAAATAATCAAGGGGTTGCAGTCTGGGCAGTTATGTGGCCAGATGTAAGTGGTAATGTGGTCACACAAATTGTCTGATTGTCATGACTGGGTTCTCCTGCTTGTGTGGCATGGTGCAGAGTCCTGTTGCCAGATATAGGGTCTTCCAGCAGCTACCCTCCTGACCCAGGGCAACACTACCTCCTCTTGATGTAGGCTTCTGTGTTGACACTGAGGCCATGTGTGAAGATGAATGGAAGCATAACTTTGCCATCACTAGTAATCACTCCAAACACCTTCGTAATCACCATTAGACTCACCTAACTCTTCTGAATCACTCAGAAATGTTCATATTACAGCTTCTGTCGCATATACCAAGCAGTACATCATGAAGTTTCCAAATTTATGATGGAGTGAATTGTGTCACAGTGCTCTTTTTCGCAGAGACAGTGCCCACCTGACTGTACTATACTTTGCAGTTGACAAAATCTAAAACAAACAATGCGTAGGTGTAACATTAAAAATATAAAATGGTGACAATTTACTCATCGCATCCTGTACACAGACGCAAACATTTACACATATGCATACACAAATGTCTACACGCATACACATATAAATGTCTACACAGCATGTACATTGTTCTCTAAATACCATGAGTATTTGGTGTTTTAAATGATTTTTTTTCTCTATTATTTGACTGTCTCTTGATGATTAGGGAAAAAATAATGGTTCAATGTTTTATTCAGTGAGCGTAAATGTCACTCTCAATTCTAATTCGGCAACAACCACTCTTTCGAAATTTCTATTTTTTTTTCTCACAAAGAACTAACATTTTATCCTTTCTTCTACAAGTATATCCCAAAAGATATTACTAAAAAAATTGTCTATTATCATACTGTACGGCCTACTGTACTAGCCTTTTGTATACAGTTAGTATCGCTACTACAGTGAGATGATAGGGGCATGTGCCTGAATAGTTATAATGTTCACTTTCTAACCCTTCAGGATGTAGGAGATTATGGCTCTCCACAATTTCCTGTTCTTTGTAGCTCTTAATAAATTTTGTTTTTTCCTTATTTCTCCTAAACCCTGTTCCACCATTCATTTATTTAAGCTTATCAACTATGTTAAGCATTGTTTTCCACTGTCCCACTTGTCTTTAATCTGTCTTATGAGTATCATGTTTTCAAAGCCTGCTTTCCTCTTTAAGTTCCCCAGAAATTTCAACTATTGCTTTTTGATGTTTAGTATAAGTGTCATAACCTAGGGAAGGTTACTGAATAGAATAATCACACAAAGGTTGGTAATGAACGATAATACTTAAGACAAGAACAACACATATAAGATTCGCCAGCAGTGCCTAGAAGAAATAGTCAACTGTTAGAAGTGAGTCAAGTGAATTCCACCTGAAGACCAATATAAAGTATTTACTACTGTATTTATATGAATTGGGGCATACCCATTATCACTTGTAGGTATGCTACAACATAGAGTAACTCATGACTACATTACTGAAATATGCCATTCACCTTATTTGTCACACTTATCCATCTGTGATTGTTGGATATTTCCACAACTGAAAAATACCTTGAAAGGACACAGATTTGCTGACATCCTTGATGTAGAGTGTTGTAAACTAGGGAAGGTTACTGAATAGAATAATCACACAAAGGTTGGTAATAAATGATAATACTTAGGACAAGAACAATACATATAAGATTCGCCAGTGGTGTGTAGAAGTAGTAGTCAAATGCTAGAAGTAAGTCAAGTGAATTCCACAATGAATCTCCGACTGCAGGATATCTACCAACCCATGCAGTCAGATGTAGAACAAGGCCGAATTTAATGTGAGGTAGCTGAGGTCTTAGGCTCAGCCAAAAATTCCCCATAGACCTCATATAAAATGAGGTCGGGTAGCTGTTTCCCAAGACGAGACCCTGCCCTTCAACATAGCTTCGTCTGGGGATCCTCTTTGCTCAGAGGCAGAGAGTTTGACCAGCACATCTGGAGACAAATCCCCAACTGCAGACCAACATACAGTATTTGCTACTATATTTTTGTGAATGGAGACAAACCCATTGTCATCCGTAGGTATGCTATAACAATAAGTTTCCTTTTTGTTTCGATTTTCTCTAAAACCTCATCATTGCTCATATGTTCAGTCCATGGTATCACCATGGTCTGTCAGGAAGGAAAATCCTTGATGTTAATGGCCATGAAAGGCAATACCAATCTGTGGGACCTTAGGAAAGTGTCTGAACACTTGCACTGATTAAACTTTCATTTTGCAACATGAAAAAAGAAAATGCAGCAGAAAGCAACTCTTTTTATTCCGTAAAGATTCATTTTCTTTTTCATGTTCAGAATTTCATTTATTTTGTTAGTTTTATTGCAACAAAAAAGATGTGACTTTAGATGACATGTAATCATATTCCATATTTTGAGAGCTTTCTCTTGCATAATGTTTCTTTGATAGATATGGACAAAATACTGGCCTAATATAAATGGAAACAATATATAAAATAAATCAAACATGAATTTAGATATTATAGTCATTTTTTCTGCTTTGTGTTGGATATCATACCGTTAATGTTTTGCGAGTGTGTGTGTGTGTGTGTGTGCGTGTGTGTGTGTGTGCATATTAGTGAGTGATACAATTTCATTGCTTAATATCTATCTACATAAGTGGCTCAATAAATCTGAAAACTGATACAGGCACTTAATTTTGATCTGAAATTCTTACTGTATAATACCTGGTCTACAAAAAAGACTTTGCTTAAGTAAACTGATGCAGAAGGAGATTATGTTGAAAAACGAATATATGCTGTATCCTCATTAGGCTATGGAATTATTGATGCATCTATGGAATTTGAAGTTGCATGTTGGCCGTATCATAGGCGTGTGCATGTTCATATGTAAACAATTATAAAGAAGTATATAAAACTTGGGTTTTTACTATGGACCGTTTATTCTGTTTTTATATAAACTGTTGTGAAACAATGTTCTCAACGTCTCTTGAATATGTTCGTTTTCTTTTTGGTCCAGAAGTTAGGGTAAGTAATTATAAGCATCGCATTAATAGTCAAGCTCAAGTCAGTCTTGTGCAGACTTGGAATAACCAAAGCAAAATTTGTTCTTACTTTATTGTTGGAAGGATTCAATATGGTTATAATGGTCAAGCTCAAGTCAGTCTTGTGCAGACTTGGAATAACCAAAGCAAAATTTGTTCTTACTTTATTGTTGGAAGGATTCAATATGGTTATAATGGTCAAGCTCAAGTCAGTCTTGTGCAGACTTGGAATAACCAAAGCAAAATTTGTTCTTACTTTATTGTTGGAAGGATTCAATATGGTTATAATGGTCAAGCTCAAGTCAGTCTTGTGCAGACTTGGAATAACCAAAGCAAAATTTGTTCTTACTTTATTGTTGGAAGGATTCAATATGGTTATAATGGTCAAGCTCAAGTCAGTCTTGTGCAGACTTGGAATAACCAAAGCAAAATTTGTTCTTACTTTATTGTTGGAAGGATTCAATATGGTTATAATGGTCAAGCTCAAGTCAGTCTTGTGCAGACTTGGAATAACCAAAGCAAAATTTGTTCTTACTTTATTGTTGGAAGGATTCAATATGGTTATAATGGTCAAGCTCAAGTCAGTCTTGTGCAGACTTGGAATAACCAAAGCAAAATTTGTTCTTACTTTATTGTTGGAAGGATTCAATATGGTTATAATGGTCAAGCTCAAGTCAGTCTTGTGCAGACTTGGAATAACCAAAGCAAAATTTGTTCTTACTTTATTGTTGGAAGGATTCAATATGGTTATAATGGTCAAGCTCAAGTCAGTCTTGTGCAGACTTGGAATAACCAAAGCAAAATTTGTTCTTACTTTATTGTTGGAAGGATTCAATATGGTTATAATGGTCAAGCTCAAGTCAGTCTTGTGCTGAGTTGGAACAACCAAAGAAAAAGTTGATTTACTTCATAAGTGGAGATTTTGGGAGACATGTGTGAACACCAAGCATTGGAAAGTGAAAAGAGAGTTGAGCCATCAGTAGATTAAGGAAACTAATATGTCCCAGGGGGAACATAATTACTACTGGTGCTACATCTAGGAACAAGGGGGAGAAAGAAGATCAGGATCAAAAATGTTTGTTGCTTTATACAGGTAACCAGTGCCACCTGACAGCATTTGACCAATTTCCAGTTCTTTTACTACTAGCACCATGAGAAAATGTATTTCTTTTTTTATTATTTGTTATTATTATTTTATTTATTGATATTAACTCCTTTTCCCCCACACACCTGTCAATCTAAAGACGAGGACGAAAAAGCAGTTATCCAGATGCAAATTTTGAATTCTGTACCAAACAAAAAAATATACCATCCAATATTACTAATATCTAGAAGAAAAGATTTCAAACAACCAAAATCAATGACATAGGAACTAAACCACAAAATAAAACAAATGCTTTTCATAGCATTAATTCTGCCTGGTTGACAAACAACTCAGTTTTATTTTGCATTGGATACTGCTGCCGTATCTGGTCTGGTGCTTCTATATACCGGGAATGATGGATAAATTGTCATCTAAATTATGCAAAAATGTAAACAACTCTGACATCTCATTTTAACAGATCTACAGGGTGCGATGGATAAATTGTCACTCAAATGACACCAAAATGAAAATAACAATGACATCTCATTTTAAAATATATACAGGGCGCGATGGATAAATTGTCGTCTAAATGATGCCAAAAATGAAAATGACACTGGAATCTCATTTTAACAGATAGACAGGGCGCGATGGATAAATTGTCGTCTAAATGATGCCAAAATGAAAATGACACTGGCATCTTATTTTAACAGATATACAGTGTGCGATGGATAAATTGTTGTCTAAATGACGCCAAAATGAAAATGACACTGATATCTTATTTTAACAGATATATTTACCAAAATTATACAAGAATATCTTGTAATATTAAAGAGTAAATTTATTCCATAAAATCGTCATTAGCTTGAACCAACTTCAAAATCTCCTGCATCTCTTCTGGACTTGTTTAAGTTCAGGGATACTGCCATAACATTTGCCTTCAGTTCATCTTTAGTGTTACAAGGAGTTTTGTTGATCTCTCGCTCAACTGCCGGCCACACATAATAGTCAAGGTGGTTGCAGTCAGGAGTGGGTTAGGTGTGGCAGATGTAAGCGGTGATGTGGTTGCAGAAGTTGTCTGACAGCCATGACTGGGTTCTCCAGCTTGTGTGGCAAGGTGCAATGTCCTGTTGCCATACATAGGGTCTTCCAGCAGTCACCCTCTTGACCCAGGGCAACACTACCTCCTCTTGATGTAGGCTTCTGTGTTGACTCTGAGGCCCTGGGGAAAGATGAATGGAGGCATAACATTGTTATCCCTAGTGATCACTCCAAACACCTTCGTAATCATCATTAGACTCATCCAACTCTTTTCAAATCCTCTGTACTGTCCTCAGATTGACATTAAAAACTTCTGAAATGTTTTGTATTGCAGCTTCCAGCAGGAATGTCAAGCAGTGCAGCATGCTGTTTACAAATTTCTAGTGGAGAAAATTAGAATTGAGAGTAACATTGATGCTCACCGTGTGAAATGTGTAATGATGCTCTTTTATATACAGACGGTGCCCAACTGACCCTACCATACTTTGCAGTCAACAAAATCTAAAACAAACAATGCACATATGCAAAATGAAAAATGGGGAAAATTTGCCCATCACACTCTGTACACACACAGAAATATTTACACACATACACATACAAATTTCTACAAACCACATACATTGTTCTCTAAATACCATGAGTATTTAGTGTTTTTTTAAATTATTTTTTCTCTCTATTATTTGACCGTCTCTTGATGGTCAGGGAAAAAATAATGGTTCGATGTAGAATTCAGTGAGCGTAAATATCACTCTCAATTCTAATTCGGCAACGACCACTCTTCAAAATTTCCATCTTTTTTTTTATTTCTCTTACAAAGAACCAACATTTTATCCTTTCTTCTACACGTATATCCCAAAAGCCATTGCTAAAAAATTGTCTATTATCATCCTGTGTGCCCCACTATAGTAGCCTTTTGTATACAGTTAGTATCGCTACTAATGTGCGATGATATGGGCATATCACTGAATGGCTAAACTGTTCACTTTCTGACCACAAGACCTGGATTCTAATCTCTACTTCTTTTTTATATGCCATGTCCCTACAGAATGTAAGCGATCATGGCTCTCCACAATTTTCTGTCCTTTGTAACTCTTAATAAATTTTGTCTTTTCATTATTTTTCCTAAACCTGATTCCACCGTCAATTTATTTAAGCTCATCAAGTATGTTAAACATTGTTTCCCTCTTGCATTCAATCTGTCTCATGAGTATCGTATTTTCCTATCCCTCTTTCCGCATTAAGATGGTGTTGGCAGTGAGGAAAGCTTGTAGCTGGGTAGTATCAACCTTTAGATATTATCAATCATGATGGTTGGCATCTTGGGCTTGGTGGTGTCGAGGCTTGATCGACGGCCACTATAGTCTGTTGGGTTTGTCGAGGCGACGATGTTGGTGATGAAGAAGGCTTGTAGCTTGGTGATGACATGAGATGATATTCTGGATTCTGTGTATGAAGTTGGTTGTTTAGTCAAGCCTGGGAGTGGTAATCGCTGTTGAGAGGAGCAGTCATATCGATGGTAGTACCTTGCATGTCGGCTGGCAGCCTGCTTGTCCACAATTGCTTGTGGTCTTCATGGGAGACCTGCTTTTAAACAGATCTGGCAGTCCTCAGAGACATATTTTGGTGGGAATGTTCGCAATGGGCCAGTGTCCCTTTCATTGTGAGGGCTTGCTTCGTAGACAGGATGTGATGCTTGGAGCCTATGTGCAGAAAACAACTTTTTAATTTGGTCTCTGTTCTTTAAACATTTAAATGCAACATCACCTACCATCTTCTGTCTTCCTGAATTCTGCTTGTTTATTGTCATTTTCTTCACTTCTCTCCACTAAATTCTCTTTCAATCCCTGAAACCAGTGGCATCCTAGTGGCATTATTGCCTTACTTCGAGTGAAATGATTAAAAACAAATCTCATTTCTAATCAATTTTTAGACAGTTTAATATTTTTAGATGTTTTCTCTGTCTATTAATTTCAAAATAAAAAACAAAGAGTCTGTAAGTAATTATTCACTTTCTTTCTGAGTATCTGGACATTGAAATCCATCAAAAAGCAAACTGACATGTATTTACATCATCAGGTCTCAATGGCTGGGGAATTAAAGCCACAAGTTATGGTTTTCAATCAATGATGCACATCAAGAGAGTTGAGAAGTAAAATATTTCTGATCAAAGTTTGCAACGTTAATCTAAAAATATCAATACAAACTTTTTTTAAAATTTAAAATTTTTTAAAATAAAGTTCTTGCTGTTGCATGCAGTGGCTTTTGCAGTCTTTTTCTCTGCTTGAGTCTCAGACATTAACAGCAGAATGACAATAAAACATCCAAGTATTAGAAATGAAATGATTCAAAAGTATCAGAGTCTTCGTCTATGAGGACTGCATCACAAATGATGTAGGGCAAGACACCATCAGTCCAGAAAACAATCTTGTGGCAAGTTAAGCAATGGATGTTGAAATGTTATCAATCTATCTAGCTATATATTTATTAGTACATTTGTCTACATCTATCTAGCACTCTCTTTCTCTCTCTCTCTCTCTCTCTCTCTCTCTCTCTCTATATATATATATATATATATATATATAATCATTTATTTAAATATTATAACATAAATATGTTATAAAATCACTACAAAAATAGCCATTTTGTTTCAACACTTCTGGTGTCTTATCAAGTGATGATGTTGAATGTAGAATAAATGGTTTTAAAAGTTTTATATATATATATATACTCGACTCTACTACTCAACGTATGAGGGACAAGCAGATCAGTTCCTAGGTAACAAAAGCCTGACACCAGCACATGAGATTTGATTATAATGGTGAAGGCTTTTTTGCAGAACCAACCACATTTTTTGAAGGGCCGAATACAGAGACCTGGTGCACTACGTGCCAAAAGGTCCACAAATGTATCTATCTATCACCGTATGTTCTTGCTGTTGCATGCAGTGGCTTTTGCAGTCTTTTTCTCTGCTTGAGTCCCTGACATTAACAGCAGAAAGACAGTGAAGCATCCAAGTATTAGCAATGAAATGATACAGAACTATCAGAGGCCTCGTCCATGTAGACTGCATGACACATGATGTTGGGCAAGAGACCATCAGTCCAGAAACAGGCTTGTTGGAAAACCTCCTATGCACAGTTAAGAAGAGGATGTTGAAATCTATCTATCTATCTCAGTATGTTCATTATGTATCTATCTGGTTTTTTTTTATCAGGACACCTGTCTCTTTAAATGTCTCTAGCACTCTCTCTTTCGCTAAAAGTGGACACTGAGTTGCGACAGTCTGTTTCATTCTTGACCGCAATTTTCAGCCTAAAATAATTGTTTAAATTAATCACAATATAAATAATCTTGACAGCTGACGGCAGTAAAGTCAGTAGTTAATCTTGAATTGTTCATAGCATGTGAATTTAGCACAGAATATTCATAGTTGTTTGTCCAACGTAGAATGTTCATTTGTGAATTTAATTATGTTCCAGTGGGATAAATCCACATGCAGAAAGTTAGTGGGTGTGTTCAGAAATGGTACACGGTGCCCTACAGTCAGTCTTTTTTTAGCTGGTGCCACCAATTGTAAAAGAGATAAACTTAAGATTAGCCACAGTTTAAACATTCACTTTTGATGTCATACAAATTTCTTCTATCAATAATAGAAGTAAGGCAAGAGAATTAATTATTGTAATATCTTTCTCTTTTAGTAATTAGTTTAGGTGAATAGGAAATGATTGAACTACTTAAGTAGAGTGCCCCCACCTACTCCTTGTGAAAAATAGGAAGAACATTTTTTTCTGGTAATAATTTTTGTAGAATAAAATTAATTACATCTTCACCAAGTCACATCATTTGTTAGAATTGAAAAATATTGTTTCTTTTTTCATCAATTTAGAGGCAGGGGTCTTGTTCATAATATTCATACAGTCTAAAATCGATCCCTGATTTTTACAGAATTATTGGAACTAGTTGTTATAGACAAATATCAAGTTTGAAAGTGTGATCACATCACTGACATCTGCATATGTTATTAATTTTCTGAATTTAAAATATTTTATAAATTTTTCTAAAATCTTTTTTTGGGTAAGATATTTTCAGAAGCCCAGGAACATTCATTAGGAGATAATCCATTATATGCATTTATTAATTTGGATAAATTTTGTTCTTTACATATATATATATATATATATATATATATATATTTACACCAACATTCCTATCCACATTCACAGTATAATTTTAATATACAGAAAAATGTTCATGAATATTAAAGGATTATGATAAAAATAAGCAGACATAATGTTTGCAATTTATTCAATCAGACATACCTAAAAAAGAATTTTCTGCCTAAATACACACACACACACACACATATATATATATATGTGTGTGTGTGTGTGTGTAGACTTGATGACATTAAATCCTATGAAAGGATGGCCCTAGTCATAACTTGAGTTTCACACACACGCAATCTTCAGATGTGGTGTTCAAGTCATCTGATGATCATATCGGCATGAAACTCAGGTTATGACTAGAGCCATTTTTTAATAGGATTTAATGCCATCAAGCATTTTTGCACTGTCTAGGTAATCTAGACATTGAGCACTTTACTGACTAGGTAGTTGTTTGGCTCCTTTTCTTTTTTCTTATTGCTGCCCTTGTTCGAGTTTTTATCTTGCTTTAGGCCTTTTAGCAAGTTCTCCATTGGTTATACGAACGCTTTTGGTTGTTCTTTAATATACATATATGTGTATATATATATATATATATATATATATATATATATATATATATATATTAGTATCTGTCTATATTTCTGAGATGAGATATTATGTACACTATTTACATTGTTCGAACTATCGTCCTCATCTTTGTTGCCATATTTATCACAACGTTTCAGCTGTTGTATGCTCCGGCCTTCTTCAGGTGGTTGGAATGTCGAACTGAGCCCTTTATTTTGCTCACTGGGGTAGACTGTTCTAGTTCCACCTGCCATGTCTAATGGATGTGTTATCAGTTATATCCTTTTAATTCACCTCTCCAAGTTCTCCACTGCCTTAACCAGATATTGAACTCACACTCTTTGGGTTTGTCACTGGACTTTGGGTCCTGTCACTTTATAATGGCATTAGTTAGATCCAGTGATGTATATGTTATTTTTGTCATCATAGAATGGGACTTCGGTAGTGCAAATTAGCAGTACTTTTCGTAATATACTAGGCCTAATTTTAAGTGGCGGTATAGATGGATTATATGTTTCTTATAATAATATCAATAGTTTCGCAAACAGGGACATTAGTGAATAAGTTTTCAACATCGAGTGAAGCTATAGTTTCACTGTTAGGTTTTTCATTTTTAGAATCTGAATTACCTTAAGAGTTGATTTTATGCTGTATTTGCTAGGAAGATATGGTGTCATAAGTTGGTTGATGATTTTTGTTACTTGATACACAGGCGTCGGAATTTGAGATATAATAGAACCAAGAGGGTAGTTTTGTTTGTATGTTTTTAAAATGCCATATATATAACTGGGCCTCTAATCACTAATGATTTTAGGAAGTTTTAAACTGTATGGTTTGACATTATTAACAGTGATAAATTTGTTAATTTTTAATTTTAGTTAGTTGATTGGATTTCTGTTAATTTATTTTTTTGAATTTTGTGTGGTCTTTGAGTATTTTCTCAAGTTTTTCATTGTAGTCAGATTTGTTTAAGACAACAAAGATGTTAGTTTTGTCTGTTTTTTTAACAATTATGTCTGGGTGATTATGTAGTCCCTTCGCGGCAATTTGTAGTCATTTTGTGACCATTTTTTAAAGGATTTTACTTCTGTCATGTCTATCCTTAACTGCCTCAGCCTTGAGTAAGTCGCAAAAATTCTGGTGTGGTTGCGATTAGTTGTTCATCCTGGAGTTTTTCAATGCTTTGATATAGCGTCTCAGTTTTTTTTTTTTTATCAGACAGTTATACTTACGATATATGTGGCAGCTGGATCCCAGGTTAAGCAATTCTTTTTGATGCTTTGCCAGTGTGTGGTTAGAAATATTAATAAAATTATCCATTTTGTTATATAGTGATAGAGTGATAAATCCTATGTATAGTGCGTTCAGTTCTCATTTTTTATTTTTGGGCGGTGAATTTCTCATGTACTGGTGCTTTGTCTTAGTCTGGGTGTCATTTCTTCCAGTTTCTTCGTCTCTTTTAATTTATTATGTATGTCTTGTTTTCTGCTATTGATCATATGTAATTTATCATTGGCTATTTCAATTTGCCTTCTCACAAGCCTCCATTTAAAATTCCATGTCTCAATATTTTGGTAAGCTGCTGGATTGTGTAGCTTAAAATGCGTATATTTCAACAGCATGTTTTCATTGAAACATGTTACGTTGAATAATTTAGACATGTTCTGTCTACTTATTTTCAATAGGATTCTTTTACATCTGCAGATATATATATATATATATATATATATATATATATATATATATATATATATATATATACTAAAAAGTTACTTCTGAGTTCATATGAAGTGAAATGAAAAGAAAGTATGTATAATATTTCATTTAATCACCCACCAATACATTTCCAATACGCTTTCCTTTCCCCTCCTCCTTACCATCTACCACACCTCATGTTGTGTGCTTATTCATTTATTTATTTGTTTATAAAAAATATAGGGTTCATAATTTTTTTATTTTTAATAAATAATGTGTTGAGAAATCAATTGTTCAAACTCACCTGAAGATACCAGAAGATTGAAAACATGGTAATGGAATTGGTTGACCTCCTAATTTTATATATATATATATATATATATATATATATATATATATATATATATATGTGTGTGTGTGTGTGTGTGCATGTGTGTGCATGTGCGTGTGTGTGTGTGTGCAAATATATAGAAAAATAGGAAAGAACCGTTAGGTTAATAATCCAAAGTTCTTTATTATTTTTGTTCTTTATTTAAAAAAAAACAGTGGTCAATACATAAGTAGAGCCTAAATTATAATTATTTTTTAAAAATATGATTCCATCGTTACATGAGAGTTCTCATGTTTCAAAAACAGAGCTGGTTTTTTAGCTTCTGTTTTTGAAACATGAGAACTCTCATGTAGAGATGGAATCATATTTTTTTAAATAATTATAATATATATATATATATATATATATATATATATATATATATATATATATATATATCAGAGAGAGAGAGAGAGTATATGTTTTAAAGAAAAGATGTTTTATGGCATTGCTATCATATAGTATCGACACGAGAAAAAAGTGTTAGCAGCAAAAAAAAGCTTTGTTGATGAACCAAAAATATAGCATTCATAATTTTTTTTTTTATAAATAAAGCATTAGGAAATCAATTTATCAAAATCACCTGAAGATACCAAAAGGTTGAAATCAAGGTAGTGGAATTGACTGATCTCCTAATTATATATATATATATATATATATATATATATATATATATATATGCTGGCATCCCGTTCCCACCCCTTCACCGTTGAAACTGTTAGATGTAGACGTCTCTTCTACAATAGCTTCATGTCTCGCACATCTCGCCTGTGGAACTCCCTTCCTTATTCCTGTTTCCCTGGCAAATACAATCTCCAACTATTTAAGTGTAATGTCAATCGACATCTCCAGTTGCCTTGATCTATCCACTTCCCTTCTCCACATCCTTTCACCTTTCATTCCTATCTGCTCTTGCTCCAAATCTTCTGTAACCCCCTTGCCTTGATCGATCCACTGTCTTTCTCTTTCTCCACATCCTCTCCTTTACCACTCCTATCTACTCTTCCTCCAAACCTGTAACCCCTTGCGTGCTAGTGGCTTCCAGCCTTGCTTGGGGTGAAAAGCTTTTAAAAAAAAATATATATATATATATATATATATATATATATATATATATATATATATATGAGACAGAGAGAGAGAGAAAGAGAGAGAGAGAGAGAATATATGTAAAGAAAAGATGCTTTGCGGCATTGTCATCATATAATATCAACAAGAGACAAAAGGGAAAGGGTTAGCAGTGAAGAAAAACTTTTGTGATGTCGCAAGTGTGGTTTGGTCATTGACAACAGGTAAATGAAGAACTATTGATAAGAGAATGAAGCCTTTTAGAATCACCAGTGGAACAATTTGATAGCAAGAGTAAAAAAAAACAAAAACACAACAAACAAACAATCTAAGAGATATTTAAGTATCAGAAGTTCAAACAAAATCTAAATGGTAATTATGTTTGAGAGATTAACCAATTCCATCCAGGAAATAATTAGACATTCATTGATTGTGCGGTTAGAATTAATGTCAGGTGATATAAAATCTTTCTATTAAAACACATTTTCAGAAAATTAGATTTCTCCAATAGTCTACTAGCCCCACTCTTTCTACTACTGATGGGAGTTTCCTTCCAAACCTTTTGCCTTTGGTGACGTGGAAAATGAACAGCTTGAACATATCATCATTTTCCTTCTTAGTTGTCTATTTCTGGTTTTGTTACTGTTTTTGTGGCAATGTCCTAACATGGAAATGGCTATGGAAATAACTCTACTAGAAAAATTGAAAATAAATCCAATGTATCTAAATACAAATTAGAGACATGTCATAATAGATCATTCCATCTTAAATAAATCAACAATGTTTTTCAGCAATTCTTAACATCGACTTGAGATTTATCTTGTTAAAAAGTTGAATAATTTTTACACATTCAACATTTTGGATAAGAAAAAATGATTTTCATATTGTGTTTTTTGAAGACTTAGCAAGAGTAAAATAAATTCACGGATTTGGATAGACAAAAAAGACCCCAGAATGATGTCAAAATTTGCAAAGATTTTTCATCCTTTAATCGTCAGTCGTGCTTAGTTTAATTTGTAATGTATATAAATGTAGATAGAAAAAAGAAAATGTTAATAAGATAACTGGGGGTCACAAAGCACTCCCCAGGACCCCACTCAAGTTTTCAGGGGGTCATGGATAGTATACACCGACCCTAATTATGATGAATATTTTTGTAAATAGACTGACTGTCTAGTTGAATAGGGAATAATAAAAGCTACAAGTCCAAGCCTTCTGTCAATTTGTTGTATTCATTTTGGAATGTATGTTATCAAGTTCATTGTCTTTCAAAAAATGGCTTTTCACCATATCGCATTGTCATGTTATCATTGTAAAAACAAATAATAATACAAAACTACACATTTCATGTGAAACATTATTGTTTATTCACACCTGGATTCATCAATTAATATAGGTGTGTGGCTTTGAGAGCTTTATTCAAATGTGGATCTTCTTCTTGCAAGATTGTGAGATATTTTCCATTTACATCAAAATAAATAGAATACATTTGAAATATTTGATATTTACATCAAAATAAAAAGAATATATTTGAGATATTTGATATTTACATCAAAATAAAAAGAATACATTTGAGATATTTGATATTTACATCAAAATAAAAAGAAGACATTTGAGATATTTGCCATTTATATCAAAATGAAAAAAGAATACATTTGAGATATTTGATATTTACATCAAAATAAAAAGAAGACATTTGAGATATTTGATATTTACATCAAAATAAAAAAGAATATGTTTGAAATATTTGCCATTTACATCAAAATAAAAAAAATACATTTGAGATATTTGATATTTACATCAAAATAAAAAGAATACATTTGAGATATTTGATATTTACATCAAAATAAAAATAATATATTTGAGATATTTGTCATTTATATGAAAATAAAAAGAATATATTTGAGATATTTGATATTTACATCAAAATAAAAAGACTATATTTGAGATTTTTGCCATTGACATCAAAATAAAAAGAATACGTTTGAGATATTTGATATTTACATCAAAATAAAAAAGAATACATTTGAGATATTTGCCATTTATATCAAAATAAAAGGAATATATTTGAGATATTTGCCATTTATATCAAAATGAAAAAAGAATACATTTGAGATATTTGATATTTACATCAAAATAAAAAGAATACATTTGAGATATTTGCCATTTACATCAAAATAAAAAGAATATATTTTCTAAACTTGTTTTTGCAATTTCTCTGTAAAGATTAAGATTTCACCTTTTAGAATAAAAATAATAATTTTATTTTTTTACAGTATTTCTCAATGATGCTACAAATTGATTTTCATTGTTTAAATAAGAATTCTCCTGTTTCATGAAGGTGAAATAATGGTTCTCTTCTTTTCTTGCTATAAAATAACATTGCATCCTGTACTGTACATATATTGTGGGTTGTCACCAAGAAAATATTAAAAGCAATTAAAAACAGGACACTTCCTGTCTTCATCTACTTATCTCTGTTTTCCTTCTAGCATGCTGTGCTGATGACAACCGGGTTATCTTTTCTCCTTGCTGACTGAACTATTTCACACACATGCACACACACGCATCTATCACCCACATAATTGCTAACTTTTAATATCTTCTTTCTTTTACACGCATACTAGTGTATTTTCTCTTTTGTTACTCTCAAATATAAAAACAAAAATTTATATTTTTTTAAATCATTTCACCCTAACCAAGGCAATAAAGCCACTAAGATGCAACAGATTATTAAGTGTGAAAGAATAAGAGAAAAAAGAAAATGTTATTAAGGAAAGGGAAAAGAAATTATAAAGACAGAAGATAACAATTGACATTGCATTAAAGTTTTAATGATCAAAGATGACTGGAAAGCAAGAAGTCCAAAAGAGAGTTTCACAATCAAGAAGTGTGAAAGAAGAAACTATTAGCATAGAACTTACGGTTAACTCGAGCAACCATTTAAAATGTAAAATAATGAGACCTTGTTGCCAATCTAGTACTGCACTTAAATTCATAACATCTGCGTACCATAGAGGAAATCTTTTTGGAATTCATTCATTAATGATTGTTTTTATATTAAAAATCTGAATGTTCAAATTCCAAACAATAATAAAAATTAAAATTAAGAAAACCTGGTTATGCCTGGTAAATAAGTCATTTGTATTTACAAACATATGTACATGAATTCCGATGTAGATTACTCCACTTGGCTTTGTCAAAAACTCTTCTTAAGGTGCACTCTTTACGTCTATAAAAATAGAGTGAATATTCTCTCTCTGTTTCTTTTTTAGCTTTTGCTTCTAGATGTGGACAAAGAACGTTGCCACTGAGGCGCATTTGCTTCTTGGGTCCTCTGTTCTCTTTTTAGCTTTTGCTTCCAGATGTAGTAGAATGAAGACAAAGAACGTTGCCACTGGGGCGCATTTGCTTCTTGGGTCCTCTGTTCTCTTTTTAGCTTTTGCTTCCAGATGTAGTAGAATGTAGACAAAAAACGTTGCCACTGGGGAGAATTTGCTTCTTGGCTCCTCTGTTTCTCTTCTTAGCTTTTGCTTCCAGATGTAGTAGAATGAAGACAAAGAACGTTGCCACTGGGGCGCATTTGCTTCTTGGCTCCTCTGTTTCTCTTCTTAGCTTTTGCTTCCAGATGTAGTAGAATGAAGACAAAGAACGTTGCCACTGGGGCGCATTTGCTTCTTGGCTCCTCTGTTTCTCTTTTTAGCTTTTGCTTCCAGATGTAGTAGAATGAAGACAAAGAACGTTGCCACTGGGGCGCATTTGCTTCTTGGGTCCTCTGTTTCTCTTTTTAGCTTTTGCTTCCAGATGTAGTAGAATGAAGACAAAGAACGTTGCCACTGGGGCGCATTTGCTTCTTGGCTCCTCTGTTTCTCTTCTTAGCTTTTGCTTCCAGATGTTAATTGTGTATTCATGCAGTTACTTTTGTGAATAGATGCACATAATTGCCATTTGGTTTAAATTCATTGTTTTGTATTTTACCCAAACTCACACAAGTCCACAAATATTGTTTGTGGAACAAATGTTCCAGGAGCCCATAAATATTTATTATGCAACATACACACACTCATATCAAAGTTTTTTATTTCCACAACAAAGTGGTGATGTGGAATCTTCCATGTCAGCCAGTTTACCCTCCGCTAGGAAATGCATCCTTCCTGTTACGATTTTAACAACCTCATACTTACAAATAATCAACAGGCATTGATTGGTTAATCACCTTCAATCTAGCTCACTGATTGGTCAGTTTCGACCAATCAGATCGCTCCCACGCGCAAGATCTATTTTAGGTGCCAATTTAAGTTTGAGCCTGTCACGTGGGAGAACATTCTATAAAACCAAACACGAGTGATTCACGCCCTTTTTTTTCGCTGCGTTCTTCTTCGTCACTCGCACGTCTCAACACCGCTGCCAAAATGTGACTCTTAAAGAACTCCCGTCTTGACTAACGTAGTCAGACGTTAAAGAACTGTACATAATTCATGCAAGTATAATTCCAGCATCTTTTATCCAACTTGCACAATACACAATTCCAAACATACTCAATCTTCTAAATCTTCTTCATTTTAATAATCAACTTATTCGTTATGAGTCTAGGTACAAATATTACCTAATCAAAGGGACGCAACTCAGTCTCACTTATCAGTTCGCATGCATTTATATTCAATACTTAATAAATTCAATTGTTATGTTTTTAACTCTACGTTCTGTTTTGTATTTTACCATTGCTATTTCACGTCAAATGTAATTTGCATTGTTACCACCACACTGGATAGCGACCTCCAGCATAATCCTTTCCACACCTTTCCTGAACAAAATAAAATAATTGTGGCGAACAGCCCTTCACACGCGCACAACAAATATGGCTAAACCATCACACTCCATCATACTCTGGGCACGTCCGCTACAGTGACATCATACACCGAACAATACAAAATCCCGCAACAAGTTAGAGTCTTTTGTTACTTGGTTCAATATCAAAGCCTCCGGTTTAGACAAAACTTTTAAATAGTTGATCCACAGTAAAAAAAAAATCTGTGGTTGATAAAAGACTTTTATTTAGTAAAAATTCAATTACCATCTGTGTTGTTGTTGTTGTTGTCGGAGATGAGCTCGTTTGAAGTTGCCAATTGGCCGTCCAGTCTTTTGCTTTGAAGAGGATCTTTTTAAAGCCACTGAAATATGTTTCACTCAGAATGTGCTGAGGGAATGAAAAGCTATGCAGCCATGGTGTGGAGACGCTTGCATATCTCTGCTCCTTGAAAATCGAAATCTGTGGGGTTTTAAAAGAAACTTTTTTCCGGTAAGTAGATTTGAGAAAAATAGGTTTTTAGTTTTTTCCGATTGGTCAAATATTCCACTTGGTAAATGTTAATTTCTAACCAAATAGACACGTTGATTTAAACATAGTGTGTTGTTTTGTTGAATCTTTTTGGTATATCTCTAATATTGTCTGTTACTGAGTAAAAAATAAAGTTTGGGTATGTAATTGTGTTGGGAATAGTGTTGTTTTTTTTCCAATAAGTTCATCAGAACAATTACCATGAAAATATTTATAGAAAAGGCACAGAGACGCTCCATTATGGGGCTGAGAAATTGGATAGATGTTAGAACAGAACTAGATTAAATTTAAGTAAAGTAAATGAAACCACTGCTTTTAGTCTAACGTGGAACAGTGTACAATAATATACATCACTGTTTTATGAGGTTTGGCCAAATATGAACCAAAATCTTCAGATGGTAATGCCAGATTTTATGAATTCCTTGTATGTTCTGCTTTTCTTTTCTTTGTCGAAAATCTAGAATTAACCTGTTATGGCTGTTGAGTGAAAAATAAAGTCAATAACTGGAAATATTGATTTGAAATGCTAAAAATATTGAAAGCTGATATCAGTCGTTAAAATTTTAAAAGCAAAAACGTAAAATCTGTGCAATCCAAAATAATTAAAAGATTCTACACCATCTGCGAAGGCTGACATCAGCAGAATAAATTTGCTTTTTAATTACCAAAAGTATTTGAAGTTCTTTTATCGAGGATTCTATTGATCCGAGGTTGAAATTGGTTGGAGTAAAGAAACGGATTAGAAACGGATTTGGAGAAATGACCGAAGATTTATCTTCATTTACAAAATATGAAAATGTCTCTGGTAAGTCACATAGTATAGTATTCGAATGTGCGGTGTACGAGTTGTGAAATGAGAGCATAAAAAGGAGTATTCTTAAACCAGATGACTGCTTGTTGGCTTTCGGTTTCGGCTTGTTGCATTGATAGTGGAATCCCTTCGTAAAAACAAAAGGATAACTTTTCTTTACCAATGCTTTCGATCCAAGGTCGAAATTGGTTGGAGTAATGAAACAAATTGGTCACTAGTTTGGAGAAATGACCGAAGATTTATTTTCGTTTTCAAGATATGAAAATGTCTTTGGTATGTCATACAGAGTAGAATTCGAATGTACGGTGTACGAGATGTGAAATGAGAGTATGAAAAAGGAGTATTCTTAAGCCAGATGACTGTTTGTTGGCTTCCGCTTTGGGCTTGTCGCATTGATAGTGGAATCCCTTCTGTTTCTGTGTTTACAGGAGGTCATTTTCACAGTCTAGTGGTCGGACGGAAAGTCAGCCAGGCTCTCAGGTAGATTCTATGGTTAGTGTGTGTGTGAAGTCTCACTCTCTCTGTCTCTCTCACTCTCTCTCTCTGTGCTCTCTTTTCTCTTTTCCCTGTCTCGTTTCTCTTGTAGCCTATGTAAGGGAAACATGCAAACGCAGTTGGAGACATCTGTGGCAAACAAAAGTCATGTTGATAATGCCCAAGACATTATATATATATATATATAGAGAGAGAGAGTCTGTATTTGTATATAT
This sequence comes from Acanthosepion esculentum, assembly GCA_964036315.1. Classification (NCBI taxonomy): domain Eukaryota; kingdom Metazoa; phylum Mollusca; class Cephalopoda; order Sepiida; family Sepiidae; genus Acanthosepion; species Acanthosepion esculentum. Next base: position 6,290,718 of record OZ038511.1, read on the forward strand.
ATATATATATATATATATATATATATATATATATATATATATATATATATATATATATATATACAGAAATATAGTCTTAAAGTGTGCTATATTTATGGGGTAAAGTGCTCAATATCAGAGATAGAGCGTGTGTAAATATAAAAGTGGACATGGAAGTCAGCACTTAGAGGCGACAGTCTGTTTCATGCTAGTGCAATCGTCAGGCGACTAGTGCTGTTATTTTTCTCGGCTATTTATATAAGGGTCAGTGGTGCATTATGGGTAGTCTATTTTGGCGGTTACTTTTACCGGAAGTGGCTTATTTGTTTATTTATTTATGTCAAATTGTTTTGCTTGTTTTTTGTTTGTTTTTTTATTTTTATTTTTTATCTTATATATTTATTTATTTATTCTTTTATTTTGATCGGTGTTTTTGGTTAACGTAGTAAAAATTTGTTTATATAGCTTATTGTTGGTAGTCTATAATGGCCGTCATTACCGGAAATCGCTTGTTCGCTTATTTATTTGGGTCAAATTGTTTTGCTTGTTTTTATTTATTTTCATTTTTATTTTTTATCTTATATATTTGTTTATTTGTCATTGATTAAATCTGTTTGTTGAATTTGTGTTTTTTTTTACTATTATTTAGGTGGGAACAGTTTTTAATTTATCTATTTAGGTTGGTTATCTTTATTTGTTTTTGTTTTGTTTTGTTTTTTAAACGGCTAGTTTATCGTAATCGGTTGTTAGTTTATTTATATATTTGGATGTATTTAGATCGATTTATTATACTTGTTGTTATTTATTTGTTACACTATATCTTTTTGGCTTTCGGTTTTTAAGTAACGTAGTATATTATCTTTTATTAATGTTTTTTTATTTTTATTTGTATAACAGTTATAACTTTCGTCCGTTCTTTTGTTTTGATTTTGTTTCGTATATTCTAACAGGTGTGGTTTTATGATTTGTTTGGAGTAATTTATTTTGCTTATTTTATTGTTGTTTGTTTATATATTTATTTATTTTTCTATTTTAAGTTACGTAGTAAAAATTTGTTTTCATGTCTACATTTTGAGATTAGCTCGGATCTTTTATTTAATAATTTATTTTCATCTGGGAAGGTAATGATAGCTATTTTTTCCTCCAAGCAAAGTTTGCAGGTTTTTGATAGGTTGTTGTAGGCTGATGATTTTTTCCTTATTTTCCAAGATATTTTTGGTGTGGTGTGTGTTTTGTTTTTTATTTCCCAGATATACTTAGAAAGCATTGTGCTGTTCGCATATTTACTATTTGTGAAAGACATTTTGTGTACATAATTTCTTTGTTTCCATGGTCCTTCGGTTACTCCTATATATACTTTTTCTTCATTATCTGCTGATTTTGTCGTGGCTTGGTAGATTACGTTGTTTTGTAAACAATTACCGTTTAAGGGACATTCGTTTTTTATTCTGCAGTTGCACGTGGGTTTAATTTGTTCGTGTGGTTTGTTAATAATTTTTCTGTTGTGCTTTTTTATTATTTGTGCCATGTTCTCGGTGCAACTGTAGCTGATTTTTACTGTGTTTTTGTTGAATATTTTGTGTAGGGTGCTTGATTCCGGGAAGTGTTTCTGTAAAAGCTTGAAGAATATTTTTCCTATGTTTGTTTTTACGTTTTTGCTGTACGGTGGGTTGAACCATATGATATTTCTTTTTCTGTTGGTCTTTTTTGTGTTCTGTGGTGAGTATGTGAGTGTTGCTGGGAATCCGCTATCTTTTAGGGCTGTTTCGTAGTCTTTCTTGGCCTTGTTAAATATAGATTCATCGGAAGAATTGTCGGAAAGCCTGCGGTTAATCGATTTAGGTATCTGTTTGATTATAGAAGGCGGGTGGTTGGAGTATATATGTATGTACTGTGGTTTATCATTCGGTTTTCTGTATGGTTTGTGTGTGCCTTTTCTTAGGTTGAAGGTGACATCTAGAAAATCTACTTCGTTTAGGTTAGTTTTTATATCTATCTCGAATCCGTTATTTTTGAAAATTTTAATTATTGCTTTTCTAGTTTTATCAGTCTTTTGTTTGTTGCAGTTTCTTAAGATTATGAGACCGTCATCTCTGTAGAGCCCTGTGTCATTTCTATCTATTATTTTGCTTAGTTCGTGTAGTAAGTAAATGCCTACGATTTCGCATGTCTCTGCACCGTCAAAGCTTTTATTTTTATATATATATATATATATATATATATATGTATATATGTGTGTGTGTGTGTGTGTGTGTGTGTGTGTGTGTGTGTGTGAAAACAAAAGGATAACTTTTCTTTACCAATGCTTTCGATCCAAGGTCGAAATTGGTTGGAGTAATGAAACAAATTGGTCACTAGTTTGGAGAAATGACCGAAGATTTATTTTCGTTTTCAAGATATGAAAATGTCTTTGGTATGTCATACAGAGTAGAATTCGAATGTACGGTGTACGAGGTGTGAAATGAGAGTATGAAAAAGGAGTATGCTTAAACCAGATGACTGCTTGTTGGCTTTCGGTTTGGGCTTGTCGCATTGATAGTGGAATCCCTTCTGTTTCTGTGTTCACAGGAGGTCATGAAGTCTCTCTCTCTGCTCTCTGTCTCAATGTTCGGCTTCTCTTATATCCTATATAAGGGAAACACGCAGATATAGTTGTAGACATCTATGGCAAGCAAGAGTCACAATAATAATAGCCAGCACTCTGATATATTTGTGTTTGTTTTAAAATTTGTTTTGAGTAGAGTGCAGCATGTGTGTGACTTATCTAAATTGGTGTGTAGTTAGATATTTATGTTTTCTAATAATTACATCAATTCGGCCTTAATTTGTTATCTCTCTATGTGTAAATCGTTTTTTTTCTTCTGTATTATAACTGTTTTCGATATATGTATAATTGTTTTCTACAGCGATATACAACTACTCTCTACAGCTGTATGGAACCATGTTCTAGTATATGTTGTAATATAGTGAGGGTTACTGAATGAGGAATAGCCAAAACAGAGGTTGGAAATGAAACGGTAATCATTATCACATCAACAAAATACAATACTCGCCAGCGGCGTGAAGTAGGTAAACCACTGCTAGTGGTGAACTACTTAGACATCATATTACCCTCACTTACAACAGTGTCCAATGTATTCATGAGGATTGGAAGATACCCATTATTATTCATAGGTACGGTATATAACAGTATACAACCACTTTCTACAGCTATATACAAACACTTTCAACAAATGAATACAGCCATTTTTTACAGCAGTATACAACCACTTTTTATAGCCGTATACGGCTACTTTCTACAGCAGTACAGCTGTATAAAACAACTTCATACAACCACTTACTATGTCAGTAGACAAATGCTTTCTACAGCTGTATACACCCACTTTCTACGGTTGTATAAACCCACTTTCTATAACTGAATACACCCACTTTCTATAGCTGAATAAACCCACTTTCTACAGTTGTATACACCGACTTTCTACAATTGTATACACCCACATTCTACTGCTGTATACACCCACTTTCTATAGCTGAATACACCCACTTTCAACAGTTGTATACACCCACTTTCTGCAGCTGAATACGCCCACATTCTACTGCTGTATACACCCACTTTCTATAGCTGAATACACTCACTTTATACTGCTGTATGTAACCACTTTCTACATCTGTATACAACCACTTTCTACAGCAGTATATTATCATTCTGTTGTTTTAGACATTTCATATTTGTTGTTTAATTTCCAATGTTTCAACTGCTATATTCTCTGGCCTTGTTAGATCCCTGGATTATGGTCTCAAGAAATATCTGTTTTTGCTGTGTGACACCTCAAATGATGCCGAGATAGACTTTATACTCAGTGTCTTTCAGAAAAACAACATGCAGGGCTGACCAAAGAGATAACCACCTGGAGGGTGGGTGGAGACCCTGTGGCACATATGATGGATGTTAGCAGCTGCTCCAATGTGAACATGTGGTCGACTCAGTCATGTCTGTGATATGTGATGTTAGGATTTTCCCTAGTTGCATGTGTGCTTGTGCTTGGCAGTGGAATGAACAAAACTCCACAAAAATCTTGGAAATAATTGTTCAACAGCTTTTATTTGGTTGAGAAAGGAGTGAAAAGAAGTAGTAAAATCTGCAGGGAAGAATTTCCCAGTTAACAATGTTCTTGAGTGTGTGGTAATTGTTTTTGTTGAGAGAGATTTCTCCGCTAGTTTCTACGGGAAGAACAAGAAATCTAACTGTGAAACTGTTTGGACAGGCCTCATCTTTTGCATGTAGCTTCCTTTTGTGGTTGTTTCAAAGCAAAGATTTCTCCATTGGTTCCTATGGGAGGGACGAGAAATCTAACATGAAGCTTCCAAGACAGACCTCGTATTTTGCAGCAAGGGTTGCATGTATCCTTTGGTAGGAGTCTTGAATGGGGAGACTGCTGAAAGTGAGAAATGGAAAAGAGGCCGAGTAGGTCTCTGTCAAAGCTTTTTTCTGGGACTTCCAGTTGTAACCTGCTGATTATTTCTGCTGCTGCTGTTGCTGTTGTTCGAGCAAAATAAGGAAGCCCCCACATAAGACAATAGCCAATGAATGAAATAGTTTTTATAAGGAAAAGCCATGTGACAGGAGGATATATAAACACCCAGACCATAGGGAAGGGAGTCTCTTACATCCACTAAAGAATGTCTATATTTAGAGAAGTCCCTGAGGCTATGCACATACCCAGTGGTTAATGGTAACTGATAAAATCTGGAGTTGAATGTAATGTTATATATGTGAGAGTTTGTCTCGTATTTTTATTTGAAATGATTGTCAGTAATGTTGCACCTTTAATAAACACATCCCAGTGAAATCAAGATATTTAAAGCCTTACAGCTGATCTCTCTGCTGATTTAATAAATCAATGCGGAAAAACTGACTTATAATTTTAAATACATCTAAAGCAAAAGCAAGTATCATTTCCTTATAGCTGTTTGGATCCCAAGATTTCTCCCGTCAAAATGAACAGCTGCAATCTCAATGAGGTTCCATTATTTGAACATCTATTGGAACTCAAGTCCACTCCAGACTTCAAGTGGAACTCACCTATATGATTCATCACAAAATATTGTCAACTCCTTGTAACACGCCAGAAAGTACCTGACTCCTGGAATGCTTAAGCTTCGCAAAACTCAGATTAACCCAGAAATGGAGTATTGCTGCCCAGTTACCACTTTCCAGCCTTGACAGAGTTCCAAACTGTTTACACAGTCTTGTAGGGTATGACATCTTCCACTCTGCGGCCTCTTTCCCAACAGATAAAACATTGTAAAACTATCACTGCCCTATCACTCTTTCCATACAAATGTTTAGATAAACTCCAGTTTTTACTTCCACCAGTTCAGACTTTTACAGTTAGGACTTGCCATCTACCTTCATGGAGTCAAATCACCCACATGTCCTCTGTATTCCATTTGTAACGAGGAAGTTATACTCAGAGTGTTTTTTCTTGAGAACTGATACATTGTGGAACAAAATCCCACTTGGTTGTGTCCCTGAACACTACAATGTTAACTTCTTCATCTTATAATCTTCTCTTCTTACATTCCTATCACACACTTCATTCATTAACCCTCTACCATGAGTGGCTCTTGAGACTTGTATTATAAGAAAAGTGTGAATGGAGTGTGGAGCTTGTCAGAAAACTTCTTGTCAAGACTGGAAAAGTCTGTTAATTTTTTTTATTGTCATAGAACTGGACTTATAGTGTCTCTGGATATGGTGCCCCCCCTTATAGCTATAATAGCAGATTTTATTTGGTATCAAACAGAAGAGATTGGGTCCATTCCATGGAGTAATGATTAGCAAAATAGTCAAGCAAATTAAAAATGTAGAGATTTTCCTCTACACTGCGTAAACCTATATTTACAGTCTTATATTAGACCACACTAAGCTTAATAATATGTATACAGCACTTTTGAGTAGTGGTTAGTAAGTTATGTTGTGAACCAATTTAATACTGTAGTGAGTTTAATGCCCTACACTTATGGCCATATTCTAATCTAAGGTTAATATATATGTATAACGTCTAGTATTTACCGTACGTGAAGTGGATATTATGTCTGCCTCGTAGATCTGTCTAAGGTTTTTATTAAAATTAATTGTAAAAAAAACGATTACAAATATTAGAAGCAATAACTAAAAAAGCAGGCAACCTACAATAAACAAAACTTCATTCCCTATAGGGAGCAGTATTTAACATATCTTTTGAAAAAAAATCCTCCAAAAATAAGAATAGCAAACTATAGTTAGCAAGCTTACTTTCTAGACGGTTAAAATTGTAGTGACTTTAATCCATACTAGGAACTCCATAGTTGTGGCCTTGTATCTGACTAAACTAAGTTAGATAAATACCTACAAAGAAAATCAGTCAAAATGTCTAAAAGCTGTGTGGAAGAATAATTTATGTCGTTCAAAAAAAAAATGAATAAGTAATGATTTTAAGTGAATAATGGAAGTAAATTGATTTTGTACAGCAGAGATGCCTCAAGAAAAAATAACTGGATGCAAAAACGAAAAGATATTCCAGAAGATTTCTTGTTTTTTTCTTTTATGTCAAAAATAATGTTCCTTGCTTAAAATCAGGTTAATCTGATATTTTACCTTTTGCCATCTTGGTTCATCCTTAGAAAATATATATACAGATTCCAATGCAATGTCTGCAATATTCACAAATATCATTTTTCAAATATGACTTGAAAGATGGAGACTATAGTTTTTCAAGATGCTGTCCCATCCAGATGAGTGTGCTGACAATCACCGAATCAATGATTTCTGATAATGCTGTGTTTGAAATTTCATTAAAAATTGGTTAATAAATTTTACTTGCGAGGTCTGCTGCTAAGAAATTTGGCTCACTGTGTTAGACAATTTTTTCTCTCCAGAATCTATCTTAATATATATATATATATATATATATATATATATATATATATATATATATATATATATATATATGTAAGCAAATATGTGGATGTAGATCCGATGGTATGATGAAAATGTGGAAAAGACAAAGCAAAATCCGAATATGTGAGTTTAGTGTTTTTTTATTTTGTTTTCTGTTTTGTTGTCAACGTCAGACATTTCGGTCTAATAGACCATATTCAGGACATGGTTATTGGAGACATATTTATATTTAAATTTAAGTTAAAATGAAGAGACGATAGATACGGGACTAGTCAGAAACAGAAAAACTGAAATTCTAAAGTCAGTGTTCTCTTTCTTGGACTCGGTTACGCTGGCGCCGCGTGGACGGCGCTGCGAAAACGCGCTCCCAAGAACGAGATTTTATCTTAAGTGGAAAGGGGGAATTCTATTTGAACTATAGCTTATCGGTACGTTTGTCAAGCATTAACCTTGCTAGGAAAGGTGATATGTTAAAGAACCCCCGTCTAGTATTTACCGTACGTGAAGTGGATATTATGTCTGCCTCGTAGATCTGTCTAAGGTTTTTATTATGGATATATTTTAAAATGTTCACAAAATCGAAATTGTGATCAGATTTGGCTAGGTGTACAAACAAAGCACTACTTAAATTACCGAGGCGAATATATATATATATATATATATATATATATATATATATATAGCTCTACTATTTACCCATGCACTGAATATTGCTGTTGCATATGGTCTAGTGCTCCTGCTATATACTTAGAGATTCTTCATAAAATCCAAAGAAGAATCAGCAATATTATTGGTCCTTACTTGGCATCTCGGTTTCAGAAACTTTCCTACCACTGTAATGTAACTTCCCTGTCCTCTTGTTTATGTGCCTTGTTCCTTCATGATGTAGGTGATCATGGCTCTCCATAATTTCCTGTCCTTTGAAGTTCTTAATAAATTTTGTCTTTTTATTTCTCCTAAACCCTATTCCACCATTCATTTACTAAAGCTTGCTCGGTAGGTTATGCATTGTTTTCCTCTGTCCCTCTTGCCTTCATTCTGTCCTGTGAGTATCAGATTTTCCAAGCCCTCTTTTCTCATTATGTACTCTAGAAATTTCAATTATCTCTTCCTGACATTAAGTATGTTTCCTTTTAGTTTCCATTTCCTCTAAAACTTTGTCAGTGCTCACATATTCGGTCAATGGTATCCCCAGCATCCTTCTGTAGAACCACATTTTTCAAGTCCCTTCTTCATCTTTGAGGAGGCTGTCCAGTATTTGCTGCCATAAAGGAGGACAGATATGATGTAACAAAACAGTACTCTTTTCTTTGTTTCTAAAGAAATTTTTCTGTTCCTTAATACTCTGCTTAGCTTTTGGAATGCATCTTTGGCCATCCTAATACGCCTTCAGATTTCAGTGTCACATTTTCTGTCCTCTGTTAAAACATTTCCAAGATATTCGAATTTCTGTATTTTTTTTTTTATTTTGGTATCTCTGATTTGCAATTCGCACTTAGGTCTCATCCTTTTGCTTAGTAACCGTGCATTGTTTTCTTGCAGTTGGTGCTTTGATCCTTTCCTCTCACTTACCTTCTGTAGTGGTTTCTGTAATTTACTATCTGTATCTACTACCAGCACTGTGTCATCTGCATGTCGTGCACTGTGTCATCTGCATCTTGTGCACAGTGTCATCTGCATCTTGTGCACATTGTCATCTGCATCTTGTGCACAGTGTCATCTGCATATTGTGCACTGTGTCATCTGCATCTTGTGCACTGTGTCATCTGCATCTTGTGCACATTGCCATCTGCATCTTGTGCACCGTGTTATCTGCATATTGTGCACCGTGTCATCTGCATTTTGTGCACTGTGTCATCTGCATATTATTCACTGTGTCATCTGCATTTTATGCACTGTGTCATCTGCATATTGTGCACTGTGACAACTGCATATTGTGCACTGTGACATCTGCATTTTGTGCATTGTGTCATGTGCATCTTGTGCACAGTGTCATCTGCATATTGTGCATTGTGTCATCTGCATCTTGTGCACAGAGTCATCTGCATCTTGTGCACAGTGCCATCTGCATCTTGTGCATAGTGTTATCTGCATGTTGTGCACCGTGTCATCTGCATATTATTCACTGTGTCATCTGCATTTTATGCACTATGTCATCTGCATGTTGTGCACTGTGGCATCTGCATATTGTGCACATTGTCATCTGCATCTTGTGCACAGTGTCATCTGCATCTTGTTCACAGTTTCATCTGCATCTTGTGCACTGTGTCATCTGCATCTTGTGCACTGTGTCATCTGCATCTTGTGCACTGTGTCATCTGCATCTTGTGCACTGTGTCATCTGCATCTTGTGCACTGTGTCATCTGCATCTTGTGCACTGTGTCATCTGCATCTTGTTCACAGTGTCATCTGCATCTTGTGCACAGTGTCATCTGCATCTTGTGCACAGTGTCATCTGCATCTTGTGCACTGTGTCATCTGCTTACCCCCTTACATTCTATATTCTTAGAATTGATGTTTAATTCTGGCTTTCCTTTTGCATGGTTCTGTATGAGTTTCCTTTCTGTGTCTGCTATCAACACTGTGTCATCTGCATATCTTATGGAGTTAAGATTGTAGTGACCAATAATGAATCCTGGTAGGACTTCTAATTCTCTCAGAATCGCCTCACTGTATAAGTTGAATAAGTTCGGTGAGAAGACACATTCCGTGTCACATCCCCTTTTCTATTTTTGTATATCTGCTGAAATCATTTTCTATCTGTATGCAGGCAGTTTGCGGCCAGTACAGATTCTTGATTATTCTAATTTCCTTCCCATATATGAAAAGGTTGACGAGCAGTTCTAACAGTTGCGTACTTTATTGAACATCTTTGCATAATCTATAAAACACAGGTACACGTCCTGCTGCATTTGGATTGCTCTTTCTGGTAACATTCTGAGCAGAAATAATGCATTCCTTGTTCTAGTGTCTCTGACGAACCCATACTGTTCCTGTCCTATTTCCGGTCTGATTATGCTGAGCACTCTATTCAGCAGAATTTTAATAATAAATTTTGTTATGTGACTCATTAGGCTGATTATCTGATGGAGTTCACATTCATTTGTACCTGACTTCTTAGATAGTGATATAAAAATAGATCTACTTAGACCCTCCAGTATATCGCTATTGTTGTAGATTTTATTTATTATTTCTGTAATCTTGTCTATGCTGAAATTATCTTAGGCTGTCACCATCTCTATTACAATTCTGTCTGGCCCTGCCACTTTGCTTCTGTTCAATTTGGCCAGTGCAGATTCCATTTCAAATTGTTTTCAGGTGCTTTTTCTATAAATAATTTAATGGGGGTTGTTTGGATAAACTCTATACTATGGTAGACTTTATGAATTTAAACTTGTTTGGCAGTAAAGTCTCATCAATCTACAGTTGAATTGGCTAGATGTAAGCATAAGTTCTATGCTAACAGTTTCTTTTCTCACACTTCTCACTTGTGAAACTCTCTTCTGGCTTCATGCTTTCCAGCCAAATTTGATTTCTAAAATTTAAATGCACTGTCAATTGTTATCTACTGTCTTGATTACTCTTCTATTGTTCTTTCTCCTTAATAATGTTTCACTATTTTTTTTCCTTCATACTCAATAACCCCTTGTGTCTTAGTGACTTTAGTGCCTTTTATGAGTTGAAATGATTATAAACAAATAAAAGTTGCATAGTTCTACCTATTGGGTAAGTAATGAATTGAATTTGCATGCAATTCATGCATTTCGACTGCACAGGCAAATGTATTTATGTTAGTATTTATATATACATACATAAATATATTTACATATCCAATAGAAATACATATGCATGTATATATAATTGAATATCTTGTCCCTTGAACTGTTTGAAGAGTGTGAGACAGAAGTGAATAACAGAGATTTAAGTTGCAGAAAGCCAACAATATTTGAGTAATGTTTGTTTTATATTTCTCACACACACACACACACACACACACACACACATATATATATATATATATATATATATATATATATATATATAGTAAAGGTAATAAATCTATTGGCATATAATCCAAGTGGATCCTAGTAATATAAAATATTAAAACTGATCCACAAAAAGAGCTCAATGTATTTATTATTACAGAGCAAAAATGAATACACAATAAAATCCAAAATCACCTCATAAGGAAAATAAACTTATTTCAACAGATGAAAATATAATTCGTCAGTCTTATTCAATCCCGGTATGGACTGAGTTTGTGTCAAAAATAGGAATTTAACTAGGAAGGCTACAAAAAAATAATGTCGAAAAACTAATACAGAATTTATCCATATCAATGTTTCAGTCAGACGAAAGGCACAGGGCAGTGGTCAGTGCAGGGAGAGGTATTAGTCTTAAAGGAAAGAGCTTTTATAAATTTAAACCCAGATATTAACCTTCTGACATTACATTGGGGTTATATGAAGAATGAAATGTTAATTTGAAACTAAGAGATGAATAAAAACGTTTTTTTTTAAAAGAAAAACCTTAAATTATATAAATAAAGTTATGTTTAAAAATACAAAATAATACTCAAAATTACTCTTCCCAATATAACTTATATTTAAAAATAAGATATATTTAAATAAATTAAAAATAAGTCATATCTAGATAATTTATATTAAATTAAGTAAAATTATATTTAAAAATGTTTATATTTAATATGAAATCAATAGATTATGTTAAAGAATAAAAAATATTTAGAAATGAAAATATACTAAGATAAAAGAAATTATACATTTAGAAATAAAAAATAAATAAATTTAACCTTAAAGATAAGTTAAATCAAAAACAAGTTATACTTAAAAATACAAAGTTATATTTAAAAACAACCCTAAAATATATAGATAGTGTAAGTGATAAAAGGAAAGAGAATTCTTAGAACAGCGGACAGTTATATGATATAATTAATATGGTGTAAGAACAGAAATATAGAAATTAGAATTAGTTATACATTTGACATTTGAAAAGTTAGAGGAATATAGTAGCTAATAAAGTAAAGCCTATATTATGGAAATTTGAATTTGTTTTTATGCTGACATTTTAAAACTAATTCATTCCTTTGATTCAATAGTTGGCTTTGATTATTGTATTTTATTATTCTAATTTTTTCTTATAAACGTAAGTTACATTTATCTCTAAGACTATTCGGAGTATATATCTATTATGGAGTATATATATATGTATATAATGGTTGGCTAATTTCTTTTTGAGCACACACATCTGCTAGAGAAGCTAGCCAATCCCTGTTGCAGACGGATGCTCAGGCACATATGTATTTCTTCAAATTCCACAGAGCCAACCTGTGGTTTACACTGCAACTTTAGTTATGATTTCTGGGTAAGAGTGCATAATCTGGAATGATCAGCAGTTTCAATGGGGAAGAAACTGAAATAGATAGATACGAAGAGACTGATGTAGATAGATCAATACATAGATAGATACGAAGAGACTGATGTAGATAGATATGAAGATACTGATCTAGATAGATAGATCAGTAGATAGATAGATATGAAGAGACTGATGTAGCTAGATCAATATATAGATAGATACAAAGAGACTGATGTAGATAGATCAATATATAGATAGATACGAAGAAACTGAAATAGATAGATCAGTAGATAGATATGAAGAGACTGATGTAGATAGATCAATATATAGATAGATACAAAGATACTGATCTAGATAGATAGATCAGTAGATAGACAGATATGAAGAAACTGATGTAGATAGAAAGATCAATAGATAGATGTGAAGAGATTGAAATTGATTAATAGATAGATATGAAAAGACTGAAATAGATAGATGGATATGAAGAAACTAATATAGATGAATTGATTGATAAAAAGATACATATGAAGAGGTTGAAATTAATAACTAGATGGAGATGTAGAAATTGAAATTGATTGATTGATAGATAGAGATGAAGAGACAGAAATAGATAGATAGATAGATAGATATGAAGTGATTGAAGTTGATAGATAGATATAAAGAAACTGAAATGGACAGATAAATACATCTCAAGAGACTAAAATAGATATGAAGAAACTGAGATAGATAGATAGATAGATAGATAGATAGATAGATAGATAGATTAGGTTGAGTCATAAGTCATTTCCATTTTGGGGAACCAATTCTAATAACAAATGTAACATCATCATTACTAATCATAAATGGCAGTTAAGTAGAGTACACTAACATATAAGACATAGATAGATAGATAGATAGATAGATAGATAGATAGGATAAGAAGATAGATAGATAGATAGATAGATAGATATGAAGAGACTTTTACACAGATTTTCACGAGGCTGAATCTATAATTCAGTAGTTTGACATAGATTTATTAGCTAAATTTTGATCTGAAATTTTCACTGTATAGTATTCAATAAATGTGATTAATATTCACACTTGAATTAATTAAATTGAAAAGGAATGAGATTATGATGAAAAATAAGTACTTTTTGTATAAAACATTTATTTTATACAATAAATATTTATATTTCAATGTAATATCCTCCATTGCCAAAACCCTTCACCAAATGCTTTTCCATAGATCATGAAGATCAAAACTTACACAAAGAAAATCTCAGATAATAATTCAGGTAATAAGATACCAGGCTATGAAGATACTAATTCGTCTTTGTATTGAAGCTGAGGCAATATGTTTGGTATCTACTTAAATTGACTTTGAGTCTTTGTTAGTTACCATTTCTTTTATCTGGGTTCCAATCGTGAGTATTCTTTTATAGTTGCAATTGTGAATCATTGCTGGAGAATTGCTTTTGTTTTGAGCTGCATTTGGAGAGCCTTCGGTCGACTGGCTGTTTGCCAATCATAATTTTAAGATTTTACCTTGGGTCTTGGCATATCATATTCTACAACAATCTATTTTTCTAAAAACATAAAGAAAAATAAATATTGTGAAGATTAAAACAGAAAAATAGAAAATTGACATTAGAAACGTTCATGTAACGCAGTTGTTAACAGTGTAGAAAGAGAAAACAGCAAACCAGGTTCAAATCCCAGCTGAGATAGCTGTGATCATTTTTGCACAAATACAATTTTTTTTTAATCATTTCACCCCATGCAAGGCAATAATGCCATTCATGAAAGCAAATGAGACGACTTTAGTGGGGAGAAGTTAGAAAAGGGCTATAAAGGATCTGGATTCAGTAATACAAAAGATAGAAATTGAGATGCATTTAAATTTCTGATGATTGTCGGTGGCAGGGAAGCAAGAAATAGGAAGAGAGTTCCACAGGTGAGAAGTGCAAGAAAGGAAACTGTTAGAACAGAACAGATGGTTGCATTTACCTCGTTCAATAGTGAAAAGGTGAGATTGATTTGCCAATCTAGTAGCATGCAATTGAAGCATGAAGGGACAAAGGTCATCAGGACAGTTGCCATGAAATTATTTGTAGAATAGACAGAGGGAAGCCATGTCATATGTCAGTGGGAAAGTGACTGAAGTCAAGATGACAGATCAGGATTAAATACATTACAGACCCTTTGAATTTTGTCAAGAATCTTGAGGTATATAGTTGGGAGCACTGGACCATATATGGCAGCAATATTCAATGCACAGATGAATGGTAGATTTAAAAAGATACAAATCTATCTCATCTTCCCCCCCAGCTGTGTGTGTGATATAGTAGAGCAGACTGGGCTTTCTAGCATTGGTTGACAAATGGGCTAGGGAAATGATAAGTCTGAATGTAACACTGATTAGGTGTGGGGCTGTAAAAAGCCTACTTGTTATAGAAACACCAGCATTAACACTAGTGGATTGTTCCTGTGGTGCTGTAAGCCACAGGAGTCTACTGGTGCTGAAAAGGATAAGAATATTAAAAAAAACTATTTGGCTATATTTCTGTTTTTGACTTCAACAGTGGCTTCAGATTTGCATATAGAAATTCTTATGTTTTAACAGTTTTTTAAATTCTTGTTTAACAGTTTTTTAAATTCTTATGTTTTAACAGTTTTTTTAACAGTTTTTAAAAAAAGATTTCAACATTTAATCAAAAATAATTTTTTTAAGTACGATTGACTTTTTCTTAATTCTATTTTCAAAGCAAAATATATATTTTTATCCAACTAAATGCATCTAATTCTAATTGTATCAAAAATACTTTTTCTCTACACATTTTAGATTGACCTTTCTTTCATTTTATTAATCTTGCTTTGTTTTTGTTGCTAATGTTCACCCAATCCAAGGTTCAAGAGCCACTCAAGGTAGAGGGTTACTAAATGAGGTGGTTGTAAGAACGTTCAGGGAGGGAGCAAGAGGTACATTTTATGAGGATATGTAGGATAGACAATGGTTGACCCTCGGCTTAAGATTGTAGTGATCATTATCTGCTCATCTTGAAAGCTGACTGGATGGAACATATAAAAATCTACTGAGAAAAATCCAGAACATCAATTGAAGATCCCATGCAATGCTTAAAAAAAATTATGGAGAACTGAAACCAATCTCTCTTAAGCTCGAACAAAAGTGATTACAGTTTGCCAGCCACTGCTACCGAGGGAACAGGGAAATCATCTCACCCTTACTCACCTATGGCATCCTTCTGGCCATGTCTTCTCACAAAAAGTGTCTTTCTTAGACTCCATAGCTCAGGACTGAGTTGGACATTGGAGATCTGGGGACAGCAAGGCAGGATTGAACAGGATTGTCAATGGAGTTCTGACCAACCACAGGAAGGTCGAAGGATGATGATGATGTCTGAGTGGAACGTCCTCCTTACCAATGGAATATGAATAAAATAAGGATGAGTTAACTCAGTGTAGGTAGCTTGGTGGGTCCTATCTATGAAAGTTTGGAATGGTGGAACCAAGGAATGTAGTTTGCCCGAACATCTGCTGTGTAAATAGTGATAGACTAGTGAGAGGCAAGAAACATTTTGTCTGTGGGGAAAAGGGTTGTAGGGTGGAAAACAGTTCACAACATAAAAGGCAGGGTCAATGCTTTTGAACTGAACCAAGACTGTAATGTGAGAATTGAACAGTTCCAGTCCAGATAACTCAAAATTAAAGAAATAACCCCAATCAAGATTCGAACCCACATTCCATATTCTTAAAAGTCAATCTGACAAGGGCAATGCTTTTGCCAATTTGGATACTGAGATCAACATATTAAATCAGTGTTTCTCAAACAGTGTTCTCCAGAACACTAGGGATCTGCAAGCACTCATGACAGGTTCTACAAGAAAAAATGATAAATAGGCTAATGCATTTTTGTGTAATTTTTGTTTAATTTTTCTATACACATATGGCATATTGGTAGAAAAATTCTTCATTATTATAATAAAGGCTTCAACATCTAATATTATTTAAAATCATAATAATCATAGGGAATGTATTCAGTGATGCCAGTCATGTTGGTGTAGTGAACAGGACCTGCATGTACCTCTTCAGGCAATCGTAAGACACCTGAAGAGATACAATGTAGTGCTGAAACATGAAAGCTATTGTGTAGCGATTTCAACATGTTTTTGTTATAATATCTTATAATAAAATAATAATAATAATATATATATCTATATATATATATATATATATATATATATAAGGTAATTCATCGTCTAGAAGAAACCTCATCAGAATGCAGAAAACACTGGACGACCGTTTCATCCTATATCTGGGACTCATCAGCAGTGCGCATCTACTACCGAGAATTGAAACCCTGACAGGTTGTCAAGCAAACACCATACCAACTGTTCCAATGGGCCTTGGTGATGAAGAGCTAGCAAATCAGACTTGCTAGGATGAAACGGCTGTCCAGTGCATTCTGCATTCTGATGAGGTTTCTTCTAGACTCGATGAATTATTTAATTATAATTATCTCAATTCCTCCTAATAATTTCTATCACTTGAACTGGCTTCTAATGCTCTGGATGGAGCGGCTTGGGGATAGTAGTCGTGGTTCATGGGGGCACAGTCCTATGGGTAAAAGAGAAACTCAGATGAGTTCCACCATGGAATATGTGATTGAGCGGTACTATATTGAGTCTGATTTGCTACTGTCCTTTGTAGCTAATAACAGTTCAGTAATCTTTTATTTGGTTCTAAAGAAATTTTTCCTGTTTCTTAATACTTTGCTTAGCTTTTGGAAGGCATCTGTCATTCTAATGCACTATCAGATTTCAGTGTCACATTTTACATCTTCTGTTAAAGGACTTCACAGATTTCTAAGGTTTCCTACTTGCTTAATTTTGACATCTTCAATTGAAAAGCTTGCATCCTAGGCTGTGCCTCTTGCTGCCAACCATATATTCTGTGGTAAGAGTGGGTCATTTCTTCTAGCTTTCCTTTATATTTTCTAGGAGTTCCTTCAGTTTTCTTTCTTTATCTGCTCTCAATGCTATGCCATCTGCATTTCTTATGTTGTTAACATAGAGTTCATCAATATCAAATCCTGGTAATACTCACTGCAATGGTTGAATAAATCTGTTGAGAAGAGATGTCTCTGTTTTACAACGCTTTCTATTTTGAGGAAACAGCTGAATTCATTTTCTAACTGGATGATAAAATAATACAAAATTCTGCTTATCAAAAATAGTCTCAGAGACGATGTTTTATTGTTGTATCCTGTCAAAACTCCAATTTGTCAAAACAAACTGAAGTGCTCACCTCGACGTTTCTAGCTCAGATGAAAAAATCAAACTTTAATTTCACACATGTACCCATTTTCAGAATACTGTCCCCAAAAAACATTAATTTCATACATGCATCTATTTCCAGAATACTGTTCCCAAAAAACATAAATTTCCTACATGCATCCATTTCCAGAATACTGTTCCTAAAAAACTTTAATTTCACACATGTACCCATTTCCAGAATACTGTCCCCAAAAAACATTAATTTCATACATGCATCTATTTCCAGTATACTGTTCTGAAAAAACATTAATTCCATACATGCATCCATTTCCAGAATACTGTTTCAAAAAACTTTAATTTCACACATGTCCCCATTTCCAGAATACTGTCCCCCAAAAAAATTAATTTCCTACATACATCCATTTCCAGAATACTGTTCCTAAAAAACTGTAATTTCACACATGTACCCATTTTCAGAATACTGTCCCCAAAAACATTAATTTCATACATGCATCTATTTCCAGAATAGTGTTCCCAAAAAACATTAATTTCCTACATGCATTAATTTCCAGAATACTGTTCCTAAAAAACTGTAATCTCACACATGTACCTATTTCCAGAATACTGTCCCCAAAAAACATTAATTTCATACATGCATCTATTTCCAGAATAGTGTTCCCAAAAAACATTAATTTCCTACATGCATTCATTTCCAGAATACTGTTCCTAAAAAACTTTAATTTCACACGTGTACCCATTTCCAGAATACTGTCCCCAAAAAACATTAATTTCATACATGCATCTATTTCCAGAATACTGTCCCCAAAAAACATTAATTTCCTACATGCATCCATTTCCAGAATAGTGTTCCCAAAAAACATTAATTTCCTACATGCATTCATTTCCAGAATACTGTTCCTAAAAAACTTTAATTTCACACGTGTACCCATTTCCAGAATACTGTCCCCAAAAAACATTAATTTCATACATGCATCTATTTCCAGAATACTGTCCCCAAAAAACATTAATTTCCTACATGCATCCATTTCCAGAATAGTGTTCCCAAAAAACATTAATTTCCTACATGCATTCATTTCCAGAATACTGTTCCTAAAAAACTTTAATTTCACACGTGTACCCATTTCCAGAATACTGTCCCCAAAAACATTAATTTCATACATGCATCTATTTCCAGAATACTGTCCCCAAAAAACATTAATTTCCTACATGCATCCATTTCCAGAATAGTGTTCCCAAAAAACATTAATTTCCTACATGCATTCATTTCCAGAATCCTTTCCAAAATAAACCTCAATTTTGTCTATGCACCCATTTTCTGGATACTGTCCAAATAATTCTCAATTTCTTCCATTCACCCCTTTATACTCTACAAAAACCTTGGGTGGTCATAAACAATCTTTTCTGACCAATCAGAAAATCCCACACATTTTTTTAAAGCAACCATCAGTTAGCCACTGACTACTTTTAGAATCAATTTGTCATATTATTAGCAATTGAACCCCATGACGATGAGCTTAATCAGGCCATCAGCAATGGCACCAGGGCACTTGCATCAATGCCTTTTGTCAGCAATGAAACCAGGAGCAGGAGCAGAGATTTATCCTTGACTACTACAAATTTGTACAAGATTTTCATACACATTAATTAGTAAGTAAATTACTTATATGTAGAGTGTGTTCAAATTCAGAACAAATAAAAATTTTGTTTCACTCATAAACTTTTGTCACATTATAACAATTAGAACAAAAGGAAAATCTTTGCAGATTACCAAATGTAAACGAAATTTGAGTAAGGTTGGGGAGAGTACCAGCTAAAACACCAAACACTGTGCAGATAAAGAGCGAAAAGCTTCTCAAATAAGGCCAATATTTTGCTTCAAAAATTGAAACATTTCCCAAAATTACGTTCATAGAGAATAATTCTGAAAAAAACATGTTTCTAGTTAATCAATAATTGATTAAAAAAAAACAATAATAGATTTGATTTTTTTAATATTTTGATTGAAATATTAACATAACGAGATACACCTCTTTATTTGATTAGCTAAAAGCCTTTTTTCAAAGTTATTTTTCACACCTGTATTTTTAAATTACTTGATTGATATGCTTTGCTTCCCCCTCCCCCAGTAATAAACTTTGATATGATTTGTTGCTACCCAGTAATAAACTGGGTGGGAACAAAAGTTTTTGCAGGAATTTCAGAGACAACATTTAGATATTTGTACATACATTTCTTCTACCAATTATGTCATTTTTTCCCAGAACCTTTCACCATCTTTGAGGCAGCTTCATGATTCCATCCACCCAGGACTTGCTGTTTTTTTTGGTCTTGAACTGACCAAAGTTTCTTTTTACAGAGCTCCAGAGAATTGTGTTATAAAAAGCTTGGAGAATTCCAGTAAAATATCTTTAATCATTTCCAAGAGACAACAGTTCAAATCTTTATCTAACAATTGAACAATTTTGCTGTTACACAATTTGGACAACTTTGCTGTTACTCCGGGTATATATATATATATATATATATATATATATATATATGTGATGAAAATGTGGAAAAGACAAAGCAAAATCCGAATATATGAGTTTACTGTTTTTATTATGTTTTTTGTTTTTGTTATTCTGTCGACGTCAGACGTTTCGGTCAAATAGACCTTCTTCAGGACATGGTTAATGGAGACATAATTATATTAGATTTAAGTTTGATGGAGAGACGATATATACAGGACTGGTCAGAAACAGAAAAACTGAAATTCTAAAGTCACTTAGGACACAATCTTCTTCCCTGTGCGCAGGTCTTCGTAGTTGCCGCCCACGCGACGCCAGCATATCCGACTCTAAGAAAGAATACTTGACTTTAGAATTTCAGTTTTTCTGTTTCTGACCAGTCCTGTATATATCGTCTCTCCATCAAACTTAAATCTAATATAATTATGTCTCCATTAACCATGTCCTGAAGAAGGTCTATTTGACCGAAACGTCTGACGTCGACAGAATAACAAAAACAAAAAACATAATAAAAACAGTAAACTCATATATTCGGATTTTGCTTTGTCTTTTCCACATTTTCATCATACCGTCGGATCTACATCCACACATTTGCTTACATATATATATGTATTTGATAAATTTCAGTTAGGTGTGAAAGGAAATAATGTGTTCAAACAGCATCTATTGAAAAATACAACTTTTGTTCCAATGCATTTTGTACCTTTTTTAATCATTTAACTCAAGCAAGGCAATAAAGCCACTAAGTCATCAGGGGTTACTGAGTGTGAAAGAAAAAGAAAAAACCTTATGAAGGAAAGAGAACAATAGAAAAGTAATCAGGAAGACAGTAGATAATTATTGACATTGCATTTAAATTTTTGAGATCAAAGGTGACTGTAAAGCAAGAAGATGGAAGAGAGTTCGACGGGTGAGAAGTGCGAGAAAATAAACTGTTAGCAAAGAACTTACACCTTCACCAATTCAACTGTAAATTGATGAAACCATGTTACCAATTTCTAGCCAAAAAAGAAAACTTGAAAATTTATCATGACTTTTGGGCAAACATATTTTTGTGATTTATGCTGATTGAGGAATAATTGTAAAGTTAAGCCTGTTGATGATTGGCTGATGATTTTGAGGTTGAGAAGTTATGATGGATGCTGTAATGCTGATTGGGTGCTTACAGTAGCATTGGTGAGAGGTGATTATTGGGAGTTTGAAGCTGTTCATTTTGACAGTGATTTTTTATTCATTTCATCTCCAAGCAAAGAATAAAGTCACTAAAACTCAAGGTGTTACTGAGCATTAGAGAATATGAGAAAAAAATACTATCAAGGAGAGAGGACAATAAAAGAACAAGAATTATGAAGACAGTAGATAACGATTGAGATTGCATTTAAATTTCCCCAAAGCAAGGCACTAAAGCCACTAAGATGCAAAGGGGTTACTGAATGTTAGAGAATATGAGAAAACCTACTATTAAGGAGAGAGGACAATAAAAGAACAAGAATTAAGAAGGCAGTAGATACCGATTGGCATTTAGCCAGAAGAGAGTTCCACAAGCAAGAAGTGCGAGAAAAGAAACTGTTAGCATAGAACTTACAGTTACATCAAGTCATTTCAGCTGTGAAATGATGAGACCTTGCTGGCAATCTTGTACTGCATTTCATAAAATCTTGGTACTGTAGAGGAAAGTTCATCAGAACAATTGCATGAAAGTATTTATTGACAAGTCATAGGAAAGCTTCATTATGGCAGTGGAAAAGTGACCAAAACTGAGATGCCAGATCAGGATCAATAACATTGCAGATTCTTATTTGTATTTTACCAAGAATCTCTAAATACATTGTAGGCTTATATATGTAAGATAGATTCTGACAAGAATAATTGTCTAGTTTGACTCAAGAAACCAGTTTTACAAGCAGCAGCCCTAGCTATTAATTCAGTATAATCTTTGCCCTTCATGTCAATAGAAAAAATTAGACCAAGATGGCATGAGTCACTCTCCTGGTGGTTAGCATCAGCCATACTGATGGGAGGTAAAAAAAGGTTCTCTCTGATGATTAAAAGAGAGCAGTTTCATTTTGGAGGATTTAGAATTAACAAGCCATTCCTTGCCCCATTTAACTACAGAATGTAGATCATATTTGTGATCTGCTGCCAATTTGACCTTTATCAGTTGGGTGATTATTGTAAAATAGTTGCTAATTCAATGGAGACAGACTGGATTATTAAAATATGAAAGATGTTACTGCTGATAATGGTAAATTTGGAAATATTGTAAGGCTACAGTTGTTGCTATTATGGCTGATTGGGTGATTTTGATTGAGAGATTATTGTATAGTTGTGTTCATTATGATTGATTTATGATTGGAAGGTTGTACTTTTTTTGATTGGGTGATTATTGTAAAGTCACACACATTATGATTGGATGATTATTGTAAAGTTGTGTTCATTATGATTGGTTATCATAATGTTGCATTATTTAATTGGGTGAGTATCGTAAAGTTGTGCTCTTTATTTCTTAAGTTCTCAGAACATGGAGATTTTTACAATAATCATCCAATGATGAAGAACACAACTTTAAAATAATCCCCCAATCATAAAGAGTAAAACTTTACAATAATCGCACAAAAGTAAAGTTGACATCATTGGTTGATTATTTTAATATTGTCCACTTTATGATTAGATGATTATATTAAAGTAGACTCGTTTATGATTGGAGGATTATTGTAAACTTCATCTCTTTATGATTGGAGGATTATTGTAAAGTTGTCCTCTTTATGATTGGAGGATTATTGTAAAATTGTACTCTTTATTATTGGAGGATTATCGTAAAGTTGGCCTCTTTATGATTGGAGGATTATTGTAAACTTAATCTCTTTTTGATTGGCGGATTATTGCAAAGTTGTACCCTTTATGATTGGAGGATTATTGTAAAGTTGTACACTTTCTGATTAGAGGATTATTGTGAAGTTTTCCTCTTCATGATTGGAGGATTATTGTGAAGTTTTCCTCGTTATCTTTGGAGGATTATTGTAAAGTTGTACTCTTTATGATTGGAGGATTAGTGTAAACTTGATCTCTTTATGATTGGAGGATTATTGTAAAGTTGATCTCATTATGATGGGATGATTATTGTGAATTTGTCCACTTTATACATGGAGGATTATGGTAAAGTTGTTCTCTTTATGATTGGAGGATTATTGTGAAGTTTTCCTCTTCATGATTGGAGGATTATTGTAAAGTTGTCGTCTTTATGATTGGAGGATTATTGTAAAGTTCATCTCTTTATTGCATTGGCTTTGCTGTTTCTAATGTTTATGCTATCTTTTATTCATTGTGAAGTTGTTTCTCATTTTTATTTCTGTCCATATTTAATAGAATGTTTTAAATAAATGTCATTTCTCTGGAGCGTTTTTAATTGGATCTGCATGTATTGCTAGTTTTCAGTTATCTCCATTTAGTAACTCAGCTGTCCAAGTTTTTGTTCACCTCTGCTGTGGCCAGGTATTGAACTCACAATTCTTTGGATCAATTCACTTTTTGGATTACTTTAGCCAACAGTTTTATCCACTGAGACACGTGTCCTTGTAGACAATTTATTCGCATGGAATAAATAAACTGTTTGGTTTGAAATTCTAACATATATCACCTGTAGAAGGCTGGAGCATACAACGGACGAAACATTGTGAATATGACAATAAAGATGAGGACAACAATCTGAACAATGTAAGTAGTTTAAATAGTCACAGTAGCGATTACTGGATGTACATTAGGACTGAATTGATCAGAGAGACAAACTTTCTAAGCATGGCTCTACAGTAGGTGCTTCTTTCTATTAGAATTCATAAAAGATATTGCAATTTAAAACATGATTTTTAAATACAGTTGTATTCTGATAATATTTATATCCTCATGTCAGTTTGTAAAATATTCTGTTGTCTTTCTTCTGCAAAATGATGATAGATTTCAGGCACCAAAATCTGTTCACTAGCAGAGTTGTATTATTTTATTTCCGGATGTTCAAATATTGGCTTACTGTAGCAAAAGTCAATAGAGTGTAGAGTTAGACAGCCATACAATTGGATAAAACAAGATGGCTGCTGAAACCATGACAACAGAGAAGAGGAAGAATTAAGCATCAGTTGACACAAATTGGATACACATTTGTGCAGAGCTGGGAGAGAAATTTCTACAATCTATTTGGAAAATTGTTAAAATAAAAAAAACATCAATTCTAAATTGCAGTATTTTGCTTCGCTTTCAAATTAGTGAAGAAAATGACATCTACGCTGCTGCTAAGTAATGGAAAAAGAATAAAAGTGGGGCTCTGGAAATACCTTTCTTTATTTCTTTTTGATGAATTTTACTCATTTACTGTAACCTGAGATTGAGATATCTTAAAGTATTTCCTTCATCTTAAATCCTAATTCATTATTTGACAGCAGAAAGCAACAGAAATGGCCACAATCCAAAGACGGATATCTAAGATAAATACTTTTCTAAGAGATATTTTAACATATCTTTTATTAAGTAAAGTTGAAGATAAAAAAAATCGCAAAACTCGGAAATATTATGATTCATTGTAAAGAGTTTATCTTCTTTTAATTTAGAGGAATATGATTTTCGATATATAAGGATTTGGATTATTTTTCTTGCTCACAGAACAGAACATAAATGTATTTGGTTGAGATAATCTTTATTAGATAAGAATGCAAAATATCCTGTTTGTTCTGACACATTCGCAGAAAATAGAAATATTTCTTCGTTTGGATACAAAAGTATTAGATATGGAACCAAAAGTACAAAGAAAAACAGAACAGATCCTTCTTGTTATACTAGGGTGTATAAAAAATATTTTAATTTTATTACAGTAGTTTTCTAGAAAACTTATTTCATAGAAAAATCAATGTCGAATGCTTTACCATCTCAATTTTTTATTTTTTTATTTTTATTTTTTTTTTACAAAGATGATTGGTGGAAAATGTCATTAGATGAGACTGGCTGCTGAAAAGTTGAATCAACACAAAAATGATATGAAATGTGGTAAACTTAACAACTATTTTATTCAAACTGCTGTCCAGTCAGTTTTGCTCCCAGCATTCCCTAGCTTGACCGGAAGTGTTTACAATCATCACAATCATAATCAACATTATTGATATTGTTATAAATAAGTTTCATTGGCCTAATCTTGCATCTGTGTATGTTAGTTCTCATTTCATAGGTATATATTTTCTCTTTGGTGAGCCTTGATGTCTTCTGTCACATAAAAACTCTCTATATAACAGGTGTCTGGAAATACAGTTTTGCTTCATGTGTATAATGTGGCAAGTTCATTGCATTTATACCTTGATAAGCATTAATTTTAATGTGATGTCAGGCCATTCTGCACAGTCCAAAATTATTAATTATGATTCTTTAAAATGTCAGGTAGAGGAGAACTTGACCACCAAAAGAAAATTAAAGAAAAGACTAAGCTCGTTAAAGTGCGACATTTTTAGAATATTATAGAAACTCCAAAAATATACAGGAGATTAATAAACATGAAAATATTTCTGATATATCCTAATGGAATCCAACCTTGACTAAATTTACAATGACTACTTTTGATATTCGTGAGGAGGTTATAAATCTTATTTCTCTCTTTTCTGAATAAAAAAAAAAAACAAACAAACAAAATTTTCTCCTTTTACATTCTTGTAAAATCCTGTTTTTCTTCACCATAAAGAATAACAAAAAACTTCCAAGACAAATAAATCTTTAATTAATTGAGTGTGAATACTGCAAGTGAATGCTTTTATTTCCTCTTACAATTGGGAATTTCATGAAATATGATTTGAAAGAAAAAATAACATTTTGTGAACTTAAAAAAATTATAAAAATTTCAGAAAAAACCATTTTAACCTTTTGAGTTCTGCGTTCTTGAACAATTTTAACCCTTCTGCCTGAGCTCCTGAGTCAAAATTTGCAAATAATTGGTATGTAATGTTTCACAGTAGATATAAAAATAGTTACAAAATATATTACTTTCTGATTACTTCACTAACAGTCCAGGTTGAGACTTTGAATGTTTCATGACAAAAACGATTTCTTTTTATCCAAAATACATGCAAAAAAACACGATGAAAAAGTGCAGACATATTGGTATAATGTTCGATGACATCAGAATATTATGGCTTTTCTGATTGGCTCTTCAAAATAAGACAACCAATAGCAAAACACAATGCAAGTGTTTACCCACCATTCAACCGGTGGCTGGGCATTATGTCATTTTTCTCTACCCCCAGTAAAGTAGTGGTCAGGGCTCAAAGGGTTATTAAAATATCCCAAATAAAAAAAATTAGATGCTTTCTTTGTATATTATTTTTAAATAAAAAATGTATTTCTTACAAATGTATGCAGTTCCTAAATTAGGAAAACAAATGTGGAATCCTTTTAAAGTCCTCAAACCAAAAGAATGTCCTTTCCAAATTGATGTTATGGTTAATGAGTACATCTATCACTATTATTATTTCATTACAATTTGACTTAATTTTATTATTGTTACTTCCCATTCCATCATACTAGATCAATACTCTTTATTATTATTCCTATTATTTTATTATTATTAATTCCACTTCATCTTATTATTGTTGCTTTCCATTCTAAAACTTTAGATAGATATATTCTTCATTATTACTGATATGTTTGTTATGAATAATCAAGAGTGGTCTCCCCTTGTTTTGTTACTCTCCTCTTTGAGAGAGCTATTTCTGTTTACTGAGACTATAAAAAGACACTCTACGCAAACCTTGCATTCTCAGTTGAATAAAGATTTCTTAAAGACTACACCTGCATACTTTTGTCATTACAATGTTATTAGTAGTTTTATTGGTAACAATTCACAATAGCGCCCCAAACCCCTGTGCATGCATATTTTGGGTGCTTATTCATTTATGACTGAATTGTTTTATAAAAATATAAAGTTGTAAGAAAAATTTACAGAAATTTAAAAAGAATTTTAATTGGCCTTTATTTTTTTTTAAATCTTAAATTAAAATTTGAATCTTTCATATTTAAATTTTTAAAAGAGAAAGCAAATTTATTACAACGTTTCAGCCGTTGTACACTCTGGCCTTCTTCAGGTAGCTGGAATGTTGAACTGAACCCTTTATTTCACTCACTGAGGTAGACTGTTCTTGTTCCAGGTGCCATGTTAAATGGATGTCAGTTATCTCCCATTAATTCTCCTCTCCAAGTTCTCCACTGCCTTAGCCGGGTATTGAACTCACACTCTTTGATTCCTGTCACTGAATCTAACCAACGCCTTTATCCACTGTGCTATGTGTCCTTTATTTTCAAGTTGCTTAAACTCCGGCCCTGAATTAGAAAATAAAATTTGACTATTGTTTTGTTTCAAATGTTTTAATTACGTTTTTTTTTTAAATTACGTTTTTTTTTTTTTTAATTATGTTTTTTTATAAAATATTCTGTAGACTTTGGGGTTATGAAAAAAATTGTTGATAATCATTTAAAAAATATATTTATTTTCATTTATTTAATTAATGGTTTTCCTAATATTTTAAATTAAATCATCTATCACTCTGGACAATTCTGATATTTTTTATTTTATTGTGTACTTATTTGAAGGGGGGGCATTATTTTAAATTTTTACCATTTTACCCTTTCTTATTGTTGTTTTCCTAGAGTTTAAAAATTGTGAAATTATGCATAAAATACAGCCTCTTAGAAGGCTTGAACCATATAAGGAAACAAGGAAACCCTATAAGGCTGTCTCTTCAGGATGTAAGCTATCTCAATAAATTCCTTTTCCTTAGAATCAAAGAATGGTTACATGTGTAGCTCCCCATTACTTTCTCCAGAGTTTTGAATTCAGAATATGTTCTTTCTCTTAAATTAGAGCCATTCTACCCTTGTTATTTAACCTATAGCTAGGGAGAAGTAAAGATAGATTCATTCCTTTATGAAATGTGAATGCAGTAGATGACAATGGGATTTGAACTTGGTATGCCAATTCCACTTTCTGCACTGCTAACCATTACAGAACCTTCACATATTTTTGTTTTCATCACATAGTGTATAAATAGTGTTTCTTTCCTTATCTGTTCGTCACTCTGCAGGTTGGAGTCAAGAATACACCTCCTGCATTCATGTGCAGAGGGGGGTAAACACCATCCAAAAAAGAGGCCCCACCTGTTTACTCTACCTGGGTGTATGTTTTTGACACTTGTGCAAACCAAACTTCCATTTAATTCTTTGACCCTCAAATGAACCAAACGACTAGTCCATTAATATCTATCTATCTATCTATCTATTTATTTATTTATCTATCTATCTATCTATCTATTTATTTATTTATTTATTTATTTATTTATCTATCTATCTATCTATCTATCTATCTATCTCAGTCTGTTCATATCTATCTATCTCAGTCTGTTCATACCTATCTATCTCAGTCTGTTCATATCTATCTATCTATCTATCTATTTATCTATCTACCTATCTATTTATTTATTTATTTATTTATTTATCTATCTATCTATCTATCTATCTATCTCAGTCTGTTCATATCTATCTCAGTCTGTTCATATCTATCTATCTATCTATTTATCTATTTATCTATCTATCTATCTATCTATCTATCTATCTATCTATCTCAGTCTGTTCATATCTATCTATCTATCTATTTATTTATCTATCTATCTATCTATCTATCTCAGTCTGTTCATATCTATCTATCTATCTATTTATTTATCTATCTATCTATCTATCTATTTATCTATCTATCTATTTATTTGTTTATCTATCTATCTATCTATCTATCTATCTATCTATCTATCTATCTATCTATCTATCTATCTCAGTCTGTTCATATCTATCTCAGTCTGTTCATATCTATCTATCTATCTATCTATCTATCTATCTATCTATCTTGATCTGTTGTGAATTAAAGACACAAAGAGAGGAAGTGAGTTACACAAATATATTAACAGAAACAGTAATACAAATATATACAAACGAGAATGTTACAGCAAGAATGTTCGGTCCAACTGTCAGAGATGACTTATGGAAACTTCATCCTCCAAAAGGCAGTATCTGTTCTTATTTATAGCTGGGAGTATCCATGCGTGTGTGGGTAAATTACCATAACACTAACTATCTATCTATCTATCTATCTATCTATCTATCTATCTATCTATCTATCTATCTATCTATCTCAGTCTGTTCATATCTATCTATCTCAGTCAGTTCATTATCTATCTATCTATCTATCTATCTATCTATCTATCTATCTATCTATCTATCTTCTTATCCTATCTATCTATCTATCTATCTATCTATCTCAGTCTGTTCATATCTATCTAATTATCTCAGTCAGTTCATTATCTATCTATCTATCTATCTATCTATCTATCTATCTATCTCAGCCAGTTAATATTTATCTCTCTATCTTGTATTGTTTTCGCTTCTTTCTTATTCATCCAAGTAAATATTTCTGGAATTAAGATTTATTTTCCAGTGTTGGAGATCTCCTGATTTTGATTGACTAAATTTATTGATTCGATCTGCAAAATTATTGAAAGTAATATAAACAGAAAAGTAAGATTGTAACACTTTCCCCGACTCTAACAAGACCGTTTCTCACTTGCTTGCTTGCTTATAGAATTCCTTCTTATGCCGCTTTTGGTAAAAAAGGAAAGAACCTTCAGAGTTCAAAATGCCATGAATTTTTGGATACACTGAATGCATCGTTTCACCTAATCTATGTTTTCCATGTTTAAGTTGCACTTGCCAATAATTGCTGATAAAGATGATGGTGTGTGTGAGTGTGTGTGTGTGTGTGTGTGCGCACACGTGTGTGTATGTGTGCGTGTATGTGCGCGTGTGTGTGCGCGTGTGTGTGCATGTGCACGTGTGTGTGTGAGTGTGCATGAGTGTGTGAGTGTGTGTGTGTGTGAGTGTGTGCGTGTGAGTGTTTGAGAGAGAGAGAGAGAGAGAGAGAGAGAGAGAGAGAGTGTGTGTGTGTGTGTGTGTGTGTGTGTGGTAAAAAATAAAAGAACTTTCAATTCAAAATGCCATAAATCTTGGCAATGGAGAATGACCTTTTTATTTCCTCTGTTGTATCCACAGGATGTGCAGGTAGCGTAAATCAGTGCAGATAGTGAAATTGGGGAGCTGAGTTCAAGTTCTGTCCTAGTCAGTTGCATTCACTTTCTCCACACATCAGCTTTAAATTATATTTATTAAGACACCTTTACAGCAAAGAAAGGCTCAGTTATCCTACTTGCTTTTCTGTGGTGGCTTATTGGAGTTTAATGGTAAAGCTTGCCTGGTTTCTCAGATTAAAATGGGAATACAGCAATTCCTGTCAAGAGGCACATTTTCTTTAATAAGACTTTCAATCTTTGGGCCAGTAGCCATTAATTTCCCTGATTCAAAAATGGGAGGATATCTAGGGAAATATATGTACCCACTAAATATGGCATTTACAAATAACATTGGCACAAAAAAAAACAAAAAACAACTAATTTCTATCTTAATAAACATCTTCAAACAAGAAACCTTATTTTAAAGTGATGTAAGTTATGGTTAACAAGCCAATATTGCAGGCTATTATTAGTTTCTCCTATCCTTACTGGATTCTTAGCTCATGTCTGTCTGGTATAAGGCCACAGTTATATGCCACCCAATGTGGACCGGAAGCATTATAATAGCAAATTCGTTAACATGACAACTTTACAAAGTGTTGTCTGAAATTGCATTCATGAAGAAAGTCCTGATTGAAAATGGATACCTGCTGGATATTGTGGTGGCTAGCATTTGA
The DNA here is from genome assembly GCA_964036315.1 of Acanthosepion esculentum. Classification (NCBI taxonomy): domain Eukaryota; kingdom Metazoa; phylum Mollusca; class Cephalopoda; order Sepiida; family Sepiidae; genus Acanthosepion; species Acanthosepion esculentum. The sequence continues at coordinate 6,321,625 of OZ038511.1, forward strand.
GAAAAAATGCGACAATTTGGTAAGTGTAATCTGATTGTCCGCTGCCCCAAGGTTTCATCTATTTTTGTATTCCATTGATTGGTGATGTGAGGACACGGTTTGCTAGGCAGATCTCTGTGGGTGTGAAAAAAATGTTATCAGTCTGCCAATTGATGTGTTATGTTTGTTACCTGACCAATGTTGAGATCAATCCAGTTGATTTACCAATTCAAATGTCAGCATTATACTATATTAGGTAAAATGGGTCAAAGGTCGGAAGCACACATCAAACAACAAAGCCTAACGCTACCAGACACTATTCGCAATAAGCAAGGGGGAGAGTTTGCTTAGGTGTGTGGATGCAACTGGTTTGGCAATAGCTGAACATTTGCTCATGCCTGGTCTTAGGAACAAGACATGTCGACAGTAAAAGCGAAATCCTGAATTTCATTTGAAAGTGCTGGAATCAGTTTACATCAATTCCTACTAACCAATCACTCGAGAAGCAGAATGAGTCGTTTTTAATCTGTAACTTATTTTTATATTTATTTTTTAAATTTTGTATCATAATATTTCACTTTTGGAATTAATTAAAAAATTATTTTGTATATAACTTTAAATTTTTTGATTATATTCTTGTGATTCACACGTAAATTTTAGTTTAAAATTAATATGTCATTATAAATTGACAATGCAATAATTTTCATAACTTAATGTTTAAAAAATAGTCATGTTCAATTAACAAGTCAATTGCCATCATGTATGTATTTAACAAAAATATAAACTTAACTGTGTTAAGAATAAAGCAGATTGAAATTTTAATGGACTTCTACAATTTTTATCTACAGGGTAATAAATATCTGCATGTTAGAAAGTCTACATTTTTAATATGTTTATTTTCATTGTATGAGTAGTAGCAGTAGCTTCATATATTAACTTATATGATATCTTATATGATATTATGTGATATTAACTTATATGATATCTTATATGATATTATGTGATATTAACTTCTATGATATCTTATATGATATTATATGATATCTTATATGATATTATGTGATATTAACTTCTATGATATCTTATATGATATTATGTGATATTAACTTATATGATATCTTCTATGATATTATGTGATATTAACTTATATGATATGTTATATTATGTGATATTAACTTATATGACATCTTATGTGATATTAACTTATATGACATCTTATATTATGTGATATTAACTTATATGATATCTTATATGATGTTATGTGATATTAACTTATATGGGATCTTATATGATATTATGTGATATTAACTTATATGACTTCTTATATATTATGTGATATTAACTTATATGACATCTTATATTATGTGATATTAACTTATATGATATCTTATATGATATTATGTGATATTAACTTATAGGATATCTTATATGATATTATGTGATATTAACTTATATGACATCTTATATATTATGTGATTTAACTTATATGACATATTATGTGATATTAACTTTTATGATATCTTATATGATATTATGTGATATTAACTTATATGATATCTTATATATTATGTGATATTAACTTATATGACATCTTATATGATGTTATGTGATATTAACTTATATGATATCTTATATGATATTATATGATATTAACTTATATGACTTCTTATAGATTGTGTGATATTAATTTATATATCTTATATTATGTGATATTAACTTATATGACATCTTATATGATATTATGTGATATTAACTTATATGATATCTTATATGATATTATGTGATATTAACTTATATAACATCTTATATATTATGTGATATTAACTTATATGATATCTTATATGATATTATGTGATATTAACTTATATGACTTCATATATATTATGTGATATTATATGACATCTTATATTATTTGATATTAACTTATATGATATCTTATATGATATTATATAATATCAATTTCATATGTGACTTCCATTGTATGTGTAGTAGCAGTAGTAGTAGTGGTAGAAATTAACCTGTAACTATTATAGTTTTTCATAAAACATTTGATTTTGATTTTTGATTTTTAGTCAATGTGCAAATTTTTATCCTCTATTTAGCTCTGATAAGAGAGGACTGATAAATCGGTTTACCTGTCTTTCTTCTTAATCATGGTGTATTTAAATATTACCATTTTGTGGCATCGTTTTTTGTTACTCCCCACCTTCCTCTTTTTTGTTATTTTTTTTCTTCCTCTTTCAGTATGTCTGTTTTTATGACTTTAATAAAATTTTGTACTCCTGCAAAAATATTTCAAACTATTGCCTTAAGTTTCCAAAATCTGAACAACATGTTGGAATTAATGTTGTACAGACACTTGCTGCTACCTTTTGTGAGCAGCATACGTTGTGAGATCACTGTATGCATATCTAACAACTTTAACAACAAAAATTATTTTTATTTTCATGTCAGGCCAAATTTTGTTTAGGGCACCTAGTGAGGATCAAATTCATTACTCTATTATAATGGCCTCACAAACTGTTAAACTATGTCAAGGCACCTGATAAAAATTAGGTGTTATGAGGTGTTTTCATTGTAGATTGTGTTGCTCAAAAACAAACTCATAAAAATACAAAGATCAATGGAAAGATTCATTTTCAGGCCCAAGAGTCACTTTACTGCATCTACAGAGTTGAGGCACTCTCTTCCCTACATATTCCTTTGATAAAAAAGGAATTCCACTCTGAAAAATTCTTCCCCAAAACTACTACTTTTCTGAAGCAGGTTCTTGTAGGTAAAAAAAACACTACAATTTTAACTGATTCAAGCAGTTCATATCACACACCTCCTTCAGTAAACCTCTACTTTGAATGGCCCTTGAGCCTTATACTGAACTATAGAAATAAAATAAGCAAAATTTAATACTGAGATAAAAAAAAATTCAACATTGATACTGGAACAGATTAAGATAAGTGATATCAGGAAAGTGATTAAGTGATAAAAATCTTATTGGGTTAGACACACAGCAAAAAGAAATGATAACAGGTGGAGCCAAAGGTTGCCTGATTCATATTCATTGCATAAACAATCACACTAGGAAAAAAGAGGTAGATAGAGAGATGAAAGAGACATGCTAATAGAAGAGATAACAAAAGAAACTGCTAATAGCTACAAAGGACAAGAAGTTATGAAGAGCTATGATTGTTCACATCCTGAATAGACATGACACAGAAGAAGAAGAAGAAGAAGATAGGATTAACAAACAATCATGTAACTTCATATGACATGTTTCATTTCAGTCAGGGAGCAGTCTACTGGACTTGTTTTAGAGATATTATGAAGGCCAAATCCATTATGTCACTTCAATGCGGTAAACCAGCTACCAATGTAACCTATTACAAGCTGTCTCATATTACTTGTAGAAGAGATAAGGGGAGGCATGGTGGAGTAATGGATAGCAGTTTGGATTGAGTTTGAATCAGAGACCCGAGTTCGAATTCAAGTTGAATCCATTACATTCATTTAAATGCTAATTTCCTTAGGAAAGGTATGAATCCTTTTCTTCTCCCCAACAGGTATGGGTAAATTGCAAGACAGACCAGGTTCTATAGCTTTGTATGGAAAATGGTCTACCACAGAAAGAAATGGCAATCTACTGCGGGGAAAAAATCTGCCTCGTCAGTCATGTATTGAAAGATATATGATTGCCTAAGCGTGTATCACGCATGGCACATAACTGATTGACTGACTTTCCGGTTGAATCCATTACATTTACTTACGTGCTAATACCCTTGGGAAAGGTATGAATCCTCTTCTTCTCCCCACCCCCAGCTATGGGTAAATAGCAGGACAGACTGGGTTCTATAGCCTTGGATGGCAACTGGTTGACTGCAAAAAGAAATGGCAGCCTACTGCGGGGAAAAAATCTGCCTTGTCAGTCATGTATCAAAAGATACATGATCGCCTAAGCATGTATCATGCATGGCACCTAACTGACTGAGAGGAGATGTTATCATCAGGTGTAGAAAAAAAAACAGTCACAAATCCAAGTAGTTTTAAATCTAAGTTGTCACAAGTCCGAGCTGAACCGCTCAACACTAAAAAAATGTCAGTTTTCTGCAGCTGTAGTTACAACCAAAGATTGTTTATGATTTGTAAATGAACAACCATCAACTACGATGCAAATTTGATAATAATTTAAGAGCCTACCTTTTTCCAAACACCTAATTATTCAGGAGAACAAAACACTTACCTACACCGGACGCATCCTCGTCAAGGTCTTTTCTTGTGCTGATCTGGTTCCCTTCTACAAAAGGTAGCTCCCTTTGTCCTATATTACCCCCTGACACTCTGATGATCTCTTACAATCATAGAAACAATGAACCCATCACAACCCAAATGCAGATGGCAGACAGGTTCTAAAAGAAGATAATTATCAAACTCACTTAAAAAACAAACTCAGAAAAGGGCAAAACAATCAATGAAACATGCGACGCGCTTGCACGAGATTTCGAAGAAGGTCAACGTGGATCCGAGAATAGACAAAGATGTCAGTGTGATGCGTAGGGTTTATTTTGTGAAATGAGAAAAAAAAAAAGGACAAACCCATTATGCCCCCTCTTTGGATAAAATATGATTATTTTAAAACTGAAGCCTAACATCACAGAAATATGTTTCCAAATACAGCCTCTTGTCTTTCTTTTACAGATCAGCTTTGCTCATTTCAAAAACGGAAAAACATGCAAAATGGACATATGTTAATTGATGTCCTTCTAGAATCACGCCAAATTGATTCTTCTTACTCTTTCATAAGACATGTTCATTAAGGACATAGGCAATTATTGCTCTCCACAGCTTCTTGGAATTTGTTTCTTTAAGTTACTATTGCCCTATTTCTACTCTACATTCTCTCCATAGCTTTTCTGTACATTGAATATTGCCACCATAATCTACTTTGATGATCCTGCTATGTATCTTGAGATTCTTGACAAAATCCAAAGAAGTGTCTGTAATGTTATTGATCCTGATTTGGCATCTCAACTTCAGTCACTTTCTCACCAACATGATGGGGCTTCTCTCTGCCTTTTCTATATTTTTATAGCAATTCTAATTTAACTACTAGATTGGCAATTAGGACTCACAGTTTAACTCTTTTCTCACACTTCTCACCTGTGGAACTACCTTCTGATTTCTTGTTTCCCTGCCATCTAGAATCTTCAAAATTTTATAAATGCAATGTCAATCGTCATCTTCTGTCTTCCTGAATTCTGTCCTTTTAATGTTTCTCCCCAGGAAAGTCTTTTCATTCTTTCCCAATCTCAGTAAACTCCTTATGTCTTAAAGGCTTTCCTGCTTTGCTTGGGATGAAATAATAAAAAAAATGAACTCTTTACAACTCACTGTTTCTCTCTGCTTCTCTTGCATTCACTATGCCCTATGAGTTAAATTTCTCCAAGCTTTCTTTCCTCAGTACATGTCCCAGATATTTTAACTACCTCTTTTTGATTGTTAGTATCACTTTCTTTGTAATTCCTGTTTCTCTTAAAACTTCCTTATTACTCACATACTCTATGTTATTCACAGCATTTTTCAGTATAAACACATTCCTTATTGCATCAAGTCTTTTCTTCATATGAAATGAGATATTCACTGCTATATAAGAGATTACCTATTACATAGCAGGTCAGCACTCTCTGTTTCTAAATACATTTTTATCTCTTAATACATTGCTTCGCTTCTGAATCAGAGAACCGACCAAGATCAAAGATATCATAGAAGTGATTCGGCAACAAAAATTGGGGCATGTTAGAGACATAACAAGAAGAAAGGATATAAGATGAAGCTTAAGGGTGCCTGACTGATGCTTGATGCATAACAAACATAGTCAGAAAAGACCAGGGAGAAATTAAAGAGATAAAGAGTTGTTTTTTTCTGCATCTGCATAAAAACTTTTGGAAACTTGTACTAAAGGGTATGATCAGTGGTATAGCTAGAATGTGTGCTGCATAGGAGAGCCCTTGAGCACCCCATAGCCCCACAAAAAATACATATTGCACAGTGACTCACTCTTAAAGATATTATATATATATATATATATATATATATATATATATATATAAATATAAAAGTGAACGTAGAAGTCAACACTTAGAGGCGACAGTCTGTTTCATGCTAGTGCAATTGTCAGGCAGCTAGTGCTGTTATTTTTCTCGGCTATTTATATATAAGGGTCAGTGGTGCATTGTGGATAATCTATTTTGGCGGTTACTTTTACCGGAAGTCGCTTATTTGTTTATTTATTTATTTATGTCAAATTATTTTGCTTGTTTTTTTTTATCTTATATATTTATTTATTTATTTTTTGTTTTGATCGGTGTTTTTTATTAACGTAGTAAAAATTTGTTTATATAGATTATTGTTGGTAGTCTATTATGGCGCTCATTTACCGGAAGTCGTATATACATATATATATATATATATATATATATATATAATAAACTAGTTTGTGCATATATTTAAATAATATAATATGTGTATATAATATACTAGTTTGTATATATATATATATATATATATATATATATTTTAAAGGAAAAACAGACCACTTTAAGGCTCTATGTAATAATTTATTTTGCCAAGCCCTTTATTAAAGGACACTGGCTCATCAGACTCCACTTCCAAACGGTGAAACGAAAAAGGGCTATGGTGAAATAAATTATTACATGGAGCCTTAAAGTGGTCTGTTTTTCCTTTAAATTATTGGCTCTGGATTTACATTGAGCTCTCAGGATTTTATCCTTTTTGGGACTACCTATACGGATTACCAAATTCTTCTTAGCATATATATATATATATATATATATATATATATATATATAATAAACTAGTTTGTGTACCATTATAATATGACTTTCACATACTCAAATATTGTGTGCTTTAAATACACATCAAACATACTTAAACTTTATCAATAATAGTTAAATAACAAAAATGACATACAAGGGAAAAAAGTGTAAAAATTAGGACTATTTTTATTTCTGAAATGAAAATGAAAACTTTCTACAAAGTAACTTTTCTTGCTTTTTTTTGTTGAGAAATACTTCAATGACATTGTCAAACATTCGTCATCTGTTAAATGTCCCTCTATAGACAGTATACTAAAATTTCTCAAATGTAAGGTACTCATAGAATATCTTAAGTATCTCTTGATCAGTTTTAGATTTGAAAAACCTCTCTCACAATTCTGTCAGCAATTATAATGAAAAGCCACAGCATTATTATTATATTTGAAACAAAGCTCCGAAGGTTATACTTTTGAATAAACTGCAAAAGTTCAAAGCAGGTGTTATCAGGCTTCTTTCCATATCTGTATGTTGTCTTTAATAGCAGCAACAGTAATAAAATGCTGAAGTCTTTTTCTCCCAATGAGGAACTCCTCTTTATCAACGTTGTCAAGATCCTGATCTATTTGATACTCATATTTATCATCCCAATCGGGTAAGGAAGCCATATTTCTCAGTAAGTTCCTGAAGCTGTTAAAATCTCAAAATTATTTCTTGGATCACTATGTCCAGCATTAATATAAGAATAAAATGTCCCAACACAAAATATTAGTAAAAGTTTGTTGACTCAGTTGAAGATATTTACGGCTTGTGTTCTTCAAAGTAACAAGAGAGATAGTTGAAGTAAATAGGTTTTTTTCTGCTTAGTGAGAGGGGACTGTGTAGTGGTGACTTACCTTGGTGACCCAAAAGGGCCAGAGTTTTGTGTAAGTTTTGCAAGGGAGTGTGGAGAGGGCAAATTGGCAAGCTTCAGACGGACGGTGAATTGGGTAGCATGGAAGTGGTGTTGTCGCTTGTAGCCATTTTTATTGGCTGGTTCTGGGCGTGTTCATTGGCTGAGTGGTGGCTGGGGTCAGGTGCATAAAAGCATGGTACCCTCATTCAATGGTGTGGAGGAGTGGTGTATTGGAAATCGAGACAAAGAGAGAAGTGTGGACTTGTAGTACCTTTTTTCCCCTCCACTTTCTTTTACTGTGTGTGCATCCAACCAATTTTTGTACAGACTGTTTAAGTCTCACTGAGTGAATAGTAACCTATAATAGATAGGAAAATAGATATGCCATAGTTACTCAAAATCAAAAAAATCCCTTCAACTGTGAGTACTGTTCCAACATTAAAACCATTTTTATTTCAATACAACCTATACAGGCCTTGTAGCCTACATCAGGTACAAAATCACCGTCCCCTTAAAAGTAACAACTCTGTAAAAGTGCCACTTGGAGCGAACCTTCCCTTTACACCCCGTCCAGCTATGCCCTTGGGTATGATGCCAGCACAGTCATCAATCAATAGTTTACCTTCTCACAGTGGTTTGGTATTGCTTTCTCTACAGTTTTGAATTCAGACTTGTCTTTCTCCTAGACTGATTGTCACCCAAAACTAGAGAGCACAGTCTACCCTGCTATTTAACCTAAAGCTGGGGGGAGGGGAACGAAGATTGAGTCATGTCTTTTCCAAAGGCATTAGTACATGATCAGAATTTAAACTTGCCTTACTAATTCTGTTTTCGGTGCCACTAACCATTATGCTAACTGCATCTCCATTTACTAAGTTTATTTTATTGTTATTTAACATGATTAGCTCAATATGGCATAAAACCAATTTTATAGAGAAAATATCAGTAGGAAAATTGTATTGAATCAATCTCTCCAGAGGAACTATTTTGAAGATTGCATTTTGAGATCCCAATTTTACCTGATGGAAAATTCTCAACTATCTCAGCCATTAAACAACCATTTCTGTTAAATTTAGGTTTTATACAAATAGCCGAAGCACTAAAATTTTAGGTAGCCAAAGTTCTTTTTAGAAATCTGAGCGAACTCAATTGATGTTTTTACTCATGGGTTTGAGATATATTATTGAATTTATAATTCCTTGGCTTTTCCTAACCCATCATGATTGTTAATTCATGATGCATCATGGGATACTATAAAAGTTGGTCATGTACGGTGTCCGTATTGACTTGGCATATTGAATAACTGATTTGACACACGTAAGACTCCTTGAAGCACTGGAAGTGAACGCATTTGCTTTTTCTGATTGCTTCTCAAAATGCAGCAGAAAAGAATCAAGTACTGAGTGGAACCAGTTGTTGTTAGGTTCACTGATTAGATGTGTGCTCTTCTTTTATATCCTATCTGCTTTTGGTTCAGTGAAATCTGGGAAAAGTAAAACTTTCTTGGATAATTCTGTTCTTCATTGGAAGAAGCATTCAACTTTGGGAGAATCTGCAAGACTTCAAAATCACTTTTAATCCTTTTCATGTGATTTTTGCAGAGGATTCACTTCGGAAGTAAAAATTAACTTTTCCTTCACAGAGACATATATTTTGTACCAATTTTTACTTATAAATATTACAATTTTACTTACTCTTGGCTGATAAGCACTTAAGAAATGCCATCTTAAAAGTCAGTATAAACCTATTTGAAAGATCCCACTTATGATACTTTGAATTAGATAGTTCCACAAAAGAGATCTACAGAAAACTAGATCCTTGTTTCTTGTGTTCTGTTACTGATATATTACTAAAACAAGGGTTGAATGTTTGGTCATCTGAAACTCTTGGCTTGCGTTAGTCTACCTGAGAAGAATAAAGACCAAGTTTTACACAATTTCTGAAGATAATCAAACGAATAACTATGTCAAGAAGTTCAAAATATTAAAAAAATCAAGATAAAAATAATTAAAAAAATCTATGGAAGACTGTTGTTGTCTAAATAGTAATGTCTACAACACTGTCTAAATATTAAGGTCTACAACAATGTCTATTACTGCATAAATATTAATGTCAACAGTAAATATTAAGGTCTACAACATTGACTAAATATTAGGATCTAGTATATTACTGCCTAAATATTAATGCTAACAGCATAGTCTAAATATTAATGTCTACAACATTGGCTAAATTTTAGGTTCAAGAACATTGTCTAAATATTAATGTCTACAACATTGTCTAAATATTAAGGTCTAGAACATTGTCTATATATTAATGTCTCGAACATTGTCTATATATTAAGGTCTCGAACATTGTCTAAATATTAATGTCTACAACATTGTCTAAATATTAATGTCTACAACATTGTCTATATATTAAGGTCTAGAACATTGTCTATATATTAATGTCTCAAACATTGTCTATATATTAAGGTCTCGAACATTGTCTAAATATTAATGTCTACAACATTGTCTATATATTAAGGTCTCGAACATTGTCTAAATATTAATTTCTACAACATTGTCTAAATATTAATGTCTACAACATTGTCTATATATTAAGGTCTAGAACATTGTCTATATATTAAGGTCTAGAACATTGTCTAAATATTAATGTCTACAACATTGGCAAAATATTAAGGTGTACAATATTGGCTAAGCAAAAAAGTTTGTCTAAGATATTTAAAAGTGAGCTGTTTCATTTTGGAAGTGTTCAAATTAATATGTCATTTCTTGCCCCAATTAACAACAGATTGTAAGTCATTTTTGAAATTTTCTGCCAATTTGACCTTATCAAACTGATCAAACAGGAGTAAATAGTTGTGTCATCTAGATCTTAAATTCAATTAAAGAATCTGATTAAACAAACTGATTTTGGTACACAATACATAAAGATGCTTGTTTGTTTCTTCCTTCAAGTTCTGTTGCTATAATGAGTTTTGTTTAAGATAACAAGAAAGAATCAATGTCATAATGTTATTGCAATGTCCATTGGACAGGAAAGCTTCTTTTAATGAAACATTCCATATATTCCATGTTTACATTTTATTCATATGTATCCATCTAATGTTTAAAATGTTCAACCAACTTTTCTCTATAACATATTCTGACCTTCAGGGAAAAGATATCTTTCATGTTTTATTTTATGAGCCAGCCAAAATAGCAATCCACCTCTATCTATGTGGATAATCAACATGAATTCAAATTAACTTTTGTATAAAGAAAATTCTCATTTGCAAGAATCACTCGAGAAACTCAAACATTAAATCAAACAGATTTTTACCATCAAAACCTTTTTTTTAAATTTTAGATCCATAAATATCTACTTTGTAACAATTTGAAAATGCATTTATCTTATAATGGAATAATTCTTTTGAATTCAAGATTTTAAATGTCCACATTTCCCAAGGAGGTACACAAGAAGTTTTTAAATTTACAATTTATCTTGATTAATTTATTTAAATGATTTTTAATTGATTCATCTGATCAGATATTGCTATCTCATTAGTTTTAAATGCAAGATGAGCAAAGGTTTTTTTTCAGCTGAACATTTTTTTATTCCTTATAAAATAATTGGCCATTTATAGAAAGACTAAAGAATAATCATTTCTCAATTATGATTGAAGAAGATCAATATGTCACACACACACACACACACATTCATATATATATATATATATATATATATATATATATATATAAAAGTGAACATAGAAGTCAACACTTAGAGGTGACAATCTGTTTCATGCTAGATGCAATCGTCCGGCCATATAGCACATCTTAAGACTATATTTCTTCATATATATATATATATATGTATATATATATATATATATATATATATATATATATATATATATATATATATATAAATTCAAGCATGTTTCATTAAATATTATAGATATATATAAATATACACCGAATCAAAAAAAAATAAAACAAGCTCTCATGAATAATGACTTTCCTAATTACATTGTTGATGAGCAAATTAGACAAATCATTAGAAATATTAATGTCGTAAATAAGAGATAGACTGTGAGACTCCTTTACGACACCATATTCGTTTACGGTCCTTTCTCTGGATTACGACAATCAGCCACATTCGAGAATACTAGGAGCACGTGATGTGAACCCTGCTTGTATTTTGCCAAATAAAGCTTGGATTAACTTATCTTCCAAGTTTCAGTCTTCATTCTTGACAATTTATTCGGCAAAATATCTTATAAAGCGCCATGTCGGAGTCTGTATCAAATTTTGGCTATAAACCAAGAAGAGTATTGGATATCGACCCAAAATTCAACACATGCCGCCAGAGAATGACGGCACTGGCGTACTATATTCACCAACTATTTAGACGACTACCAAGACAGAATCCCCAACAAACTACGGGCATTGATAAGCTGTGTAAGTCCTATAGCTTTCGAATTCATTGAATCCTGCGAAGATATCGAATCGGCACTAAATCAGCTGAACTCAATATACATTAAAAAACCGAATGAAGTCTTTGCCCGCCATCTACTGGCCACACGGAAGCAAAGACAAGATGAATCGATTGACGATTTTTTCCAAAGTCTCGAAAAATTAAGGCGAGACTGCAACTTCAAGGACAGAACGGCTAAGCAAGTCGGTGATGAAGCTGTGAGAGATGCTTTCATTTGTGGGATAACATCACCAGCAATCCGACAGAGATTACTGGAAAATAAAAACTTGGACCTGCAGACAGCTCACGAACAAGCACTAACACTGGATTTAACACAGTAAAAAAAATAGGGCGTGCGTTTCTCCGTCCAATTCAGCCATTGCCGTCATTAACAACAGGAGACCACACGTGGCGACTCGACGGGCAGTAGTAGCGAAGAAAAAAATAATCAAACCGCTGTCGCTGCCACATTCAACCAAAGATTTAACAATTCTTGTAAGAAAACTTCCACTACAGCTTCAAATAATAACACCGGTAAGAAAGCTTGTTTTTTCTGTGGTATTATACCTTACCATAAACAATCCATTTGCCCGGCATGTGACGTAATTTGCCATCGTTGTGATAAGCAGGGACGTTACCAAAAAATGTGTAGGTTGTTGGGGATGTGCGGTATGAACTAGGATTTTGCTTGAGTGCTAGAATTTATCAGAAGGATTTTTTATCCGGTTGCGTGATCTGTTCATGCATCCACAACAATAAATATTTTACAATATGAAATAAGACAAAAACATGGATGCAATTCAAACAAACAAATGCATTTATGTGCAATTTAAAGATTATTTACAAAATGTTGCTTCAAGGTATTTTATGTCTTGTGTTGGTTAGTGGGCGAAGGTTTGCTTATTTTTTGGTGTGTTGATATGTTCGCATTACAGTCAACAAGGAATTTGAATTAATGTTTAAACAACGTTTTTTATGTTCGTATCCTTTTGTACTGTTTAGAATGAAGTTAGCAAAAGTAGTCTACCTTTAACTGTAGATATGTGTTATGTTCGATAATAGTTTTTTACTTAAGTTATAGTGAGTGTTGAATAATCACTTTAGTTAAGTAAAGTTTCATAAGTTGAAATTCGTTGTAATCACAGAGTAATCTTCGAGGCGAGTTTGTGAGTGAGTCAGTTGTGTTCTTTTCGCGCGGGAAAATTACAATCGTAAGTTGCGGGGATTCGATCAGCGTTTCTCTGTGTTTGCTGGACTGACTAACTCGGTCGGTTGAAAATCTTCCTTATATAAGGATTTAGGTGTGAAAATCAGCTCAAGTTGGTTTTGGCGCAATTTAACTTCTCCGCGTGAAGTTTCTGAATTATCACGCTGCGAGCCAATAGAATTTGCTGTTTAGCACAATAAGGTTTTGATTGGTTAAATTAGTTTGTGTAGGCGTGCAAAATGGAATGTTCTTGTTGCTAGGGGGATAAGGTAAATGGACGAGTCCACAAGGTCATCAAATGTGACAACTAATGCTACGATTCATTCAGCTTCTTGTATTTCTGTAAACACTACTAATGTACCAGTGGGACTTTCCCATGCTGCTACTTTCGTCATGGTTAAAAATAGAACCTTCAATACTCTGATAGATTCTTGTGCTTCTGAAAATTTTATCAGCAAAAAAGTGGTGGATTTATTGTCTCTGAGGATTTTTCCCTTGTCAAAAAAAGTAAGTATGGCCCAGAAAAGTATTAACAGCCGGTCTAATGGATTTGCTGTAGTCGATTTTAAACTGGGTCTTAACGATAAATTATATACTTCCATTCCTTTGACTATCATGAAGGACCTCAGTTATGATGTTGTTCTTGGATGGGAATTTCAATCCTGACATCTTAAGGTCACGTTTGAATATGGCGGTTATTTACCGGAACTCGTTGTGAAAGGCACGGGTGCCTGTCTTGCCCTGGAAGCAGCTGATATAGCTGAACCGACTTTGTTCCCAGGAATTTCAGTTAAATGCAAACCGATTGCTACTAAATCAAGACGTTTTAGTAAAGAGGACTCTGAGTTTATTGCTAATTTGGAAATTAGAAAACTTCTGGAAGATGGGGTTATTGAACCCGGTATTTCACCGTGGCATGCACAATTAGTAGTAGTTAAAGATGAAGCTAAAATACACAAAAAACGATTATGTGTGGAATATCCCCAAACCATAAATATCTACATAGAACTAGACGCTTTTCCATTACCAAGAATTTCCGATCTGGTTGCAAACCTTGCCAGATATAAATACTTTTCAGCTTTCGATCTAAAAAGTGCCTACTATCAAATCAAACTCAAACAATCTGACAGGAAATATACTGCTTTTGAAGCAAATGGCCAACTTTTTCAGTTTACCCGTCTCCCATTTGGGGTAACTAATGGTGTCCCTGCTTTCCAACGTGCTATGAATGAAATTGTAAAAGAAGAAAATCTGACTGATACATTTCCCTATCTTGATAATGTGATAATTGGAGGTGAAACAGAAGAGGAACATGATAACAATGTGGAAAATTTTATGAGGGTAGTGAAGAAAAGACACTTGACTTTGAATACTTCCAAAACCATAAATAAAGTAACTACATTAAATACCTTAGGGTATTGTGTAGGGAATGGGAAGATAAAGCCTGACCCTGAACGAATAAAGCCATTGCAGGAACTACCACCACCTAAAAACATGAACAGTCTGAAGAGAATCAGGGGAATGTTTGCTTACTCCGCTTAGTGGATACGTGAATTCTCAGAAAAAATACAACCCTTAGTGAAAGCGGATCGGTTCCCATTAGAAGAGAAGGCACTTAAGGCATTTAATACATTGAAATCGGAACTGTGTAGAGCGACCTTATGGGCTATTGACGAGAACCTACCCCTTCAGTTAGATTGTGATGCTTCGGACTATGCTGTATCTGCCGTACTTAGCCAAAATGGAAGGCCCATAGCATTCATGTCAAGATCACTCCATGCAAGTGAAAAGGGATATAACATCGTTGAGAAGGAAGCTCTAGCCATAATAGAGGCCGTAGGAAAATGGAAGCATCTCCTGTCTCCACATCACTTCAAACTATACACTGATGCAAGGTCTGTAGCATTCATGTATGATAACAGGAAGCGCACTAAAGTGAAGAATGCGAAAATCAATGAATGGAGAATGGAACTCGGCGAATTATCCTTCGACATTGAATATCGACCGGGAAGAAACAATGTAGCTGCGGACACTTTCAGTCACACTTATTGTGCATCATTAAGTTGCCAAATCTCAGTTCTAGTGGAATTACATGAAAAACTATGCCATCCAGGTGTCTCATTTTGTGCAGTCAAGAAATCTCTCCTTTTCAACTGAAGATGTCAAGAAAACCTGCGCATCCTGCAAGATTTGTGCAGAACTCAAATCCCGGTTCTATCAACCAACTGAAGGTACACAATAAAAGCCACTGGTCCGATGCAAAGGATCAGTATTGACTTTAAGGGGCCCCACCCAACGGCTTCCTGCAATCCATATTTGTTAGTCATCGTTGATGAATATTCACGATTTCCATTCTTATATCCCTGTCCAGACATGCAAACTTCCACAGTCATAAAGTGTCTGGAACTTCTTTTTAGTATGACTGGAATGCCAGACTACATACATTCAGATAGAGGCCGTTCTTTTATATCCCAGGAGCTAAAGGAATATTTACTTGGTAAAGGGGTTGCTACCAGTAACTCGACGCCCTATTACCCACAGGGTAATGGTCAAGCCGAACGGTATGTCGGGGTTGTCTGGAAAACAATCCAATTGGCACTTAAGTCACTCAAGCTATCAGATAAACATTGGGAGCAGGTCCTACCACGAGTTCTTCATTCTATGCGGTCCCTGTTATGTACTACAACAAATTGTACACCACATGAACGTTTTTTTAAATTTCAGAGACGCACAACCCATGGAAACTCTCTGCCATCTTGGTTGATGAATCCGGGGCTGGTGTTCGTATTACCAAGAATGACCCCTTAGTGGATCGAGTTAACCTGATCGATAGTAATCAATCATTTGCATGCGTCAAATATCCAGACGCGAGAGAATCAACTATGTCGGTTCAAGACTTGGCCCCAGATCCTGCTGGCTCCGAGACATTTTCACCCCAGCAGATGTTTCAGCAGTCCTCCGAGGAGATCCCTTCCAAACCAGCAACTGTTGAACCGCCAACCATGCAAAATGAACCCAGGAAGTGATTGTAGCGGACCGTGCGGGTGATGATGTGAAGAGATATCATAAGGTTAAAATTTCCTGCTAGCCAGTCCAGCTACATGAGAATGTTGGACTTTAATTAAGTCCAATGAAGACAAAGAAAACAAACAAGACCGATATATATATATCGGTCTTGTTTGTTTTCTTTGTCTGTAAACAAATATATATTAATAACAAGTTACACAAAGACATGAACAGTTACATAGTATTTGTATGGAGAAATTATGTGTGTGTTGTGAGTGTTCGTAAGTACGTATATTGTTCTTAGTGTGTTCCCAGAATTTGGGAAACGCTGTATCTGTGAGAGGTCACATAAACGCCACGATTCGACCATAAAGACCACGATTCGTCATGCAGAGAGATTGTGCAAACAAGTCATGTGTTGGTGACCCCAAAAAGGTATGTCTGGGACTAAAATAAGTACTCCTTCTAGTGGGGAGGGATGTCATAAATAAGAAATTGACTGTGAGACTCCTTTACGACACCATATTCGTTTACGGCCCTTTCTCTGGATTACGACAATCAGCCATATTCGAGAATACTAGGAGCACGTGATGTGAACCCTGCTTGTATTTTGCCGAATAAAGCTTGGATTAACTTATCTTCCGAGTCTCAGTCTTCATTCTTGACAATTAACCTAAATCAAAAAGAACACAATACCTTTGCAAAAAGACCTAAATATATGAACCCACTATTAGTAATCAAATTCATTATAAAAAAATCTTAAAAAATAAAAGTGAATGTCCTAATTACAAAATAGCTATTATAAAAAATTTAATAAACTGTACAAAAGTTAACTCTTCCACAAAAAAATTTTGTACACTGAATTAAAAAATAAAACAAGCTCTCATGAATAATGACTTTCCTAATTACATTGTTGATGAGCAAATTAGACAAATCATTAGAAATATTAACATAAATCAAAAAGAACATACCTCCGTAAATAAAACCTAAATATTTCAATGTACTATATCGTAATCACATGCATTCTAACTATAAACAAGATTTTTTTAAAAATCGTTATAAAATCTCATAAGTATTAATATATTCCCCACTGATCCTAATAAAAAAATAAAACTAATTATATACTATATTAAATTTAACACAACCAACTTAATGCATATGCAATAACTCTTTTCTGCAAACTAGTATTTTGGAAAAGACCAACATTGTATATCAATTTAAATGTCCTTTGGTTTGGTTTGTTTTATGGCATATCAACCTCAATATTTAATGCCGACAAGATTTTTTATTGCTGGTAATATTTTTTTCATGGCATGGTGGAGTAATGGATTGCAGCTCTCTGCCCCGACTTCGAATTCCAGTCGAATCCATTATATTCACTTACATGCTAATACCCTTGGGAAAGGGTATTAGCACACAAGTGAACGTAATGGATCTAACAGATTGGATTCTATAGCCTTGGATGGCAACTGGTTTACTGCAGAAAGAAATGGCAACCTACTGTGGGAAAAAGTCTGCCTTGTCAGTCATGTATCGAAAGATACATGATCGCCTAAGCATGTATTATGCATGGCACATAAATGACTGAAAATTTTTTTTGAAAATGTATTGCTGGTAGTATTTTTTTTTCAGAAATGTATTGCTGGTAGTATTTTTTTTAGAAATGTATTGCTGGTAGTATTTTTTTTCAAAAATGTATTGCTGTTAGTATTTTTTCAGAAATGTATTGCTGGTAGTATTTTTTCCAGAAATGTATTGCTGGTAGTATTTTTTTTCAAAAATGTATTGCTGTTAGTATTTTTTCAGAAATGTATTGCTGGTAGTATTTTTTTAGAAATGTATTGCTGGTAGTATTTTTTTTTCAGAAATGTATTGCTGGTAGTATTTTTTTAGAAATGTATTGCTGGGAGTATTTTTTTTCAGAAATGTATTGCTGGTAGTATTTTTTTTCCGAAATGTATTACTGGTAGTATTTTTTTAAGAAATGTATTGCTGGTAGTATTTTTTCCAGAAATATATTGCTGGTAGTATTTTTTTGAAAATGTATTACTGGTAGTATTTTTTTTTCCGAAATGTATTGTTGGTAGTATTTTTTTTTTCAGAAATATATTGCTGGTAGTATTTTTTTTCAGAAATGTATTGCTGGTAGTATTTTTTTTCAGAAATGTATTGCTGGTAGTATTTTTTTCAGAAATGTATTGCTGGTCGTATTTTTTTTTTTCAGAAATGTATTGCTGGTAGTATTTTTTTCAGAAATGTATTGCTGGTCGTATTTTTTTTTTTCAGAAATGTATTGCGGGTAGTATTTTTTTTTTCAGAAATGTATTGCTGG
>OZ038511.1:6345325-6422825 GCA_964036315.1 Acanthosepion esculentum
ACACATTTTTTCTTTAATATTTGTCTAGAATGAAAAGTACAAGTTTTTATTATATTTACTAAACTTAGCTTATTATAAGATAAAGTCAAATGGAAGGAAAAGTTGGGTTGAAATTTTGTGTTGTGCCCCCTCTACCAAGTGTGGGAACATTCTAAACTCGAAAATTATCATGGAAAAATCCAAGCTTATATCTCAGAATAAATATTAACCTCCTCCTTTTATGTCCTTGATCATGATCCTCCCCATTTTCCTGCCCCTGTAGTTCTTAATAAATTTTGTCTTTTTGTTATTTTATCCCAAACCCTGTTCTACTGTCCATTTACAGAAGCTCATCAAGTACGTTACACGCTGCTTTCCTCTGCACTTCAATATGTCCTATAAGTATCATATTTTCCAAGCCCTCTTTCCTCATTACATATGCCATAAATTTCAACTGCCTCTTCCTGATGGTATCCACTGAAGCTTATAGGGAGGATGACAGCAAGTGAAGAATTTTTACTTCAGGAGATGAAAAAAATTCAAATTTGGGTGATTTATGAATAATAAGATAAAAAAAATTAATATTTTGGTGATTTATGAATAACATGATAAAAATTTCAAATTTGGGTGATTTATGAATAAGATAAAAAATTCAGATTTGGGTAATTTATGAATAACAATATAAAAAAATTCAAATTTGGATGATTTATGAATAACAAGATAAAAAAATTCAAATGTGGGTGATTTATGAATAGCAAGATAAAAAAATTCATATTTTGGTGATTTATGAAGAGCAAGAAAAAAAAATTCAAAATTGGGCAATTTATGAATAACAAGATTAAAAAAGTCAAATTTGTGTGATTTATGAATAACTAGATAAAATATTCATATTATGGTGATTTATCAATAACATTATATAAATTTCAAATTTGGGTGATTTATGAATAACAATATAAAATATAAAAAAAATTCAAAATTGGGCAATTTATGAATAACAAGATAAAAAAAGTCAAATTTGTGTGATTTATGAATAACTAGATAAAATATTCATATTATGGTGATTTATCAATAACATTATATAAATTTCAAATTTGGGTGATTTATGAATAACAATATAAAATATTCATATTTGGGTGATTTATCAATAACATTATATAAATTTCAAATTTGGGTGATATAAGAACAAGATAAAAAATTCAGATTTGGGTGATTTATGAATAACAAGATAAAAAATTCATATTTGGGTGATTTATGAAGAGCAAGATTTTTTTAAAGATTCAAATTAAGGTGATTTATGAATAACAAGATAAAAAATACAAATTTGGGTGATTTATGAAGAGCAAGATAAAAAAGTTTAAATTTGTGTGATTTATAAATAACTAGATCAAAAATTCATATTTGGGTGATTTATAAAAAACAAGATAAAAAATTCAAATTTGGGTGATTTATGAATAACAGGATAAAATATTCACATTTGGGTGATTTATGAATAACAGTATAAAATTTTTTAATTTGTTTGATTTATGAATAACAAGATAAAAAAATTCAAATTTGGGTATAAATATTTGAAATGCTTAAATGTTCTTTTATTTTCTTTCACCTTATAAGAATGGTGCAACATAATCTTTCTGAATTCAGTTCCCCAACATTTGATCATGTTCCATGTTAACTTCATTTTTTATATACAGACTTGAAATAATCAGTGTGTGTTAAGATAATTCTATTTAAATATTCTGTGAATTTTAATGGAACTTCAATTACAACTGTTTTTAGAACGTGTTTTTATCTTTATATAAAAGCTAATTGAGTACAATTTTCTTTGTATTTGTTGTGATATTTTGGCAAAGGAAGTCACAAATCAATGACTACTTTTATAATTATATCTGACCTGCAGTCAGAATCAATTTATGATTCAACAGTTTATGGAAATTATTGCTTGAATATTCTAATATTTTCCATTCAATTCTGTCTTAATCACAAGCTATGTAATTGACGACTGGTTTCCGAAAACTCTTTCCTGGCAGCGATTGCTTCTTCAGTTATGAGACCCATTATTGTAACTTCTTTCATAAATTTTATTGTAATGATTTTCAAGCTAATCCCCCAAGCCATTATCAGTGAGTTTATTTCTTTCTGAGTAAACTCATTGCGGGATATGTTTGGGTAGAAATAGGTTGTCGTTGCAGGGATCAACACTTTGGTTGCGATGTATATAAACAATTTATATTAAATATTTTTGAGTTCCTGGAACATTTATTCTGCAAACAATATTGGCAGACTCAATGTGAGTGCGGGTAAATAAAGTTTCACGAAACAATGAAATATAAAACAAAGGAGAATGCATGCTATTAACAAAAGGAATTAAATGTGTTCACAATTGAAATCAAAGGAAAAAGCATAAAAACAAACTGTAAGAAGGTGCTTGTTTTTGTGTGCATGTGAGTGAGACATGCATGTGAGATAGACATGTCTATCTGTATATGTGTGTGAGGGAGTTCAAAAATTAAACAGAGGACCAAGGAAGCAAATGTGCCCCATCAGCAGTGTTCTTTATCGATGTCCAACTAAATCTGGAAGCAAGAGCTAAAAAGAGAGAGAGAGAGAGAGAATATGATTGCCTTTTGATAGACTTCAAGATTGCCCTCTAGCATGTGTTTTAGCTAAGCCAATTGGGATAACCCACAAACTAAGAATCAATCACTGGATTAAAATTAGTTTTGTCAAAGGAATCTTTACTCTTACCCAGAATCGATGTTTACTACCCTAAAATGCCCTGACTGGAGAAGTGGGCCCAAGCCTGATTGTGGGGCCCTGAGCAGTACTTTATGACCCTCACTATCTTATCAAACTTTGCTTTTTTATACTTGCATTTATAGATGCTACAAATTAAACTAATCAAAACTTAGTATTAAAGGG
The DNA here is from genome assembly GCA_964036315.1 of Acanthosepion esculentum. Lineage (NCBI taxonomy): Eukaryota > Metazoa > Mollusca > Cephalopoda > Sepiida > Sepiidae > Acanthosepion > Acanthosepion esculentum. Next base: position 6,348,221 of record OZ038511.1, read on the forward strand.
TGAAAACTTTTTGTGAATTTTGATGTCATTTTGTTTTTTGTTTTTTTTTCATCCAAATCCTTGAATTTCTTTTGCTCGTACTAAGTCTTAAGTGAGAGGTGTTATTGGCGGCACCATTATAAAGTTTTAGGAGTCATTGCAACAATAGTCTCAAGGAGTCTCCAAACAATCCAATATGAACTGAAAAAGAAGCTGATGAATTTCATCTAAGCCAGGGAAAAGGTAAAGACATTACAGAGGAAGAAAACGTCTCTCCTCAGTTCTGCCCTGGATTGCTAAATGTTTGTAGATATAGGCAGGTAGTTAAAATTTTCAGTGAAAATAATACAGACTAAGCTTTGTCGAGACTTAATTACTTATTCTGAAAAAACCATGTAAGTCACTAAGTTAGAACTGACAGTCCCTTGGGAAGAAAACGTAGATGAAGCCCACGAAAGGAAACTTGGGAAATATTTACATATTGTAGAGGAATGCAAAAGGCGTGGTTAATAAGCTCAGTGCAAACTGACTGAAATCAGATGCAGAAGCTTTGCTAGGCTATCACTATATAAGATGTTGCCAAAATTTGGTGTAACATGTTTGGAAAGGAACAAAGCCATTTGCTCAATAACAATGGCAGCAGAAAAAGCCTCTAGATGGTTATGGCATAAAAGATCAAAAGTGATTGGCAGAGTCTGTATGAAAACGGAGGGAAGAACTTACATTTGATATTACTATTATTTGTTTGTTTTTTCTCAAGGGATAACTGGAAGGGTAGGTCTTGGGTTGAACCTAAAATTACACCTGACAATGGAGTCTCAACTAGGGGACAGGATTAGACTATTGTTACCTATGGGAAATCTTTGGCTAAGATCTAGCACCTCTTTGCCCCAACCCTATCAGAGTTACTGTTTTGTGTATGTGTGCGTGTATATGTATGTGTATATATATGTACATATATATGTACATATATGGGTATATGTGTATGCACAGTGGACAAAGGGGACGGGTTTTTTTTTGGTTGGATAATTAACATGAAGTGTATGCATGTATATATCTCAATGAGAAAAGCAAATCATTACTTACCACTTCAAGCTAAAGGTGTTGCCATGTTCCTTACCAGATCAAAACCGTTACTGCGTTTGCTTCTTTTTTATGGAAGAGTGTAGATTGTTGGAATTTATCTGTGATTGGACTATAAACTGCCAAAAGGAGTTGCAGTGTGTGATTAGGAAAATGAAGAAAATTGTAGCTAACGGATGGTACACAAGTCGGTACGCAATCAGTATTGGCTGGGTCATGACAGAGAGGGGATATGATATTGAAAGACCCGAAACCCCTAATGAACTTGGGATGAAAACATCACTGACGATGTGTACCAAAGAATACAATAGATGTATTTTATGAAATTGAAAAAAAAAACGTGTACAAAATTCACTATTTTTTATCCTTAATGTTGAATGTGTTAGAATTATTCAACTTTTCCACAAGAAAAATCTCATGGTGATGTTAAAAATTGATGCAAAACATTGTTGATTTATTTAAGATGGAATTATCTATTATGACAGGTCTCTAATTTGTATTTAGATACATTGGATTTATTTTTAATTTTTCAGTAAATTTTCACTTTAACACCCGAGCGTCATTCACTGCTGCACTATTTTCTTTCAGAAATTAGTACACTCTTCCGGAAAGCGATTTTTTTTTGTACTTAATTTAAGAAGAAAGTTAACTTTCATTCAAATATATATAAACATCGACAAATAAAAGAATAACAAAGTAATTTTTTTTTTTAAGAAGAAAGTTAACTTTCAAATATATAAAAATAATACAAAAATTAATGCACAAACTTGGTAAAGTAGAAGGGTTGATTCTATTATTTCATCAGTTTTTAAAAACAGAAAGAAAACCCCTCCCCTAACCTTTACTCCTAACCCTAAAGAAAAATAAAAAAACATTAAGAAAACCCCTCCCCTAACATTTACTCCTAACCCTAAAGAAAAATAAAAAAAACATTAAGAAAACCCCTCCCCTAACCATTACTCCTAACCTTGAAGAAAAATAAAAAACATTAAATTAAATAATTGCTTCTTTACGGAAGTGCGTACTAATTTCTTGAAGGACTTCCTGTTTAGGGAAGTAATAGGGTCAAATTTTATAACTACGCACAAAATTGTCAGCACTGAATTACTTATCAATAAGCCGGTAATGGCTGACAAAAGACAAGGAAAAAGTCCGATTTTTTGGGGTCGTTAACATCCAAAAAGGTAGGTTTCTTCAATATCTAATTGTTGATTTGAGTTCAGCATATACATTTGCACAGAAATAAGACTATTTTGGAAAAAATTGAAGGGATATTAGCGCTCGGATGTTAAAATGAAAATTTACCAATTTTTCTAGTTGAATTATTCACCTATATTGCATATGATCCATTATTGTATATAATGAGGTCAATATGAAATTTGTATCTTATATAATACCTTATGAAAAAAAAACAATATATAAACTCATTCTGAATCTGAAGAGAATGGTTAAATAGTGTCTAGATATGAAAAGAATGTCTAAACTAGTTCTTAATAAGAATGGCTGAATGCATTTTTCATACATATCCAAGGGAAGATAACTCTTGATTTCCTCTTTAATATGGATGTACAAACATCAAGATAATGAAAGATGACAAATAAAGCTTGTGACTTGCAACTGACATCTGAAAGTAAGTCTTGCGGTCAAATAAAAATCTAAAGTAATTTGAATTTCTTGCATTGGCCAGAAAGAAATGTGATTGTCCCCAATGTGTCTAATCACAGGTATCAAATCATATGACACCAGGTGAGTTAGAATTTTTGAATGAGGTCTCAAGGGGAATGCAAAGAAGGTTAAAGAATTTTAACAGGATTGCAGTTTGAATGTTTTTAAATGCTGCAAGGAGAAAGGCAATGAAAAAGGAATCAAGAAAAATATAGCTACATTTCCCCACCCCGAACAACAAACAAAATTGAAAAAGAAAATGATAACCAATTTCCTCTGCTTTCTGTCAAAAGACAAACAAGAATAAAGCAACAGAAATGGCAAAAGCTGGCACTGAACAAATATGGAAGAAATGCAGTTTGAATTGCATTCTCTTATTAAGCTGGTATCAAAGGATTAAAGTTTTAATTAAAACACAAAATCAAATTATAGCAGCTGCCTTGGAAAATTCTGTACAAATTTGAATTGCAAAAGATTTACAACAATAAGTTTGCATCAAAATAAAAAAATCTTAAGAACTGGTTTTCAGTCAGGGTGTCATGACACCCTGCTGTTTTGTGCCAGTCATTAGTTGAAGACTAACAACGGGGTCACCAGGTCATAAAAATTTAATTCCCAAAATAGAATATTTAGAACATCAAAATGTTAAATATAAATCAAGTTTCGTGATAACCTTTTCGATGCAATATTCATTTTCTGACCTTTTTTGGTTTAATTAACTAAGCTTCTTCTTCTTTATGCGCCATGGCCCTCCACATCTTCCTGTCCCTTGCTATTTCTCACAAATCCTGTTTAACCATCCTTTTACTCAAGCCCATCAAATACGTTACGTGCTGCTTTCCACTGTCCCTTTTTCCCCTCAATATGTCCTGTGAGTATCAGATTTTCCAATCCCTCCTTCCTCATTACATGTCCCAGAAATTTCAACTACCTCTTTCTGATGTTAAATGTAAGTTTAATTTTTGTTTCCATTTTCTCCCAAACCTTGCTGTTCCTCACATGTTTAGTCCATGGTTTCCTCAGCATCTTTCTGTAGAACCACATTTCTATTGCTTTAAATCTCTTCCTGATCTTTGAGGAAATTTTCCGGCATTCGCTGCCATGCAGTAGGACATATATCACATAACGGTTCAGTACCATTTTCTTTGTTTCTAACAAAATTTTTCTGCCTCTTAATACTCTGCTTAGCTTTTGGAAGGCATCTTTGACCATTCCAATACGTCTTCAGATCTCAGTGTTACACTTTTCATCCTCTGTTAGAACAATTCCCAGATAGTTAAATTTTTCTACTTGTTTGATTTTAGTATCCTCGATTTGTAAATTGCATTTGGCCTCATCCTTTTACTAATAACCATGCATTAGGATGTCAAAACTAATATTAGTGCAAGATGTCCAATCAGTTACAGAAAGAGTTATGTCAAATTTAAAATCTACCAACCCTAATATTACCATTAGCCAGCAAGTTACAATAGGCAAAAAGAGCTAAAATTTTAAGGAAACGTTTTTTATACTACTTTTCACCCAATACAATGCCAAAGAGCCACTCAAGGTAGAGAGTTACTGTATAATGTTCTATGAGTATAAAAAATGTAAGAAGTGAAATGCGTGGGGTTAAACAGGAAAGATAACAGTAATTTTAGACTAGAGGTCAAGATTGTAGTGATTGGGAAACAATCTTGCCAGGAGTCTTTTCCACAAAGCAGCAGTTCTTGGCAAAAACTCTTTTTTGAATGGAACTTACTTTTTACTATTGGAATATGAAAGGAATAGGGAAAACTCACACTTCTGTACATGGCATAGTGGCTCCCCGTTGTAAAGATCAGGGGGGGTAGTGGAAGTAAAGTAAGGAACATAGCTCATCAGAACATTTGCTATGGAAATAGCAATCATGTAATAATGGATTAACTTTATTACTATCTGTATAATAAATGTGAATGTCAGTGTGTCACACTTTCTCAACTTTACTCCCAGAGGCCATATCCCAACATATCATACCATTTTGGAATCAGGCTGAGCAAATTAAAAAACATTCTGGGTCAGATCTGGGCCTATAACACTGAAAGTTTGGATTTCCAAGTATTCATGACTGCGATTGTTTGTGACAATTTTTTTGTATGATAACAATTTTTATACCTTGGAAATAAATTTGGGAATAACTGAAATCTCATCCCATGTTGAATTCACTTACACATAAATGAGATGTGACTGTAATGCTCACGGGATCACCCATCTAGATACTGACAAGGATTGACGTTGCTTAACATTGGTGATCATATGTGTTTCAACATGAAATGACTGCAAGCCTTGAAGGCTGGAGAACATAATTGCTGAAATGGTGATTAAAAATATTTTTAAGCTGTCAAATTTTTAAAATGAGCTAATGATTTTATTGATACAAGTCTTACTAATTAACCCATAAGAGGGATGGGCAGTGGGGGTTCATGCCTTTTTCAAGGGTATTTATGTGTAAGTGAATATAATAAACATGACTGGATTTGGAATTTGGCTCTCCAATTTTCAGTTCCAATCTGTTGTCTTTTATGCCATTGCACATCCAAACTTACAAAACCTGGAATGCTCACATGATCACCCATCTAGGTACTGACAAGGATTGACATTGCTTAACATCGGTGATCATATGTGTTTCAATATGAGATGACTGTAAGCCTTGAAGGTTGGAAGACATAATCGCTGAAATGGTGATTGCTTAAATGTGACACAAGGCCAAGAGTCTGTACCCAGTGAGGATCGAACTCACTACTCAGTTGGAATTGTTCCCATCAGACAAGCTAGCTAACCATTATACCATGTTGAGTTGCTCAAGTGATTTTCTAAATGTTGCTTAGATGTGACACAAGGCTGAAAGTGTTGGGCACCCAGTGAAGATTGAACTCCCTACTCAGTCATAATTGTTCTAGCGAGACAAGCTTGTTAACCCTTACACCATTCTGAGATGTCCATAATGGTTGAAATGTTTTGATAATAAAATCTAAATAATAAGTCTTCATCCCAGAAATTCAGACAGAATAAAATAAATATTCAATTATGCTGATTTTTTGTAAATTTATTCCATGTTTACAATGTTGGACTGGACTGGACTGGACTGGTCTGGACTGGACTGGTCTGGTCTGGTCTGGTCTGGTCTGGACTGGTCTGGTCTGGTCTGGTCTGGTCTGGACTGGTCTGGTCTGGTCTGGACTGGTCTGGTCTGGACTGGTCTGGACTGGACTGGACTGGACTGGACTGGTCTGGTCTCCCACACATTGACAATACTCTCCAAAGACTGAAAAAAAAAAAAAAAAAAAAGCTGGTGTTATGTGACGTTAAATATTCACACTTACTGGAGTCAAAGCGCCCAAGATGTTTTGCTTGTCGGGCTGCTGTTTTCTAAAAGAAAAGTACATTCTCCAACATTTGTTATTTTATGCTGCTTGACACCATTTGTCTAGTGGTGGTCTGCATGCTGATTGGACGAGCTGGGGACTCTGATTGAGAGCGAGGCCAATGGCAATGATTGGTGCGTTGGCCGTGTTTTCGGTCAATAAAAATGGTCTGGGACATTGGCTGGCAGTGCGGTCGGGACCGTGGTGATGTGCACTAGTATAGAGGTTCATATTAAGTTACGACTCTGTTTATTTTTGTCTGGAAGCTGGACGCTAGCTTCAACCTACCGATAGAGTGAGCTGTATATTTACCAGTGTCTACCGAAACGTGGGACGAACACACGTTTTGGCTATCGAGAAGGGAAGATTGGACGTGTGACCCCAGTTTTGTCGTTTCTGCTACAAGTAACATGTTATATAGCTTTCTCAGTCCCAGACCCATGCTTACTATTTTCTTGTACCTGCCCAGTATTGTTCATATGCAAATTTTGTCAGTGCCATCTACTCTAAGTAGAATGTCTTCTCTCAATTGTGGAAGGGGACGTAACTCCTGTCACTTATTACACCACACGCAACCAACTCTGGATCTCTTGTCAGGTTTGATCCACTTCTCTGTTACTGCCATGGAATAAAATAGATTAAAAAAAATTCTATTGGACACTGAAAACTGTAAGATTTGAAAGTATGTAAGAAATTATAAAACATTTAACACAAATATTCAAGTTGCAGAAAAAAATGAAAAAACTAATTAACTTTAAGTAAAATGTCTTCTCTCAACAGCCAATTATGGAAGGGGACATAACTCTTGGAGCTTACTGCACCACATGCAACCAACTCTGGGTCTCTTGCCGAGTTTACTCAATTCTTCATTACAAATAATTTAATAAATAAATAAGTTTACAATTAATTGTATTACTTCTGTTCCCCAAGATATCACAAATAAGCAAGATTTATTAAATAATTGTCACATATTTAATTTAATCTAACATTTAAATTTCCATAAAATACAGTTGAAACAACTCCCTTTAATATTTGCTCTTATAAAAAGAACAATAATATTTAAATGGCTTGTAAATTCTATGAATATGTTTTCAAAGATATTCTGAAATAATAAAAATCAGGCAAAGTTTAGCGTATGTACCCACAAAGAAATGTAGGTGAAATGACAGAAAGATTTATTATTTCTTTATCGGGAACAGAATCAAAGGTATAATAATAATATATATTTATTTATTTATTTGACTTCAATTCAAGTGAGTCCTTTGTAATTTGAGGCAGCAAAAATTTGTTTATATGTCAGATCTTGCTAGAAGTCTAGAGAAAGTTCATTTTGGCTCAATAGCTGATAGTTTAGAAGTCAGACCTTGGTAGTAGTTGTCATCTTAGAGATAGGTGTGGCATCAATCTGCTGTATTTTTTGTCACTTCTCTACTTCTGCCTCAGGGCTGCCATTTTGATGGGGATCTAGACTTACTGGCATGAAGCTCGGTTTCAACTAACATCAAATGTCTCTTTGCATCAATTTTTTATTAGCCAAAATTATTTTATTTTCTGGCATTCTTTTCTTTTTCATATTTTGATATAGTGAAGTTATGTGCAGAGCCTCTGTGATTTTGGTAGATTTCTAGTAACAAATGGCTAGACTCTGGTCCAGCAAAATTCCGCAAATCTTTTGGCTAAGTTCAGTTTTTTTATTCTGCTTTTTTAATTGAGGGTTGCCTTCTCATTAGTTGGAAGAGAAGTATAGAGAGAGAAGTAGAGAGAGTGAGAGAGAGAGAGAAGTAGAGAGAGAGAAGTAGAGAGAGAGAAGTAGAGAGAGAGTGAAACATATATATATATAGAGAAGTATATAGAGAGAAGTATATAGTGAGAGAGAGAAGTATATAGAGAGAGGTATAGAGAAAGAAATATAGCAAGAGATAGAGAAGTATATATAGAGAGAAGTATTTAAAGACATTTATATTATGTTTAATGTTCTTTTTAAATAAATTGTCGGGCTATGTCCAATTCTAAAATATAGAGAGAAGTATATAGAGAGAACAAGAGAGAGAAGTATAGAGAGAAGTATGGAGAGAAAAGTGTATATATATATAGAGAGAGAGAGAGATAGAGAGAGAGAAATATATAGAGAAATAAATATAGAGAAAAGTATATACATATATATATATAGAAGTATATAGAGAGGAGTATAGAGAGAGAGAGAGAAAGAGAGAAGTATATAGAGAAGTATAGAGAATGAAGTATATATATATATATATAGAGAGAGAGAGAGATAGAAGTATATAGAGAGAAGCATATAGAGTGAAGTATAGAGAGAGATGTATATATAGAGAGAAGTAGAGAGAGAGAGAGAGAGAGAGAGAGAGAGAGAGAGAAAATGAGGTAAAGCTTTTAAAGGAAAGTTAATGCCTTATTTTAATTTGAATTCTTTTTTGTTTACATATTTTATTGTTTTATTTTATTTTATTTTACGTTTGGGTTCACCACAGAAACAGTGTATCAAAAGGACGACTTTAATCTTGATATCACTGTTATTCCCTTGACAATTTTTATTGTCTTAAAAAGCTATTTTTAGAATTTTGATAAAACCAAAACAAAGAAACTGGATTTAGGCATTCTCTTTTGCTGTGAGAACTGATATTAAACACATAAACACATGAAACACTATTCTTGTGAAGAAACAGCATAGTAAGTAAATAGTGTTTAACATTTTTTGTTATCAATTCTCGAGAAAAAAAAAATTCAGATGCATGCAACCTATTTGAGTGAATTCATAACGTGAGAAAATGAAAGAAATAAGCAGAAAATGTGTTTTTCTTCCAAATTTGTAATTATCGTTACTTGTTACGTATTTATTTCAAGTTTTTTCCTCTCTTCAGACATTTTTATAAATTTATGAATAAAAATATGTTTTCTTAGTTATTTTTTTAAAAATATTCTAAATAATAAATATTGCCCACTACTTGGTTGACATACCTTCTTTTCATGAATTAAATCTTTTAGAATCAGATTTAATTTTAACCTCAACAACATTATAATCTTGGAGGTCTAGAGAAATTGCAGAAAAATATGATGATTATAGGTCAAGGTAAACACAGAAGATTCATCAATTTAGGGAATATTACTTTTCCCTTAAAACACTGTTAGCTGTATCATCATGTGGTGTGTCATGGGCATTTTAACCTGGTGGAGTGCATCTCTCTCCAGAACTGTCACTGCAGAATCGCAAAGAAAGAACTGTACCAAATAACAGAAACCATTGCACTAGAAGACTTTCAACAACAACTGAAATAGAACTCAAAGAGAAAATAATGATATAGTCAAGATGTCTACATTCCACACTACCTCATTCAAAGAAAGGTAATGAAGAAAGACACCATCAATATTGGAAAGAGCAATAACAGCTACTGGACATAAGCAAGGCTTTATAAATTTCAATCTCTGGTAGCATTCGATGCTTGGTCAATATGATAAATGTTTCCTTATAAAGAAGTGGTTAATGTTACCATTACCAGTAGAAATGAGAAAAAACAGATTTCACTTTGTTCCCAGCCTGATAGACAAGGGTTGCAGAACAGTGTGCTTCAAATAGTACTAGCGATTTGGTGAATGAATGCCAAATGTTTCCTTATAAGGAAATGGCTAATATTACCATTAGAGGTGAGTATAACAGATACTACACATAGATCCCTGTTTGAATGACAGAGGGAAGAAAAGTTTAATTCAAATAACGCTGCCTGCCTGCTCAGTCAATGAATGCAAAATGTTTCCTTATAAGGAAATGGCTAATGTTACCATTAGAGGTGAGGATAACAGATACTACACATCGATCCCAGTTTGAATGAGAGAGGGAAGAAAAGTTTAATTCAAATAATGCTGCCTGCCTGCTCAGTCAATGAATGCCAAATGTTTCCTTACAAGGAAATGGCTAATATTACCATTAGACGTGAGGATAACAGATACTACACATAGATCTCTGTTTGAATGAGAGAGGGAAGAAAAGCTTAATTCAAATAATGCTGCCTGCCTGCTCAGTCAATGAATGCCAAATGTTTCCTTACAAGGAAATGGCTAATATTACCATTAGACGTGAGGATAACAGATACTACACATAGATCTCTGTTTGAATGAGAGAGGGAAGAAAAGCTTAATTCAAATAATGCTGCCTGCCTGCTCAGTCAATGAATGCAAAATGTTTCCTTACAAGGAAATGGCTAATATTACCATTAGACGTGAGGATAACAGATACTACACATAGATCTCTGTTTGAATGACAGAGGGAAGAAAAGCTTAATTCAAATAACGCTGCCTGCCTGCTCAGTCAATGAATGCCAAATGTTTCCTTACAAGGAAATGGCTAATATTACCATTAGACGTGAGGATAACAGTTACTACACATCGATCCCAGTTTGAATGAGTGAGGGAAGAAAAGCTTAATTCAATTAACGCTGCCTGCCTGCTCAGTCAATGAATGCCAAATTTTTCCTCATAAGGAAATGGCTAATATTACCATTAGACGTGAGGATAACAGATACTACACATCGATCCCAGTTTGAATGAGAGAGGGAAGAAAAGCTTAATTCAAATAACGCTGCCTGCCTGCTCAGTCAATGAATGCCAAATGTTTCCTTACAAGGAAATGGCTAATATTACCATTAGACGTGAGGATAACAGATACTGCACATCGATTCCAGTTTGAATGAGAGAGGGAAGAAAAGCTTAATTCAAATAATGCTGCCTGCCTGCTCAGTCAATGATGGCCAAATGTTTCCTTATAAGGAAATGGCTAATATTACCATTAGACGTGAGGATAACAGATACTGCACATCGATTCCAGTTTGAATGAGAGAGGGAAGAAAAGCTTAATTCAAATAATGCTGCCTGCCTGCTCAGTCAATGAATGGCAAATGTTTCCTTACAAGGAAATGGCTAATATTCCCATTAGACGTGAGGATAACAGATACTACACATAGATCTCTGTTTGAATGACAGAGGGAAGAAAAGCTTAATTCAAATAACGCTGCCTGCCTGCTCAGTCAATGAATGCCAATTTTTCCTTACAAGGAAATGGCTAATATTACCATTAAACGGAGGATAACCGATACTACACATCGATCCCAGTTTGAATGAGAGAGGGAAGAAAAGTTTAATTCAAATAACGCTGCCTGCCTGCTCAGTCAATGAATGCCAAATGTTTCCTTACAAGGAAATGGCTAATATTACCATTAGACGTGAGGATATCACATACTACACATAGATCTCTGTTTGAATGACAGAGGGAAGAAAAGCTTTATTCAAATAATGCTGCCTGCCTGCTCAGTCAATGAATGCTAAATGTTTCCTTACAAGGAAATGGCTAATATTACCATTAGACGTGAGGATAACAGATACTACACATAGATCTCTGTTTGAATGAGAGAGGGAAGAAAAGCTTAATTCAAATAATGCTGCCTGCCTGCTCAGTCAATGAATGCCAAATGTTTCCTTACAAGGAAATGACTAATATTAGCATTAGACGTGAGGATAACAGATACTACACATAGATCTCAGTTTGAATGAGAGAGGGAAGAAAAGCTTAATTCAAATAACGCTGCCTGCCTGCTCAGTCAATGAATGCCAAATGTTTCCTTACAAGGAAATGGCTAATATTAGCATTAGACGTGAGGATAACAGATACTACACATAGATCTCTGTTTGAATGAGAGAGGGAAGAAAAGCTTAATTCAAATAATGCTGCCTGCCTGCTCAGTCAATGAATGCCAAATGTTTCCTTACAAAGAAAGGGCTAATATTACCATTAGACGTGAGGATAACAGCTACTACACATAGATCTCTGTTTGAATGACAGAGGGAAGAAAAGCTTAATTCAAATAACGCTCTCTGCCTACTCAGTCAATGAATGCCAAATGTTTCCTTACAAGGAAATGGCTAATATTACCATTAGACGTGAGGATAACAGATACTACACATCGATCCCAGTTTGAATGAGAGAGGGAAGAAAAGCTTAATTCAAATAACACTGCCTGCCTGCTCAGTCAATGAATGCCAAATGTTTCCTTATAAGGAAATGGCTAATATTACCATTAGACGTGAGGATAACAGATACTACACATCGTTCCCAGTTTGAATGAGAGAGGGAAGAAAAGCTTAATTCAAATAACGCTGCCTGCCTGCTCAGTCAATGAATGCCAAATGTTTCCTTACAAGGAAATGGCTAATATTACCATTAGACGTGAGGATAACAGATACTGCACATCGAGTCCAGTTTGAATGAGAGAGGGAAGAAAAGCTTAATTCAAATAATGCTGCCTGCCTGCTCAGTCAATGAATGCCAAATGTTTCCTTACAAGGAAATGGCTAATATTACCATTAGACGTGAGGATAACAGATACTACACATAGATCTCTGTTTGAATGAGAGAGGGAAGAAAAGCTTAATTCAAATAACGCTGCCTGCCTGCTCAGTCAATGAATGCCAAATGTTTCCTTACAAGGAAATGGCTAATATTACCATTAGACGTGAGGATAACAGATACTACACATCGATCCCAGTTTGAATGAGAGAGGGAAGAAAAGTTTAATTCAAATAACGCTGCCTGCCTGCTCAGTCAATGAATGCCAAATGTTTCCTTACAAGGAAATGGCTAATATTACCATTAGACGGAGGATAACAGATACTACACATCGATCCCAGTTTGAATGAGAGAGGGAAGAAAAGTTTAATTCAAATAACGCTGCCTGCCTGCTCAGTCAATGAATGCCAAATGTTTCCTTACAAGGAAATGGCTAATATTAGCATTAGACGTGAGGATAACAGATACTACACATAGATCTCTGTTTGAATGACAGAGGGAAGAAAAGCTTTATTCAAATAATGCTGCCTGCCTGCTCAGTCAATGAATGCCAAATGTTTCCTTACAAGGAAATGGCTAATATTACCATTAGATGTGAGGATAACAGATACTACACATAGATCTCTGTTTGAATGAGAGAGGGAAGAAAAGCTTAATTCAAATAATGCTGCCTGCCTGCTCAGTCAATGAATGCCAAATGTTTCCTTACAAGGAAATGGCTAATATTACCATTAGACGTGAGGATAACAGATACTACACATAGATCTTTGTTTGAATGACAGAGGGAAGAAAAGCGTAATTCAAATAATGCTGCCTGCCTGCTCAGTCAATGAATGCCAAATGTTTCCTTACAAGGAAATGGCTAATATTAGCATTAGACGTGAGGATAACAGATACTACACAAAGATCTCTGCTTGAATGACAGAGGGAAGAAAAGCTTAATTCAAATAACGCTGCCTGCCTGCTCAGTCAATGAATGCCAAATGTTTCCTTATAACGAAATGGCTAATATTACCATTAGACGTGAGGATAACAGATACTACACATCGATCCCAGTTTGAATGAGAGAGGGAAGAAAAGCTTAATTCAAATAACGCTGCTTGCCTGCTCAGTCAATGAATGCCAAATGTTTCCTTACAAGGAAATGGCTAATATTACCATTAGACGTGAGGATAACAGATACTACACATCGATCCCAGTTTGAATGAGAGAGGGAAGAAAAGCTTAATTCAAATAACGCTGCCTGCCTGCTCAGTCAATGAATGCCAAATGTTTCCTTACAAGGAAATGGCTAATATTACCATTAGACGTGAGGATAACAGATACTACACATAGATCTCTGTTTGAATGACAGAGGGAAGAAAAGCTTAATTCAAATAATGCTGCCTCCCTGCTCAGTCAATGAATGCCAAATGTTTCCTTACAAGGAAATGGCTATTATTACCATTACCGATACTATGATGATGCAGGAGTTGACATGTTATAAAATCAACCGAACCAATCTAAACCCAATACTGAAGAAGACATAATAAATAAGAAACAAAATAATAATCAAAGTGGATCATATTTTTCTCTTATTTCTTCTTCTTAATCATTCCACCCCAACTAAGGTAATAAAGCCACTAAGACACAGGAGATTACTGAGTGTGAGAAAACATGACAAGAAGAGAAACATTACTAAGTAGCAAGAACAACAAAAGAACAGGAACTAAAACAGAAGATAATATTTGACTTTGCATTTATGAAGATCAAACTTGATTGGAAAGCAAGAAGTTGGAAGTGAGTTCTAAAAGTGAGAAGTGCAAAAGAAGAAACTCTTAGCATAGAACTTACGGTTCCATCTAGCCATTTCAACTGTAAAATGATGAAACCTTGCTGCCAATCTAGTACTGTGCTTAGATTCATAAAATCTGGGTACCATAAAGGAAAATTCATCAGAACAATTGCCATGGAAGTATTTTTAGCAAAGGCACAGGGAAGTTACATTATGTTAGTGCGAAAGTAACTTAAGCCAAGATGCTTGATCAGGACCAATAAAATTGCAGATTCTTCTTTAGATTTTATCATGGATCCTTAAATATTTATAATGAAATTAACATCTGTCTAAATTTCTGGGGAATTATCTTTCTTAGACATTAATTCAATCAAAATGATGTCCCCACCCACATTGGTTGTTATATTCACAATATTTTGTTTCTTTTATTCCCCAGCTTTTTTAAGGTACCTCTCATATTTAGTAACCTTGGAATTTCATACAGAACACTTTATTCAATTCATGGTGGCAGACTGTTCACATTTCCATTGTGTCCATTTGAAGGGAGACAATTTGTCATAGTTCATGGTTAATTCATCTTTGTGATGATGATGCTTCTGTTCATTCCACTGATGTCCTCTTTTAATCATTTCATCTCAAGCAAGACAATAATGTCACTAAGGTTCAAGGGGTGACTGGAAGTGAAAGAGAAGGAAAATATTTTAGTAGGTACCAGAAAACTAATCCTAATCTGGAAGAAATGGATAAACTGCTACTGTTCAAGAGAAGTTACGTGAACTGGGTGATAGGCAAACCTATCTACTCCTGATAAGTTGGTCTCATTAACACTTCCTCATTGCTCCCATGCTTTGTCCATGGTATTCTCAACATTTCTCAACTACATATTTGTTTCTGTTTCATCTCTGAAGAAATGACCTAGCATCCACTGACATACAGGTTACAAACTGCATAATAGTTCAGTACTCTTTTCCTTATTTCTCACAATGTTTTCCTATCTCTTAATACTTTATTGAAAGACATCTGCTATGCTTCCTATGCATCACATGTTCCATTATTTGTTACTGTATTACCCAAATAATTACATTTCCACACCTGTTTGATTTTAACATCCCTGATATATATCCAACTGCTTGGTGTGTCCCTTTTGCTGACAATCATATGCAAATTTTCCTTTGTTTGTATAAGCAGCTGCTGTCAATTTTCAAAAGAATAAGACATTATAACTGAAGGTATTCACAGTATTTACATTAGTCGGACTATTGTCCTCATCTTTGTCGCCATTATTTGTCACAACGTTTCGGCCGTTGTACGCTCCGGCCTTCTTCAGGTGGTTGGAATTTCGAACTGAACCCTTTATTTCAATCACTGGGGTAGACTGTTCTAGTTCTGAAGAAGGCCGGAGCGTACAACGGCCGAAACGTTGTGACAAATATGGCGGCAAAGATGAGGACAATAGTCCGACTAATGTAAATACTGTACATAATACCTCATCTCAGAAATATAGACAGACTCTGAAGGTATTTACTGTACTAAAAACTGACAACCGTTGGATATGTCTTCCCTATTAAAACCGATAATTTGCCAAGACAAATGATGCCATCCATGGTTGGTGAACGGAAAGTTTAAGGAAGTTCCTAAAATAATTCCAAGACGTAGCATTTGGCCATGAAGGATTTTAAATTGCTTTGTTCATAGCTTGTAAAATAAAAGATTTAAATCTGAAGAGAGAAAGATTTTGGGCAGTTCTTGATAAATAAGAATAAAAGTATCTTCACCTGGTACAAGGCCTGGGAGCCGCTCGAGGCAGAGGGTTAAAGAATAAGAGGCACAGTTTATAAGTGGGAGAGATAACAGGTAACCCTAGATGTGAACAGGTCAAGATTTCAGTGATTGGGGAAGCATCCCCTTGGGAGCTGGATCCAGAAAGCAATGGTTTGTGGGAAGAAGCTGTTCAAATGGAACTTACATCTCACCAATGGAATGAGGGTAGTTTCCTACAATGTGCATGGCAGGGTGGGTCTTAGCCATGAATGTTAGAATTGGTGGAACTAAGGAATGGACTTTCCTTATAAATTGCGACAGAGCAGTGAGAGCCTTGACATTTCATCTGTGAGAATAGATTTGTAAAGTGGGTAATAATTTGTCACCCACAAGGACTTTTTGACTTTATTGAAACTGGTAACTTAAGGATACTAGTACACCATATTAAAAAAAGACACTGTGGGAAAGTGACTAAATACAGAATCAAAGTGTTACTTCCTGGCAATTTTCCCTAGGATCAGAGTGTAGTATTTGTTTACTCTGTGAAAAGTTTGGCACACACACACATTTTGCTATTTCATATTATGAGGTTATGGCAAAAAAAATTTATATTCTTCCCATTTTTAAATAGTATCTTTGCCATTTAGATGTGTAGTTAGTGTTTTAGGGATATTATTATTATTATTATTGTTATTATTATAAACAAATAAAAATGAAATATAAAATAATAATAATAATAATAATAATAATAATAATAATAATAATAATAATGAAAATTATAAATAAAATAAAATAAAACAATAACATAAAAACGTTGTATAAAATAAATTAAATAAAAATTTAGAAAAATAAAAATACTCTCAGCATGCAACGAAGACTGGTCCTGCTGGAAATGCAGACATCCCACTAAAAACATTAAATTCAATCTTATCACTACGAACCTTGGTATGGACAACATGTGTCTGACTACTCTCTGTGATATGGCTTGTAATACTATGAAGTAAATTTCTTCCTTTTATCACATGTACCATAAAACAATTGTAACTAAATAATACACACACAAATATAAATAAATTGTATAAAATTAACGTACAATTAACCATGTTTCCAGTTATTTCTGTACGTTTTATTTCATGTCAAGTATGCTTTTATCTCCATGAACACGAGGCTAATTTCTGCTGCAATGATGTGAGTGACACCCACAGTGTCACAGCAACTCAGAAAGGGAAACTGGTGAGCCAAGTTCAAATTCCAGCCAATGCTGCTGCATTTACTTTTACACAATAGGTATGAATCTATTTTCTCCTCTTAACTATGGGTTAAATAGCAGGGCTGACTAAGATCTCTTCACTTGAGGTGGCAACCAGTCTAGGAGAATGGAAACTAGTATAACTGGGTCAGGAATTGGCTGGTTAATTTTAACACCTCCAAGACAAAACTGCTCTCCATTAATCACCAGAGGGATCCTTCCCTGCATCCCATTAGAATGTCTGAAGCTCAACTTGTCGAGAGCTTCTCTCTGCGGCTGCTCGGTCTCACGCTGTCTGCTGACCGGAGATGGAACGACTACATTGAGTCGATTGCTTCATCCACCACAAGGAAAGATGGCTCCCTGTGCCGGGTCAGGAAATTCTTCTCCCCTGAATCGATCCTCCAAATTTACAAAGCAACCATCCGCCCTTGCATGGAGTATTGCTGCCATATATGGTCTGGAGCCCCTTCTGTTTGCCTCAAGGTTCTTGATAAGATCCAGAGACGTGTATGCAATGTAATTGGCCCTGATCTGGCATCTCGTCTGCAGTCTCTCTCTCACAGATGCACCGTCGCCTCTCTCAGTCTCTTTTATAAATACTTCCATGATAATTGCTCCGATGAGCTGCTATCGCTGGTTCCCAGGCTCCATGAATTCAAGCGTCCTACGAGGCTGGCATCCTGTTCCCACCCTTTCACTGTTGAAACTGTTAAATGTAGACATCTCTTCTACCCCAATAGCTTCATATCTCGCACCTCACGCCTATAGAACTCCCTTCCTCATTCCTGTTTCCCTGATGACTATGATCTCCAACTATTCAAGTGTAACATCAATCGACATCTCCAGTTGCCTTGATCTATCCTCTATCCTTCTCCACATCCTTTCCTCTAACACTCCTATTTGCTCTCACTCCAAATCCTCTGTAACCCTTTGCGTGCTAGTGGCTTCCAGCTTTGCCTGGGGTGAAAAGCTTTAAATAAGGGTTTTCAGTGTGAAAAATGAAATTAGCCAGCTGAGTTCTGTTTTGTTCACTTTGCACTAATGACCTGGGAAAAGGTATGAATCTATCTTTCTTTAGCTATAGGTTAAATAGCATGGCAGGTTGGGATCTCTTGTCTTGGTTTGTAACCTCTCTAAGAGAAGGAAATCTCTGAATTCAAAAGCATCAGTCTACCTTGCACTAGACACACCAATGTTGTTATGGCTGCCGTACATGTGATGCACCTATGATCCTCATGGGTTACATGACTTATGACATGATATGAGTTGGCTATTTGCAAAGTTTTATACACGTGAGTTCCACTCACTTCCAACGAAAATATTGGTTTTATCCTTATTTTTGAAGAACATACCAAAATCTTTATTTGTTAGGATTTACAATTTTTCTCTCTTTACCTAACCTAGATTTCAAGTGAAACTCCTTCATAGGGTCCGTTGCTAAAGATGCTGGAAAAATGGCCAGTTTTCTGTACCACACCAGTAAGTACCTGACTCCTCCTGTTATCCTCTATCTTTACAAGAACGGGCCAAAAATAAAGTACTGTTGCCATGTATGAACAGGAGCTGCCAATAGATATCAGTTATCTCCTGTTAATTCAACTCTCCAAGTTCTCCACTGCCTTAACCAGGTATTGAACTCATAACTAATAACTGACATCCATGGCACGTGGAACTAGAACAGTCTACCTCAGTGAGCAAAATAAAGGGTTCAGTTCGACATTTCAACCATCTGAAGAAGGCCAGAGCATACAACGGCCGAAACGTTGTAATAAATATGGCAACAAAGATGAGGACAATAGTCCGAATAATGTAAATAGTGTACACAATACCTCATCTCAGAAATATAGACAGATACCATTTCTATATGTTATACTTTTCATGAAAAGATTGCAAAACTATTTTCTAACGAAAGAAACCCAATAATGTACAGAGGGTGAGGTGGGGGCTACTTTGATCACCTAGACATTCATAGTAGAGACAAGAATGTTCTTGAACAAAAGATCAGCATCCTTTTCAAAGTATTCCAAGAGTTAGAACTCAAGAAAAACCTTTCTAAAACAGAAATTATGATCTGGAATTGGAATGAAAGCAGTGATGGCACATAAACTAAATCGTTCATAAAAATTCAGGATGTGGAATTAGTCAATATCAAACACTTCAAAGATGTTATTTGTAAAAGAACCAGCTGCATATTATGTGGACAAAACTAAGCTATGAAATAAAAATGAAAAAATATGAACCAAGGCAGATAAAATATTATGATGGAAATTTTAAGTTTCCACAGGGAACGAACAATACTGTTTGAAAATGGAGGAGCTAAAGAATTGGCAGGAAAAGTTGGTAGACAAATAACTGAACTTTGATGTTCTTGCAACTGGACGAATTTCTAACGAATCTTGTTTTATTTTCTAAATAACAAGAGGACGTTATCACAACACCTGGGAACTGTCGCTTAAATCGCAATATATACACCTGAATGACAATCTTTCAGCTAGGTGCTGAGAAAAAGAACAGGTTGGTTTTGTTTTTAGGTGCTTATGTTAAGTAGAGCAGATCAAAGGGAAAAGTGTTTACTTATGGAAGTAGCAATTCCAAAAGATGTCAGAGACATGCTTTAAAGAAAAGGTCATGTGATGAAATATCTAACATTATTTGCCACATTTTTAACAACAGCTGTTGATTATCTACATTACTCAATATATTTTTAAAAATCTTACCTATATATTAAAAGGCTTGCCAATATATTAAAAGTCTTGCATATATATTAAAAATCTTGCCTATATATTAAAAGAATTGCCTATATATTAAAAATCTTACCTCTATATTAAAAGTCTTGCATATATATTAAAAATTTTAAGTATATATTAAAAATCTTACCTATATATTAAAAGTCTTGCCTATATATTAAAAATCTTACCTATATATTAAAAGTCTTGCATATATATTAAAAGTCTTGCCTATATATTAAAAGTCTTGCATATATATTACAAATCTTAAGTATATATTAAAAATCTTACCTCTATATTAAAAGTCTTGCCAATATATTAAGAATCTTGCTTATATATTAAGTCTTGCCAATATATTAAAAGTCTTGCATATATATTAAAAATCTTAAGTATATATTAAAAATCTTACCTATATATTAAAAGTCTTGCCTATATATTAAAAATCTTACCTATATATTAAAAGTCTTGCCTATATATTAAAAATCTTACCTATATATTAAAAGTTCTTGCATATATATTAAAAATCTTAAGTATATATTAAAAATCTTAAGTATATATTAAAAATCTTGCCTATATATTAAAAGTCTTGCCTACATATTAAAAGTCTTGCCTACATATTAAAAGTCTTGTCTATATATCAAAAACCTTATCTATATATTAAGTCTTGCCTATATATTTATTGGTAAACTGCTAGCAATGGAAGAATATCCAAGTTTGTTTCTCTTTGTCAAAGCGTGTGGCACCTTTGTGCCATTTTTCTGGACTTTACCCACTGAGTGAAAATGACAGGTGGGTAATATGAGAGCTTGGCATCCTCTGAGCCAATTGCCTGGTAGTCTGGTGTGGTTTTTCTTTAATCAGCATATGCAATTGGTTCTTATCAAATTGAAAAGATCGGTCAGAATGCCGAGAGCCTATGAAAGAGAGAAACCATTTCTGTCGGTAATGAAGTCATCTCCATACACAGTACACAAATGACTCGAGCAGATTTGGCAGCTTGATTAAAAACAAAGAGAAAATGTCAAACATTCTCATTCTTATTTACTTGGCATTCTATCTCAAAGGTGTGTCTAATGTGAAATAAAATTTCAATAATGTTACACAAGCAAGAAAGGCCACAAAAGATAATTCCCGGAACATCAGAAAAATATGAACGAATATAGTTAACAATATATATTTATTCGTTTTCCATTAACTTTTCAGTCAGTGTCATATGATGTCTGTTGCCGGGGGGGGGGGGGTATATGCGTTGAGAGATAAAAACGTGTGTCTCCTGAAATACCCACAACAAAATGGCAGACTCTGGATGTGAGTCCACATAAATAAATGAAAAGAAATGACAAGACCGAATATATATGTACAAACAAATGATAATGTATTAACAATAAAGGGTTACAAGTGACAAAGACAAAAATGTGTGTCAAACGAATGTGAAAACCTTTTGGGGTGCAAAGTATGTGTAGTGAGTGAATGTGTGTGTATGCATGTATTGTTCATGTGTTTCCCAAAGGAAAGCATGTTCTTTGCGAGAGATTTACATGCTGATGAAAAAGCAGATAAGGTAAGAAGAGAACGAGAAAATTATTTTTTTAAGCATTTCACCTCAAGCAAGGTGGGAGTACTACTCGGGGGTTACAGACAATGAGAGCAAGAGTAAAGAGGGAGGGGTTACAGAGAGTGAGAGCAAAAGTAAAGAGGGAGGGGTTACAGAGAGTGAGAGCAAGAGTAAAGAGGGAGGGGTCGCAGAGAGTGAGAGCAAGAGTAAAGAGGGAAGGGTCACAGAGAGTGAGAGCAAGAGTAAAGAGGGAAGGGTCACAGAGAGTGAGAGCAAGAGTAAAGAGGGAGGGGTCATAGAGAGTGAGAGCAAGAGTAAAGAGGGAGGGGTTACAGAGAGTGAGAGCAAGAGTAAAGAGGGAGGGGTCACAGAGAGTGAGAGCAAGAGTAAAGAGGGAGGGGTTACAGAGAGTGAGAGCAAGAGTAAAGAGGGAGGGGTTACAGAGAGTGAGAGCAAGAGTAAAGAGGGAGGAGTCACAGAGAGTGAGAGCAAGAGTAAAGAGGGAGGGGTTACAGAGAGTGAGAGCAAGAGTAAAGAGGGAGGGGTTACAGAGAGTGTGAGCAAGAGTAAAGAGGGAGGGGTTACAGAGAGTGAGAGCAAGAGTAAAGAGGGAGGGGTTACAGAGAGTGAGAGCAAGAGTAAAGAGGGAGGGGTTACAGAGAGTGAGAGCAAGAGTAAAGAGGGAGGGGTTACAGAGAGTGAGAGCAAGAGTAAAGAGGGAGGAGTCACAGAGAGTGAGAGCAAGAGTAAAGAGGGAGGGGTCACAGAGAGTGAGAGCAAGAGTAAAGAGGGAGGGGTCACAGAGAGTGAGAGCAAGAGTAAAGAGGGAGGGGTTACAGAGAGTGAGAGCAAGAGTAAAGAGGGAGGGGTTACAGAGAGTGAGAGCAAGAGTAAAGAGGGGTGATTGAGGAAAGGATAAAGAGAAGGACGGGGATCAAGATCAAGGCATCATAAGATGTCGATTGACATTACATTTGAAGATTATAGCTATCAGGGAAGCAAGTAGGAGGAAGAGAGTTCCACTTTTGGGAAATGCAAGAGAAGAAGCTGTTGGAGTAGAAGAGGCGATTACATTTAACTGTTTTGACAGTGAAAGAGTGGGACCGAGATGCCAGTGAAAGTCACTCATCAGAGCAGTTGCCATGAAAATATTTGTGGGAGGAACAGCGGGGGCACCAGACCATTTCATGGAATATTTATAGTCTGGAGAGCATCCCCTAGTTTCGAAAATTAAGAGGAGGAAATCCAACAGTACAAATCTTAAAATACATAGAATAAAATGTTAATATATGTGTACAAACAAATGATAGTGTATTAACAATAAAGAGTTACAAGTGACAAAGACATTAAATGTGTCTAAGAAATGAATGTGTAAATTTTGGGGTCAAGATTATTTGAAGTGAGTGAATGTGCGTACGTACGTGTGTGTGTGTGTGTATGTGTGTGTGTGTCTGTCTGTCTGTCTATACATGTATTTTTCATGCATTTCCCAAAGGGAGCGCATTCTCCGCAAGAGGGTTACCTATTGACGAATAACCAGATAAGGTGAGAAAAATATCGCAGAACATTTATAATCCTGAAAGCATCTCCTAGTAGCATTTACGAAAATTAGGGAGAGGTAACCCAACATGTCCTTCTGCTGAAGTTCCCAAATGAAGTATTTTCAGGATTCCAGTCATTCTTCACTACCGTTTTCATCTTTATAATATTTATCAGAATGGACGGATTAACAGACAAATTCTTCAGTCATCGTCTGGCGGAGATGCACCAAATGAGCTTTAAAAATTCAATTGAAACATTTCTGTTTTCATGCCTTCAATAAAACAATGATGTGGTGTTGTATGAACATCAAAAATCATGGATCAAATGTAAAACTATCTGAGATGGTTAGAAATAAGCCGGTTAATTGATTCAACTATTTTAACTGAAGTTGGAAAAACAGATCTTGAGAGTTTTTTTTTCTATATTTCTGGGATGAGGAATTATCATTATTTACATTCAGACTATTGTCCTCATCTTTGTTGTTATTAGCACCTGATCACCTTCTGACTGAATTTCTGGGATGACGAGTTATTATTTACAAAGTAACCAAAAAAAGTTCTGTCCGTTTTTTGATTAGTCATTGAATGAAGTTGAAATATATATGAAATGCGTGTAGCAATTCTTTTCAAATTCAGACAGCCGGAAGTAGGAACATCAGACGTTATAAAAACACATGCACCGTGTCCGGCCATCAGTTATAAGCTGGACAGCTGTGAGAAGGATGGAAGTGTCTAGAGATCTCGTTCGGGGCTGTTTGCTTTACGACTTCAAAGTGGGCTTATCAGCAGCTGCATCAAGTCGCTGCATATGTCAAGCGTTTGGGGATAGTGCTGTGGATGAACGTACTGCAAGGCGTTGGTTTCGAAAATTCAAGTCGGGACATTTGTCTCTCCATGATGAGCCTCGCAATGGACGACCACAGGTCTTGAATGACGGAGTCCTGAAGGTGGTCATTGAAGAGGACAGTAGTCTAACGTGTGGTGAACTTGCAAGATAGTTCAACGTTTCCGATGAAACAGTTCACCTGCACCGCCGAGGTAAGACGTACAAACTGAGCAAGTGGGTTGCGCAAACGCTGTTGGAGGTCCACAAGGGACAACGAGTTGCAGCCTGCGTATCGCTGCTTTCTTGCCACCGTACCGCATCCTTATTCAATCGAGTGCTTACCAGTGATGAAAAGTGGGTTCTGTACGAAACTCCCGAGCGTTCCAGACATTGGTTGTCTCCTCAGGATGCTGTCACTCACACTGCAAGACCGCCTATGCACCCACGCAAGATTATGCTTTGTGTCTGGTGGACAGGTCGTCAAGTGGTTCGTTATGAATTGCTACCAACGGGCCAAACGGTCACGGGAGACCTATACTCGCAGCAATTGAAACGTGTGCAACAGGCATTGCACCAGAAGGAGCCAGCACTGGTGAATCGCAAAGGTGTGATTTTCCCCCATGACAACGCCAGGCCGCATGTCGCACGAGTGGGCAGAGATATTACAGCAACTTGGGTGGGAGACTTTGTGCCATCCACCTTATTCACCTGACCTTGCGCCATCCGATTGCCACCTCTTCCACTCCCTGGATAATCATCATCGTGGGAAATCCTTCACCAATGAAGCAGACTTGAGCAAAGCCCCCACTGACTTCTTTGTGTCAAAACCCCCCGAGTTCTACCACAAGGGCATTGAACAGCTGGAGACACGTTGGCAGAAGGTGCTGGATGCCGATGGCGATTACTTCGAAGACTAAATATAAGTTACACATACTGTGAAGCGTTTTCTTTTTTTTCTTTAAAAATGGAGATAACTTTTTGGGTACCTTGTACATTCAGACTAATTTCCTCACCTTTGTTGTTATTATCACCTGATTGTTTTTCTCTAAATTTCTTTAATGCGTAGTTATCATTATTTACATACTGATTATTGTCCGCATCGTTTTTGTTCTTAGTCTCTTTGTCGATCCGGGTAACCTATATGGAATTTTGAACTGAATCGTTCATTTAATCCTTGTGGAGGAGGCCATACTTGTTCCGCTGTCCATGTTCAGGAACGTCTCGTTTAGTTGTTATTTTAGTACTGCAGGTCTCATTTCCACTGAAATCACGTACCCTGGCTCAGAGATTAATTACTATATCACTAGATTTACAAATTAACACTTTAATCTTCTAGGCTATTTTTTCATGGTTTAATCACTTGAAAGGGGGGGATCATAGATGAGAGAAAAGCAAGAAACTACAGACATTGCCACAATGTGGCTTCCTTCACTCTTTTTCCTACAAATATTTTCATTGCAATTGTTCTGATGAACTTTCCTTCCTGGTAAATTGACTCTCGTTCATGAATTTAGATTTCCAACTAGGTTTTCACAGTTTTACTGTTGAACTGGCTCTCGATGCGACCTTTTGTTCTAATCTAACAGTTTCTTTTCTCGTTTTTCTCTCCTTGGGACTCTCTTCCGATTCCTTGTTTCCATAGCAACGACGATCTTTTAAGATTTAACTGCAATGACAATTGCCATCCTGTATCTTCCTGAAACCTGTCCTTTTATTGTCCTTCTTTGTCAATGAAGTTTTCTCATTCTCTTCCACTCCATTTAACCACTTGCGTCTTAGTAGCTTTATTGCCTTATTTTGAGTGAAATGATTAAAAGGAAAAAAGCGAGGTCTCCAGATAAAAATTGCAAGTGAAGAATCTATTAGAATATAACTTATGGTTACAATTTCAACAGTAAAATGATGAGACCTACCTGCCAATCTAGTACTGCACTTAAATTCGTGAACTAAAGAGAAAAGTTTATTATAAAATAAATTAAAAATTCAGTCCCTTCCTCCTACCATATGTAGCTTCTCTGTGTCTCTTTATGTATAAATACTTTCATGGTAATTGTTCGGATAACCTCTTTGCTATACTTCCTAGACTTTATGAATTTATGTGCAGTACTTGATTGGCAGAAAGGTCTCATCATTTTACAGTTGAAATGGCTAGATGGAACCGTAAGTTCTATTTTAGCAGTTTCTTCTCTCACATTTCTTGATTCCCAGTCAAGTTTGTTCTTCAAAAATGTAAATGCAATATCATTCGTTATCTCTCTTTTTAATTCTTATCCTTTTATTGTTCTCTCACCTTAATAGTAGTTTTTCTCATATTCTCTAACACACTGTAACCCCCTTGTGTCTTAGTGGCTTTATTGCCTTGCTTGGGGTGAAATGATTAAATGAAGCATCGTTTCCTTATCTTTTTATTTGTTTGCTTACGGATTATTATGGGAGATAGAAAAGCAGGGAAATCATAAATTTAATATTTTTTTTGTGCAGGGTGTCCATAAAGTTTGTGTGTACTTTAAAAAATTTATAACTTTATTTGTCTTTGTGATAGAAATAATCTGTAAAAATTTTATAAAGTTTAATGTACCTAGTTTTAACTATAGCTAAAATAACTAATGTGATTTCAGGCATTACTGTAAATCAGTTGGCAAATGTTTTCCGTATCGTATTACCCTTTGTATTGCTAATGATGGAGGACATGTGGAAACTTAAATAAAATTTCAATAAAACCTTAAAAAAAATATAGATTTACTTCTTTCTAATCCTTTTTACAAATTATTTCTATCGCAAATACAATAAATTTATAAATTTTTTAAAGTTTACACGAAATTTATGGACACCCTGTATTACATTAATTCCTCTGTCATTCGAACCAAAATTTGGCAGGAACTTTGATTTGGCATATTCTTCATACAGATTATACCCTATCAAACATAATGGTGATTAGAAATGATTTTAAGAAAACTGAACATCATTTAAAAATGATTTTTTTAAGCTTTTAATATTTTAGATGAAGGACCAGACTCTTGTTTTCATCAGTTCACAAAAAGATAACGTCAAAACAACTCTCGTTCTTTATGCTGCTGGGATTCCACTCACCCTCCTAACCAGGCTAGGATCTGATGTGGGGAGCCAGTTTAGTTGCCGGCAACTCGATCATTCAGGTACTGAATTCAGAGTTGTCCTTCTCCTAGACTGGTTACCACCAATGGCTATAGGACCCAATCTGTCCTGCTATTTAACCATAGATGGGGGAGAAAAGATGGATTCCTATCTTTCTCTAGTGTATTTGCCTGTAAGTGAATATAATGAACTTGACTGGAATTTGAACTTGCCTCCCTGATTCCTCAAGGCAGTGAATGGGCTGAACTAGTAAACAAGGTAATGTAAAGACTGAAATGGGGAACAAGGTAATGTAAAGGCTGAAATGGGGAACAAGGTAATGTAAAGACTGAAATGGGGAACAAGGTAATGTAAAGACTGAAATGGGGAACAAGGTAATGTAAAGACTGAAATGGGGAACAAGGTAATGTAAAGAGTGAAATGGGGAACAAGGTAATGTAAAGGCTGAAATGGGGAACAAGGTAATGTAAAGGCTGAAACGGGGAACAAGGTAATGTAAAGACTGAAATGGGGAACAAGGTAATGAATCTGTTGAAGTGGTAACCAAAGCAGTGAATGGGTTGAAGTGATGATCAAAGAATTTGAACTCGCCTCCCTGATTCCTCAACCTGAGCCTCTATTCATGACCCTACATTGCCGCCATATACTACCTCTGTTAGTCCTTTATAGAAATGAATTTATATAAAATTAAACATATCATTAATAGGAAAATATTCTCTCTCTCTCTCTCTCTCTCTCTCTCTCTCTCTTTGTTTTCATTCAGTTTGTAAACTTTTGTTGTCATCAACAAACAGAAAGGATTTCTTCACGGAAATTCAGTTCACAATAAGAAGGCAACACGAAGCCAACATTAATCATTCATTAAGTAACGATATCACTTCAAGCACAGTTATTAAATATTAACTTGATATTTTAATTAACTTGACATTTTAATTAAAAAACAAAACAAAATAAAAAATGAATTTAAAGGAAAAGTTGAACAAACGTCTTAAAAAACGGAAAACATTTCCACCAGTTTTTCTTAACAGCTTTATCTACTCAAGATTATTTATTTATAAATCAATTAGACTTCTCTGGTGAAACAAATCTTTGTGTCAAAAATGATTCAATTTGTTTAATATTAATTTGGCATAGACAATATGAGAGAGAAACATAGTTGGTGAAAAAATATTTAAAAAATGTATAGAAAGTCTAAAGGTCTGACATTTAATCAATTCTAAGAAAAAATTAATAAGGTTTAAAAAATAATACGGAAAATGTCGGACAAAATGTAGTTGCAACAAAGCTGAAGTGGCGAACAATAAAGTGAGTGGGTTGAGGTGGACTAGACAGTAAATAGGATGAATGGTGAACAAGACAATTGTTATCCTCCGCTGCAATTAGATCCTTTTCTGATTCATTCTGTATGCTTGTCAGATAAGAACGCCATGAAGACAGAAAAGAAATAAAAAAAGTCGTTCTGTGTGCATAGGCTCTGGGCAACACATCCAGTCCATGAAACCAGCCCACACAATAAAAGCGACATTCGCTAATCATGAACATTCCTACAGGAAAAGAAGGTGTCCCTGGGGACTGCCAGATCTGCTTAAAAGCAGCCCTTCCATGATGACTACCAGCAGTCAACAGTTGTCAGACCACCTGCTGACACGCAGGGCGCTGCTGCCGCAACATGACTGTTCCTCTCCACACAACCGTTAACACTCCCAGGATTGACTAATCACCGGACTCTTCCCACACGGAATCCAGTAGAGACCAGCATTGACACACCAACGTGATTTGTAACATCACACAAGTAATGCGACTGACTATCCAGCTTCAACACTGCCAGTCTCCCGACGCCAGACTGTCAACCCCACCCAGCTACAAGCCTTCCTCATAGCCAATTGCATCACTTCGACAACCTGACGTAC
Source organism: Acanthosepion esculentum (assembly GCA_964036315.1). Lineage (NCBI taxonomy): Eukaryota > Metazoa > Mollusca > Cephalopoda > Sepiida > Sepiidae > Acanthosepion > Acanthosepion esculentum. The sequence goes on from OZ038511.1 coordinate 6,377,142, forward strand.
TACAGGCATACACTCACAATGAGACATCCCACCACTGGCCTCCCAGTTACACATAATTCCTTGTCACCACCACCATCACATCGTCATACCTGACTCTTTTCAGGCATTCCCTCACTGTCATCACCGTGACTCCATTTCGTTGAAATAATATACAATGTCCTCGTCGCCACTAACCCAACTCGCTACAGACATATCCTCGTAGTGAGACATTACACCACAAGCCTAACAGTTACACCAATCTCGTCACCTCGGTAACCAACGCATCCTACCATGAATCGACCCATCACTGATCTCGATCGACCAAAACATGTGTCAGCCCCAAACAATGACTATATCCTGTGACCGTCATATCCACGCAGTGAGACATTCCACCATGGATCTACCAGCTACAGCAATCCCTCGTCACCTCAACAACCAATGAACCAACCCACCACCGTGATCTCATTTGATCAACACGTGCATCATTCTCAAATGACGAGTATATCCTGTGACCTCTGTCAAACCAAGCCAAGAAATCCGTCAACTCCTAGCGCTACCCTTGCACCTAATCACATTCCTGACGATTAGCAACCAAAATCGACATTTTACCAATTTTCAACTGTAAGATATCTTGTATATTAAACAAATACACGTTGTTTAAACACCTAATCCTCGTTATTCATTTCCTTTCGCAACCAAATACTTATTATGACGCAGTCAATATGTTGAAGTGCTTAACAAGGTAATATAGGGGCTAAATTGCCGAACAAGTGAATGAATAGAGTGAAGTGGGGAAACAAGGCAGTGAATTAATTGAATTAGTGAACAGGGTAATGTAAGGGCTGAAATGAGAAACAAGGTAAGGAATGGGATGAACTGGTGACCAAGACAGTGAATTAGTTGAATTAGTGAACAGGGTAATGTAAGGGCTGAAATGAGAAACAAGGTAAGGAATGGGATGAACTGGTGACCAAGACAGTGAATTAATTGAATTAGTGAACGGGGTAATGTAAGGGCTGAAATGAGAAACAAGGTAAGGAATGGGCTGAACTGGTGACCAAGACAGTGAATTAGTTGAATTAGTGAACAGGGTAATGTAAGGGCTGAAATGAGGAACAAGGTAATGAATGGGCTAAAGTGGGAAACAAAGCAGTGAATTGACTGAAATAGTGAGCAAGATAATGTAAGTGTTGTTAGTTTCAATCCCCACGGGGAATGATTGCAAAATACTTTTTTTCTCTCCGATTCATAGGCAAAGGCTTACAAATGCATGCTGGGATTTCTTCCCAGCCAATAAGATAGGCCACTTGTCTATGCCATCTGACTCAGTTCTGGTCTGTCTTGCCTTGAAGTCACAATGCTACATTCGTTTATTCGAATCCGTTATTGTGTGCCAATCCCCAATTATTGGTTTGTGAACTAATTTGCCTTATTACTGTTGCTTTGCCTTATTACTGTTAATTTGCCTTGCATATATTGTTTGCTTGCTTAGTATTATTTTTTGCCCTGTTCTTTTCTTTTTCTTCTTATTGCAAGCAATGCCAATTCTGTTTATTGGCCAGTTCTGCCATTTATCGCAAAAATGATAAAATGCTTTAGTATATGTTATGGAGAAAAGAGTACAACCCCGGTGACTCTATGAACTCGTCCAATACTATAAAGAGTTTGTAGTGGACCGGGGTGTGGTGTGTGAGGATGATATCTCTGGGTTAAGATTTCCTGCTGGCCGGTCCAGCTACATAGGAATGTTGGACTTTAATGGAGTCCAAAGAAGGTAAAGAAAATAAACAAGACCGATATACATGTATGCAAACAAATATATATTAATAACAAATTACAATGACACGAAGACATGAAAAGTTACAGAGTGTTTGTATGGAGAAGTTATGTGTGTGTTGAGTGTCCGTACGGACGCGTATATTGTTTTTAGCGTGTTCCCAGAATTTGGGAAACGCTGTCTCTGTGCGAGGTCACATATTGGTGTAAGTGAAAAAGAGAAAGTTCTTTTTACCTCGCCTCACGCGCGAGGTAGCGGCCCAAGGCCTGGGTCGAGAGAGAGAGAGAGAGAGAGAGAGAGAGAGAGAGAGAGAGAGAGAGAGAGAGAGAGAGAGAGAGAGAGAGAGAGAAGGGTCAGCCAGTATTTATAGTCAGGAGATAGAGACCCCAGTTGAAGGATTAAGGAAATGAGGAGGAGCTAACTGCGACAAGTTCCATGGTATGAGGTCGAGACTAGTTGTATTGGAGTCAGTCTTCATACTAACTATACAGGCGTTACATTAATAGCCTACGCATTACGCATAGAGAATACCTCAATGAATTACGTTATATCAAGTATGAGTGTGTGCTATAACAATAACCTTCACAATCGGAAGTTATAATAGTTGTCGACGAGATAAAAATCACCACATTATAACTGGAGTTATAATAGTTGGCGACGAAGAACTTGATCTTAATCACGGTATAACAATCACCACATTATAACTGGAGTTATAATAGTTGACGACGAAGAACTTGATCTTAATCACGGTATAACAATCACCACATTATAACTGGAGTTATAATAGTTGACGACGAAGAACTTGATCTTAATCACGGTATAACAATCACCACATTATAACTGGAGTTATAATAGTTGACGACGAAGAACTTGATCTTAATCACGGTATAACAATCACCACATTATAACTGGAGTTATAATAGCTGACGACGAAGAACTTGATCTTAATTACGGTATAACAATCACCACATTATAACTGGAGTTATAATAGTTGGCGACGAAGAACTTGATCTTAATCACGGTATAACAATCACCACATTATAACTGTAGTTATAATAGTGTGGCGACCAGATTTTCGAAACTCATACGTGTTACAAGAATTTCAATCACGTTGGTTTTTAAAAAAGATTTCTTGCAGATATGGAGGAAATTTTGGCTTCAATAATTGAAGTTCAACAACAACACAAGCAGCAACAACAAAATACCCAGCTACAATTGCAAAAACAACAAGAATTGTTGGAAGTCGTTTTGAAGAATATTTTCTTCAAAGTCTCTTACGCCAGACGAAGTGCAAAACACTGTATTAAGATTTATAAACAATCCTGATGACGGAATGACTTTTGCTGCGTATTTTTGCAGACATGGAGAAATATTTAGTCAGGAATGCAATGGCTGAGAAGAAGATAAAAAAAAACCCAGGTTGTTGTTAAGAAAAATAGCACCAATAGAATACGAAAAGTACTGCCATTTTATTTTACCGAGAAAAACCAAGTGAAATAGGGTTTCAGGTTGCAAATCAATATTCTGAATTAACGATCATAAATACGCACAAAGGTTTATATGTTTAATGATTTCCTTTTGGTATAAAGGTGGCATCAGCTATTTTTCAACAAGCCATAGATACTGTAGTGGATCTATGAAGGTTGCGTGAATGTTTTAAATGTTCAGCTGAAAATGAAACGTGCAATATCCATAAACATAAATTTAAATAAAATATCAAATGATAACGATATTCAATTACGACAAAAAGGATAGCTTTGGTACAACATGTATTTTTTTATAGGCAGAATATTACAAGCTTGTTTTGTAAAGATATGTGCGAGAGCTTGATCAGAGTATTTTTAAAGAGAAAAGTTCTTGTTGCTGGTTTGGAAATGTTTCGTATGTTTGTAATGTAGTTTGGAAAATTCCGTACGTACGTGCGTGTGTGGATATGTTTTCACAGCGTCTGGCCGCACATGGTCAAGACGTGAATCATTTAAGGTTACATTTTCGTAGGCGAATGAAATAAATAAAGAGAGAGAACGAACTCGCGTCTGGTATTTATAATTAATGTAACCACGTGGTAGGATCCTGGAAAAAGAGCGGGAAAAGTAGGGAGATTGGTAAATACCAGTCATATTGAAGTCAGGTAGTTCACAGCCAGGGTTAGGACACACTTGTCGAACTCTCTGCCTTCGGGAAGAGAGGTTCCCAGACGAAGCTACGCCTACAAGCAGGTGGGCAAACCCGATCCCGTGTATGCGGGGTCTAAGGGGTATTTGTATCAGAGCATACGGGCTCGGAATCGCTACACATAAAAACCGGCCTTGTGCTACGTCCATCTTTGTGGGTAAATGCCAGTCGTATTGAAGTCAGGTATTTCGCTGCCAGTCTGGCGACAGATTTGTCGGACTCACTGCCTTCGGTCAGAATCTCGTCTGGTGAGGTAAACAAACACAACCACGTTTATGCGGGGTCTAAGAAGAATTTTTCTCCCACATGAAAACCAGCTTTGTGCCACATCCCTCCTTTCGGGGAGGGTTTGGTAAATACCTTTCGTATTGGAGCCAGTCTTCATACTACCTATACAGTCTAAGCATTATATATAGAAAATAGTCAAAGCGTTATATATAGATAATAGTCTAAGCATTATATATAGAAAATAGTCAAAGCATTATATATAGATAATAATCTAAGCATTATATATAGATAAAAGTCTAAGCATTATACAGAGATAAAAGTCAAAGCATTATACAGAGATAAAAGTCAAAGCATTATACATAGATAAAAGTCAAAGGATTATACATAGATAAAAGTCAAAACATTATATATAGATAAAAGTCAAAGCATTATATATAGATAATAGTCTAAGCATTATATATAGATAATAGTCTAAGCATTATATATAGAAAATAGTCAAAGCGTTATATATAGATAATAGTCTAAGCATTATATATAGATAATCGTCTAAGCATTATACAGAGATAAAAATCAAAGCATTATACATAGATAATAGTCAAAGCATTATACATAGATAAAAGTCAAAGCATTATATATAGATAATCGTCTAAGCATTATACAGAGATAAAAGTCAAAGCATTATACATAGATAATAGTCAAAGCATTATACATAGATAAAAGTCAAAGCATTATATATAGATAATAGTCTAAGCATTATATATAGAAAATAGTCAAAGCGTTATATATAGATAATAGTCTAAGCATTATATATAGATAATCGTCTAAGCATTATACAGAGATAAAAATCAAAGCATTATACATAGATAATAGTCAAAGCATTATACATAGATAAAAGTCAAAGCATTATATATAGATAATAGTCTAAGCATTATACAGAGATAAAAGTCAAAGCATTATACATAGATAATAGTCAAAGCATTATACATAGATAAAAGTCAAAGCATTATATATAGATAATAGTCTAAGCATTTTATATAGAAAATAGTCAAAGCGTTTTATATAGAAAATAGTCAAAGCGTTATATATAGATAATAGTCTAAGCATTATATATAGATAAATGTCTAAGCATTATACAGAGATAAAAGTCAAAGCATTATACATAGATAAAAGTCAAAGCATTATATATAGATAATAGTCTAAGCATTATACAGAGATAAAAGTCAAAGCATTATACATAGATAATAGTCAAAGCATTATACATAGATAAAAGTCAAAGCATTATATATAGATAATAGTCTAAGCATTATACAGAGATAAAAGTCAAAGCATTATACATAGATAAAAGTCAAAGCGTTATATATAGATAATAGTCTAAGCATTATACAGAGATAAAAGTCAAAGCATTATACATAGATAATAACAAAGCATTATACATAGATAAAAGTCAAAGTGTTATATATAGATAATAGTCTAAGCATTATACAGAGATAAAAGTCAAAGCATTATACATAGATAATAGTCAAAGTATTATACATAGATAAAAGTCAAAGCGTTATATATAGATAATAGTCTAAGCATTATATATAGATAATAGTCTAAGCATTATACAGAGATAAAAGTCAAAGCATTATACATAGATAATAGTCAAAGCATTATACATAGATAAAAGTCAAAGCGTTATAAATAGATAATAGTCTAAGCATTATACAGAGATAAAAGTCAAAGCATTATACATAGATAATGGTCAAAGCATTATACATAGATAAAAGTCAAAGCATTATATATAGGTAATAGTCTAAGCATTATACAGAGATAAAAGTCAAAGCATTATACATAGATAATAGTCAAAGCATTATACATAGATAAAAGTCAAAGCATTATACATAGATAAAAGTCAAAACATTATATATAGATAAAAGTCAAAGCATTATATATAGATAATAGTCTAAGCATTATATATAGAAAATAGTCAAAGCGTTATATATAGATAATAGTTTAAGCATTATATATAGATAATAGTCTAAGCATTATACAGAGATAAAAGTCAAAGCATTATACATAGATAAAAGTCAAAGCGTTATATATAGATAATAGTCTAAGCATTATATATAGATAATAGTCTAAGCATTATATATAGATAATAGTCTAAGCATTATACATAGATAAAAGTCAAAGCATTATATATAGATAATACTTGAACGAATTACGTTATACCAAGTACGAGTGTGTGTCATAAGAATAACCTTAGAAAAGGAAATTATAAAAGTATACATTTCAGAGAAATGTTTGTATATTTTAAAGGAAATATCTGTATGCAGAAGTATTGCTCATTTTCTAACATGTTTTATAGGACAGATTCTTTATGGAAGGCCCTATAATTGTTGACCCTGTACAAAGTGAGCTGCATCCCAATAACAACACGTGTTTCAAAACGGTAGTGTAAATATCAATCCTAACATGTGCACGTTATTTGTACATTTATCAGATGCCTTACGTGAATAGATTGCACAAATGGATGAGAAATTCGTTTCATATTTAATAAATTTATTACGATCAATGAGATTTGTCAAGCTGTGAAAGTTTTTCATAATCAGGATTCGCTTTTATCGTTGATGTATGCTAAAGAGATTGCAAATTCAAATCTCTTACCTGAGATCTATTTTGATTCTGTTAGAGAAAATTAATTAAATATTAAATATAAATGGTTTCCATCTTGTCCTTATTCTTGTTTCGAATAGGTTACTATTTTATGGAACATGTAACCAAAAATTAACAAGTTTTTAATGAACTTTTAAAAAACTAATGTTTGTTTTAAACTCTTGATGTATGCATCGAGACATCAGATAGGTAACACACGACCCGTCGGACATAGTTTGCCCTCCCCTGATAGAAAATGTATCCCATCTTCATTTTAGAATCATTATGAAAATTACTATTCTGTGGAACAGTCATTTTGTGAGACTGATCACAAGTAGCTGTTCTGTCTTTTATTTTAGTAGATATTGGCCAATTTTGGTAATGATTTTCTAGATTTTCAGAATGGTCAGTGCCAATTTGAGAAAGTCATTTGCCAGATATTTTCAAATTGGAGAGAGTTTATAGGAAAAGGAATGAACAAAACTGTAAATTTAAGAAGAATTTCTTATTCTGAAAATTTTGTCTGTGTAGGATTCTTGATGATCTTCTAATCCAGGCATGGGCAACATGTTCAAACAGTGGGCCGCATGGGGTACGGTACGTCATAAGGCGGGCCGCATCGGGTACGGTACGTCATAAGGCGGTCTGCGTGGGGTACAGTACATCATAAGGCGGTCTGCGTGGGGTACAGTACATCATAAGGCAGTCCGCATGGGGTACAATACATCATAAGGCGGTCTGCGTGGGGTACAGTACATCATAAGGCGGGCCGCATCGGGTACAGTACATCATAAGGCGGGCCGCATGGGGTACAGTACATCATAAGGCGGGCCGCATCGGGTACAGTACATCATAAGGCGGTCTGCGTGGGGTACAGTACATCATAAGGCAGTCCGCATGGGGTACAGTACATCATAAGGCGGGCCACATGGGGTACAGTACATCATAAGGCGGGCTGCATCGGGTACAGTACATCATAAGGTGGGCCGCATCGCGTACAGTACATCATAAGGCGCTCAGCTTGGTGTACAGTACATCATAAGGCAGTCCGCATGTAGTACAGTACATCATAAGGCGGTCTGCGTGGGGTACAGTACATCATAAGGCGGGCCGCATCGGGTACAGTACATCATAAGGCGGGCCGCATGGGGTACAGTACATCATAAGGCGGGCCGCATCGGGTACAGTACATCATAAGGCGGTCTGCGTGGGGTACAGTACATCATAAGGCAGTCCGCATGGGGTACAGTACATCATAAGGCGGGCCACATGTGGTACAGTACATCATAAGGCGGGTCACATCGGGTACAGTACATCATAAGGTGGTCTGCGTGGGGTACAGTACATCATAAGGCGGGCCGCATGTGGTGTACAGTACATCATAAGGTGGTCCGCATGTGAGGTGTCATTTTTAAAAGATCACCATGATTTTTGTTTTTTTTTCTTCTTTTTTTGTATTTTGTTTTGTTTTTGTTTTGTTTTGTTTTGGCTTATTTTGTTCACTTAATAAATTAAAATATGTGAAAAGTAAATCAGGAACGAAAATGAATCACTTGATAATTTGCAAATGAGCAGAACAATTTTCACATTGTTACCTTTTGAAGAGTTGAATTATCTTGCAAGCCAATGCACATGCACTTTCTTTTACCCTGTACATTGCGAGACATTTGGGCGTCCCAAGGCGGTGTAATGGTCAGCAAGCTTGTCTCGCTAGATCAATTACGACTGACTAGTGAGTTCGATCCTCACTGGGTGCCCCATGCTTCCGGCATTGTGCCACATCTACGCTACGCTTGGAAAATCACTCAATGTGAACTTTCTCTGTGCATGTCCATTTCTACAAACATCTTGAATAATCAGACTGCTTTTTAAAAAAATAAAACATATTACCGAAAATCAATTTACACACATTTTTACGGATTTTGTTGTAAAATATGAATGAATAAGAGTTCTTCATTTTACAACAATTAATGAAAAGTTATTTATTACAATAATTGTGATTATGATTAATTACCAATGCCACTATACATTCTGTCTGCTTGCTTTCATCAACCGACTTGTCTTAGAGTTCTTTAAGTTTTTCTTCTGAATTTGTCAACAACACGGTGTTGTCTGTATAGCACATATATTGCTATGGTTAAATCTTCTGGCAGTTTTTCTAGTCCCCTTAGAATCATGTAAAAGTTAAGTAAATCTGGTGAAAAAATATATCTTTGTAGTTACCTTATTTATTTTTGAGTATTCACTTAACTTTTTTTTCCTATTTATATAGAAACTGCTTGTTTGGAGTACAGGTTATGGATCATTCAAATATCTTTTCCATGTAGTTCAAGCTTTCCTAATATTTTGAATAATTATTCATGTACATTGTAAAAGGTTTATAATAAAAAGTGAAGCTATTAGTTCAAAACAGTGAACAGTAAGAATGTTTTGCCTCAAAAATATTGTGATAAAACATTAAAAATATGATTGTAATCTGAAAGAACAGCTGAATAATAAAAGTATTTCCTCCCAGGAAAGGATTTGAAAAGGACAACAAAATTGAGGATGTTAGCTTGAAAGAAAATCGCAATATAGACAATGTTTTATCGTAAAAAATTAGACAAAAATATGTTTTTCTTCCGACATCTAACACCCTTCCTTAATCTTTGTTAAGCGACATTAAGCCTGGTCAGTCTCTAGATGGGTGACCACTTAAAATACCAGGTGCTGTAATCTTGGATGTGTGGATGGTGTAATGATAATGTCTCGGAAATTGGAAATCGGAGAGACAAGTGCTAATTCCAGTTGGGTTTGCTATATTCACTTATGCGCAAATATCCTTGGGAAAGGTAAGAATCCACCTCTTTTCCCTCTAGCCATGGGTTAATTAGTAGAACTTGTATCAGTAAATTTTTATTATCTCCAAAATAATTCTTAGGATCTAAAAATATCTGATAAGTCATAAAAAAACAAACCAGTCAATTCATCTTTCTTTCATTGAAAGATGAATTTCTCATTATGTTTACGTAATAAAGTGTCTCAACAAATATCAAATAAACTTTGCGGAAATAATGGCGGAAAAACACAAAAAAAGAGAACAGGAAAAAGAGAGTTAATGCAAATAAAACACATTTTATATTAACTTATTTAACGTATTTATAGAAATGAGCATTCATTATTTTACTGTTCAAAGGTAAAAGGAGTTACCCGTAGTCGGGGCCATCAAGTCAATAGGAACGATCATTTCTTTAACTGCATAGTATGTGCTTTACCAGGGCCACATATAGTTTTGAATCAGAGTTTTTTCCTTCTCCTAGACCAGTTGCCATTCAAAGCTATATAACCCTACTATTTACCCATAGGTGGGAGGCTAAGGTATTAGTACGTAAATAAAACAATCTGAGCCGTAATCCATTTCTTAACTGTGCTACCTAAAAATGAATGTTCTTTACTTATAAAAAAAAAGAAGTGTTCTGCAAGGTGCGATAGATAAACTGTCGTCGAAATTACGCAAAAATGAAAATAACATTCACGTCTCATTTTAACTGATATATTTAACAAAATGACACAAAAATATCTTGAAATACTAAAGAGTAAATTTATTCAATAAAATCCGACGACTTCGGGATCTCCTGCAACTCTTTTGGACGGTCCCCTTGTTTAAGTTGGTGAATGAGGCCATAATGCTTGTCTTCAGTTTGTAGGGGTTTGCTAACACTCTACTGCACTCTTATTAAGACAAATGTAACGAAATAAACAAAAACAAGAGAATGTCAAAGTTCAAGTCAAAATATGCGTTAATAACGAATAGATTATCTTTATATACAATAACAAGTACAATATTTGTTGAGTGTAATATTTTAAATTGTTTAAATGCTTCTGTTTGATGATTTGAATGTCAATAATATTTTGGATCAAAAGGTTGTGTTGTTAAAATCTATATTCAAATATAAGAAAGTATATTTAAGTATTTCAGTAGTTATGGTGAATTTAAAACAGTTTATGTTTGCAAATAATTTGTGTAAATTTCAAAAGACTTACTGAGAGTTTGAAAGGGTTATCTTTCTTTGATCAGATATTTTATATTGAGTTTGGTTGCGTATTCAAGTTGTAAGATTATTTGAAATAATATATATTGCAGACTAAGTATTATGTTAAAAATAGGTTTTTAACAGGAAGTTTGAATATTGGAATAAATACATGCGTGGACTGGCATCGGGTAGAAAAATTCCCTCCTCACTGAAAAGGAATGTTTTAAGTGTCGCTTAAATAAGAAAAGTTCGTCACGTGATAGGCTCACAATGATTTGGCGGAACTGTCTTTTCATTCAATTCGGACGTAGTCGAAAACACGTCATCTCTTATTTTTCACATTTAATAACCAATCAGAATGCGTCATTCCGTATTTCTGCTTTGGGCCTATTTTAATGGGCTTTGAAAAGAATGTAGGATTTTGAATCCTAATAGTTCATCTCTGGTGTTACAAGGAGATTTGTTGGTCTCTAGCCCAACTGCGCCGTATACATAATAATGAAAGCGGTTGCCGTCTGGGGAGTAAGGTGGTCAGAATTAGGGTAATGCGGTCGCAGAAATTGTCTGGTAGCCATGACTGGGTTCTCCTGCGTGTGTGGCATGATTCAAAGTCCTGCTCCCATACATAGGGCCTTCCAGCAGCCACCCTCTTGACCCGGGGCAACACTACCTCCTCAAGTCACTTGATCTAGGCCTTCGTGTTGAGTCTGAGACGCTGTGGGAAGATGAACGAAGGCATAACATCGCTATTACGAGTGATCACTCCAAACATCTTCATAATCGCCATTAGACTCATCCAACTCTTTCCGAATTCTGTGCACTGTCCACAGATTGGCACCCAAATACTCAGAAATGTTCGCATTGGACCTTCCGGCACGAATGCCAAGCAGTAAAGCATGACTAACCCCTTCTGATTTAATTAATAAAATTAATAAAGGAATCGGTGACATAATTCTTCTTCTATGTTAAGTCCCTTTAGGGCGTTGGTGATCATGGCTTTCCACAACTTCCTGTTTTTTGTATTATAACTGTAATCAATTTTGTATTTTTGTTATCTCTCCTAAACTCTGCTTTAGGTCATGCGTTCTTTACATCTGCCTTGCTTGCCTTCAATCTGTCCTGTGTGTATCAAAATTTCCAAGTCCTCTTTCCACATTTTGTGCCCCAGAAAATTCAAATCTTTCTTCCTGATGTGAAGTATAAGTGTTAATTTTGTTTCCATTTTCTACAAGACTTTGTCATTGCTCACATGTTCAGCCCATAGTGTTCTCAGTATCCTCCTGTAGAAACACATTTCTATTGCTTCAAGTCACTTCTTCATCTGTGGGGAGATTATCTAGCATTCACTGTCATATTGGAGGACTGATGTTACATAAGATCAGTACTCTTTTCTTTGTTTCTAATGGACTTTTCCTGTTCTTTAATACATTGCTTAGCTTTTGGAAGGCATCTTTACTATCCTAATGCACCTCTGGATTTCAGTGTTGCACTTTCCGTCCTTTGTTAAAATACTTCCCATATATTTAAATTCTCGTACTTGTTTGATTTTGGTATTTTGAATTTATAATTTCAATGTTGGGTTCTTCCTTTTTCTAACAACCATGTATTCTGTCTTTAGGAACGGATGAATTTAGGAAGCGTAAAAAAAGGAAAAAATCTTTTTCATCAAGAAAAGAATTGACTAAGAACCGCCATGCCAAGCAGAGTGTAGCGAATTGCCGTCATTGATGCGATGTAAGTTCCATCCGAGCAGCTTCCTCCCAGAAACCGATGCTTTTTGGAAACGACTCCCAAGAGAATGCTTTCCAACTACATACTTAACCTGTTCAAGTCTAGAGTTATCTTCCTCACATATCCCCATAAACTGAGCCTCTTACTCTGTAACCCTCCACCTCGACTGGCTCTTGGACCTTCTGCAAGATGAACATCATTGTAAAAAATGAAGACTTGAATAATGAGTGTTTGCAGCAATTCTTTTATGGAAAATGAAAGATTTGATTTGCAAAAATCTTTTGAGGAATCTGAAATCTCTACACAACTAATTATTACGCGTCTAACTCGTTTGCATAAATGTCAGGCGAATATGCGATATGATTTCATTTCAGGAAATAACATCTTTTGTTAGCAGACGTTATGTGATCGAATGCTAAGAAATAGCAGACATTTCAATCGAATTTGATCTCTATCAAGAATCTTTGATCTAAAACAAATTGAACTGTGGCGATCCCAATATATAGGAGATTTATCTTAAGAGAGACCTCACATGACTAACGTTTACCAACATAACTTTATGTCAGGAACGATGACAAAACTACGCCTAAAAGTCTCTGAATGGTTTGAGAAATAGTGTAATATTTGATAAGCTTTCCAAGAATAAGTTTGTATGTTGTTTCTAAGTGGGTGATAAAAATGGTAAAGGGGAAAATATTTTCAAATGTATAAAGAGTTCAAAATCTTCTCCAGTACATTGCAATTGATGATTAAATGCAGTTGGGGAAAGATTCCATGAGTCACTGTTTGTTGAATAAAATATGACTGTAAGCTTTGTTTCGTGTTCAAATAAAATGACGATATTTATTTAACATAAAATACACAAATTCTTAACTGTAACTACGACCACAAAATAAAAGTTTGTATTTAGAAAGTTCTTCTGACTGAAAGAGAAATTAACATAGTCTTTCAGTGACCAGCCATACTGTTTAAATAAGATTTCCTTATGTCATAAGACATTGGGAAAATATCAGGACCTTGCTTGGGAGCTGAGAAAGGTATGAATTATGACGGTTATAGCATGCTTTTGATTGTAGAAGCACTTGGAGCTGTACCAAAATGGCTAGAATCATGACTGGATAAGTTGAAAATTTGGTGGCTCGAACGATGCAGACAATGATGCTGCTGGGGTCTGCAAACAAAACTGAGAAGCGTGCGAGAAATTTGAGGAGATTCGCAGCCACTCACTCTTCAACGATGACTGCCCGACAACTAGTGTGGACACCTAAATGGATAATAAAATATAATATAATTAATACTTTTGCAGAGATTGCATCTTTGTATTACTCCAATTGGCTTTGCCAAATATTCATTAGTTTGTGGTGTTTAAGTCTATAAACCGATAAACATTTCCTTCCTCTTCCTCTTTCTTCCTCTTGCTCCAACATGTATCAGATCTTTATTGAGGACGTCCCCGCTGAGGCACGTTCGTTTCCCTAGTCAACTGACGATTGAACTCTCACACGTACACACATACACACACGTGTGTATCACACACACACACACACATGCACACACCAACGAGCACATTCGTAATAGCTAAATTTCTAATGTATTTTCCTTTTCAACTGTGAACAGATCAATGTCATTTCTTTTTGTTAATATATGCATGAATTGTCGGTTTAAATTCCATTTTTTTTACTTATTTTGCCCGGACTCACACGAGTCTGCCAAATTGCGGGACAAATGTAACAGGATCCATTAAGTATTAAAGGAAAGACGTCCATATCTCGCAACATAAAGTGAGGATTCCTGCAACGGATCTACTCTTCAGGAGACTTGACTGTAGAATTTTATAATCATCCCTCCCCAAACGTGAATGTTGTTATTTTGTGCTGATACAGGTGTATGCTGTTGAAGGATAATATTAGTAACAAGTTAGTGACAACATAAGGAGAAGAGAGACATAGGTCTGAACTCAACAAGCTTTTATTAAACACTGTTGAAAGCAATAGTTTTTACTACTACAATATATCACGTGATTATGTGGTGGGGGGTTGCAGGCAATGGTGATAGTGGGAGTACTCACAATCAAGGGGAAGTAACTCGATGTATATAACATGTAATCTCCGTGAAAATCACAGTAGAGACGAGATTAATGACCATTTAATTTTATTTATTATTGTCTCTCTTCCTATTGGACACAATAATTATAAGCTGCTTGCCTTAAAACATCATCTTCCAGATAACGCTGGACAATAATTACTTACATTATTTACACTGTTATCCTCATCTTCATTGCCATATTCACAGCGTTTCGGCCGTTGTACGCTTCTTCAGCTGATTGGAATTGTTCTAGTTCCAGGTGCCATGCCTCTTCCGGATGTCTCAGTTATTTCCCTTTAACTCATCTATCCAGGTTTGGTTCACCAAAACTGCTGTAGCCCTGTATTGAACTCACAACTACTGGGTCAAGTCACTGGATCTACCCAACGTCTTTACCCATTGGGCCATGTGTTCTCGAGGACATCTTGGGGACTTATAAACCTAATGTTTCAATTTGATTTTTACCAGTGCTCATATTGCAATTTTTCTGTTATTATTGCTGAATTTTTACCAGAGCTTATATTGGACGAAATAAAGGGTTCGGTTCGAAATTCCAATCACCTGAAGTAGGCCGGAGCATCCAACGGCCGAAACGTTGTGAGTATGACAATGAAGATGAGGATAACAGTCCGAATAATGTAAATAATGTAAGTAAACGTAATACCTCATCTCAGAAATATAAACAGATATTGATCAATAGTTATTTTTCATTTTGCGGGTGGTAGCGAAACACAGTCTTTGTTACACACACATACACATAAAATACACACACACACACATATATATATATAAAACGCCGAGAAATTATTAAAAATTATAATGAGAACGGGGTTATCTTCCCCTACTTACACCTTCACATTCTACCAGCCAATCAGACAATTGTTGTTGGTAACAAAAAGCTCAATATTAAAATTATCCTTTTTGCTTACCTAAGTCGTTTAAGAATAACGCGTATTCTGCAAGACCTATATTGACTCTTCTTTCTCAAACTTTTATATGGACAGCATACAAAACAAAATATCGGAAAGAAACGCTATTTCCAACATATTTACATACCCACATACATACCATATTAAAACGCACCTAGACTATATTTTCCACACATTAACTGACAGTGTTACAAACATGCCAAAAAGATTCCACAATACAACACACACCTTTTAAATCAAAGTGTCTATTGGTTAGAAATTAACACCACCATGTAAAATATCTGACCAATCAGAGAAAACTAAAACACTATTTTTCTCGTGCCTACTTTCAGAAAAACGTTCCTATAAAACCCAGAGATGCGACTGTTCAAGTCGTTCAAACACAAGAGATGACGTGGCTGCTTAGCTTCCACTCCACCCCAGCGCGTGCTGAAAGGAACATGTATCGGCGACTTCAAACAAATGATCTCCAACAAGAACAGCAGAGACGGTCAGTGAATCTTCGCTGACGATCAAGGTTTTTTCTCAGTTGCAGCTTTTTACTATAGACGAGATACTAAAAGTTTTTTTTTAAACTACAGGTTTTCTGCGTACCAAACTACCAAAACTCAACTGAAGACTACTTTTACTCCTTTTTGAATTCATATTAATATGTTTGTAAATATAAATAATTTATTTACCAGGCATAACTAGGTTTTACACTATTTACATTATTCGGACTATTGTCCTCATCTTTCTCGCCATATTTATTACAACGTTTCGGCCGTTGTTCTCAAGGACACATGGCTTCGGCCGTTATCCTCAAGGACACATGGCACATTGGATAAAGGCGTTCGTTAGATCCAGTGACAGGTCCCAAAGAGTGTGAGTTCAATACCCGGTTAAGGCAGTCGAGAACTTTCAGAGGAGAATTGACAGGAGATAACTGATAACTGACATCCATTAGACATGACACATGGAACTAGAACAGTCTACCCCAGTGAGCGAAATAAAGGGTTCAGTTCGACATTCCAACCACCTGAAGAAGGCCGGAGCGTACAACGGCCGAAACGTTGTAATAAATATGGCGACAAAGATGAGGACAATAGTCCGAATAATGTAAATAGTGTACATAAGACCTCATCTCATATAGACAGATAACCAGGTTTTCTTTATTTTTATTGTTTGGAATTCTGATTTTTATAAAAACACCTGAACGACTGAATTTCCTACATATTCAACTGTCGCAGTTAGCTCCTCCTCAGTTCTTTAATCCTTCAACAGGGGTCTCTCTCTCCCCTGGCTATAAATACTTGCTGACTCTTCTCTCTCTCTCTCTCTTTTTTCCGACTCAGTCCTTGGGCCGCCACCTCACGTGGAGATGAGGTAAAATCTCTCTTTTTTCCGACTTAGGCCTCGGGCCGCTACCTCGCGCGGAGACGAGGTAAAATCTTTCTTTTTCCACTTACACCAATATGTGACCTCTCACAGATACAGCGTTTCCCAAATTCTGGGGACGCGCTAAGAACAATACACGTACGTACGAACACTTACAACACACACACATAATTTCTCCATACAAACTCTATGTAACAGTCCATGTCTTTGTTTAACTTGTTTTGTTATTAATATATATTTGTTTACCCATGTATATCGGTCTTGTTTGTTTTCTTTGTCTTCTTTGGACTTAATTAAAGTCTGACATTTTCACGAAACTGGACCCGCCAGCAGGAAAATATAACCTGATATCTCTTCAGATCTCCATCCCCACGGTCCGCTACACAACGAATAAACTAAACTAGTTTTGTACACCTGATATAATGACGATGTGTTTTTTTTTATTAAGGTTAAAATATAAATGATAATAAATGACTAAAACTATTCAAGGATAATTATTTTCTTATCTTTAATTACAAATTAAATATTCATTTAAAAAAGTTCACAGGATATAATCGACTTTAAAAATCATAATTTTATTACATCTTTCTAAAAAAAATAACTCGCACTATTCATTGCTACTTTATTAAATACAAAAGTGAATGCACTCGTCAGTATAAAATAACTAATGAATAAAACTATAACCAATAGGAACCAATTAATATATTTCTCTAAAACAATTATTCTAGAAAGAACTAAGTAACATTAAACACTCAATAACGGCTTTTCAGATTATACTCATGACAAACAAGGAAGGATAGCAGCACTTATAAACATTATTTACATTATTCGGACTATTGTCCTCATCTTTGTCGCTATATTTCTTACAACGTTTCGGCCGTTGTACGCTCCGGTCTTCTTCAGGTGGTTTGAATGTCGAACTGAATTCTAGACTGTTGTAGTTCCACGTGCCATGTTTAATGGATGTCAGTTATCAGTTATCTCCTGTTAATTTCCCTCTGAAAGTTCTCCACTGCCTTAGCGGTGAGAGAAGGGAGATCACCGCGGTGATCTCCATTCTCTCAATGCCCTTTGTGAGATCAGGTTGAGATCATAGACAAAGAATACCATTGGAAAGTTCGTAAACTTAAGGAATCAGCACATATGCTAGGCCACAAAAATCTCCTGAGCTGATCAAGCATAGAAATGAATACAATATGGGAACCAGTAATAAGGAGTGCCAGAGAAAAGCGATAATAACAACAAAAATTGCAATATGAGCTCTGGTAAAAATATACAATGATAACAGCAAAAATTGCAATATGAGCACTGGCAAAAAATGGTGCTGAAGACATTAGGTTTATAATACCCAGGAATTCATACACGGCTGTCTTCAAGGACACATGGCACAGTGGATAAAGTTAGTTAGATCCAGTGACAGGACCCAAAGAGTGTGAGTTCAATACCTGGCTAAGGCAGTGGAGAACTTTCAGAGGGAAATTAACAGGAGATAACTGATAACTGACATCCATTAAACATGGCACCCCAGTCTACCCCAGTGAGCGAAATAAAGGGTTCAGTTCGACATTCCAACCACCTGAAGAAGGCTGGAGCGTACAACGGCTGAAACGTTGTAATAAATATGACGACGATGAAGATGAGGACAATAGTCCGAATTATGTAAATAATGTACATAATACCTCATCTCAGAAATATAGACGGATACTGAAAGGCCGAAACGTTGTAATAAATATGGTGACAAAGATGAGGACAATAGTCCGAATAATGTAAATAGTGTACATAATACCTCATCTCAGAAATACTGAAAGGCCGAAACGTTGTAATAAATATGGCGACAAAGATTCAGACAATAGTCCGAATAATGTAAATAATGTACATTATTCGGACTATTGTCGTCATCTTTGTCGCCATATTTATTACAACGTTTCGGCCTTTCAGTATCTGCCTATATTTCTGAGATGAGGTATTATGTAAATAGTGTACATAATACCTCATCTCAGAAATATAGACCTTATAAAAGTATGAAAACTTTATTTCATCAAACAAAAGACGAAAAAACAATAAAAATCTAATTCATAGATGTAGTTCAATAGTTTCAATAAAAGTTTACCATTCATTATTCTATGCAAAAATGTTTAAAATTTTAAGTTCTTAACTTAGTTGTCAATAATGACAATCAAAAAACCAATGTTGTTTAGAAGCCAATTTTCATTTTTGGTAAATAGTAATACTGGAAAGAACAAGAATTATTTTATGCGGGATATACAACACATAACATACCCATACACACAGTGCGCTGTGTATATGACTCACAAGAATCTCAAAGATGCAAACAACTACACGGACTTTGAATTATATTTAATTTCTTTCTTTTTTGATAATGTCTGAAACCAGTCGAAAGCTTGGAACTTTAACGAGGACTAAAATACAAATCGTGGACTTTTCTTTTATGCCTTTGACACCAATAGCCGGAAACTAATTCACCAAAAAGAAAATCTCATATAGAAATGGAAATAGTGATTATTTCCCCTTTGATAAAAGGAAGTCACGAGGGTCACTTGATGGTCGGTGATTAATGTTAGCTCGTGGAGTGACGAACCACAGTTGATGAAGTAGATAGCTAGGAAATTATATGTCATCATCACAAATCCCTAGCGGTAGGGCGTACAGAAGAGCCCACATGCTATCAAGAAAAATAGACAGATAACATCCCCGACCTGGCCGTTTTCCCGTGCAAGCAAGACCATCTTTCTTTAACTCTGCCTGTTGTATTCATGTTATAATTTCTGTGTGTGCGACAGATGGAGACAGAATTTCTTTGAGAACAATGTATTACTTTTTTTTGTTATGATTTATGATGATGATTTTTCTTCATCATTCTAAAAATAAAGATCTGAAATTTCATCATTATAAAAACAATCTTTCCATCATAAGCAGTAGTAAAAAGAACAACACACTAAGCAAGACGTATCTTCTTCGCTCCGCGAAAATCCAAAGTTGACAGTTTCAAAAGCTTCCCTTAACCACGAAATCCTCGGAACAATTATACACAAGTAAGCGCAAACTTTAAAGAAACAAAAAGAGAGAATAACCCTGAAAACATTTAACACACACAAAACCAATGATATAAATAACAAAGAAAAATACACATTCTTATAATTAATTTCAACACGTGTTTCAAGGTCTTATTGTTGTATGATTTTGTTGTACGTTTTATTCATTTCATTTTCAGTATAAAAAAGAGAAAAGGAATCCTCTATCAACTACTAATACATGTAAGACGTGGCAATTTACATTAACAACACAACATCAACCCCGTTACACTTTCAGCTCTTCTGTTCTGTCTGGTGTATTAAAGTGTTAGCATATCACGGATATAGCAATGCCTTTAATGGAGTAACTGAAATTATTCTCTCTTTCCTAACAGAAAAATATAATGTAATAGACAAGACTTTTCTGCTATTTCTAACAAAACATTTCTGAATCAGTAAATTGAATCGAGTTCTCAGTCATGTGTGTTTATCTAAAAATAAATACGCTTAAATTCACCATCATCTCTGCCGTGTGGTAGAATTCCCGACTGACGCCAATTCAGTCGGGTTTCGATCCTAGCTAGAGGCAACCGGACGTCTAGCCACATTGATGAGCTGTGATACAGCGAAACAGTCTGTCTGTGGATGACAATATATATGCTCCTGAAAAATTTATTTCGGTTGAGCTCTCTGGGGAGGAAGTGGGAGTTTGTAAACAGTAACTATTACGGCTAATAATTTCGGCTTACATAAGCCATTATCAAAGATGACAATTTTAATAAATCAAACAACACATATACGAAACCACAATAATGGCCCGCCGTTGCTGTTTGAATAAGCTCAAATTAACGACAAATTCTTATTTACGAGCCAAGGAAGCGAAAAACGCGTCGTAGCTCATGACTTCACACATAACCACTTATGGGTTATGTAAGCCGAAAGCTTAGATTGGATTCAAACATGTGTCAATATGGTGTTTTCCTTTCGTCTTTCAGCGATAATGTGATTAAGCTAATCAGACAATACGAAAGGAACTTACTTAAAATAAATAGACAAAACTTGTCTATATTATTTAATGAAACATGCATTAATATATATATATATATATATATATATAAATCTAGATAAATATGACCTCAAATCTTGCCTACGAACCTATGGTCCACACAAAAAAATGTTTCCAATTAAGCCTCAATTTATTTTCAGTTAGGCTCCGCATCTTCTAATGTTGTTTATGTTTAAGTCGTTCTGATAGAAGCGTTTATTCCGAAGACACAGGATACAGGGCAAACTTATTAAGTACTGAACTTGTCTTGTATAAAAGGGGACACCTAGCAATGTTACACGTGGCCCTATTTTCGTTTCTCATTAGATTCAGCGAAATTGCTTTGTAGGCGACATACATGCTTTAAAAAAATCTTTTAAAAGCAATCATCCGTATTTATCTTTAACTGTGATTTATTTTTCGTCATTTACAAATACTGAACTTAAAGATACCTCACGCAGAAACCGTTATTTGCCTCGTCGCAGAAGAATAAGAATCCACTCAGCGGACCCCCTACCAAGTAAATGTTTATAGACTCAAATATAAACGACCAATATTTATCTGTCCTCGAACTAAGTAAATGTTTATAGACTGTGGGGATTACCACCACGTAGACAGTGCTATCCAGGACTATAAAAGAACGGTTTAAGCTCTCTCTTTCTCTCTTATCGTTCTAGAATACTTATTCTAGTCTTCCATTCTAGGAGGATTTGGTCACGCATACCCGTGGTGTATCGGCCACACACACACACACACACACACACACACACACACACACACACACACACACACAGAGTCATATATTGCCGCTAATGCTATAAAGGTTTTGTTTTTCGTATTTCTGCTATATGTGTACACACTGGTATATTTTTTTCTCGTATCAAAGTTTACTCGGCCTCTATCGCCGGCCCTCATGTTGTCATTGTTAAAGGAAAGTGTTGTTGCTTGGCAAAATTCTGATTTTTTGTTAAAAAATAATTTGATGTCTGGAACCGGAAGTCATTCTGTCTTATTGGCTTTCGATTCAATGTTTGTGTTCTACTTCCGGTTGTGTCATAATCAGTCGTATAGTGGTTCTCACAAATCTGAAATCGCCTAAATTAACTGTCAGTCAACCGGAAACATCACAAATACCAAAGGCAAATATTTTATTATCATAACTGAAAGGCAAAAAAAAGTTTCAGTTAAAAATTCCTTTATTTACATTATTTGTGCATTAAGTTGATTCATAAATAATTTCCATCTCCGTTTATCAGCTTTATTCTTTAAAAAAGTACAAATATATTTTTTTCCATTTTTATTTATTCGGTCGAGGTAGCTCGTTCATTCATCACGGTCCTGCCTCAAAGGTGGAAAGGTCATTAGGGTGGCATCCTGTGTCATAAAATAGGTGGTCATTGTAGGTGGTTGCTGGGTAACCAACTCGTCTTGTTTGGTGTCCAGAACAGTAGATCAATCGGGAGTTCTCGTTTTGTTCGCCAAGAGTGTCCTGCAAAACCGCATTCTACGTTCGCGTAAGATTGTAGAAATATCAGAGAAGTGACGCTAGAGCTGTGATTTAGTTGCATGTTGTCCCCGGGAGATGTTAAATAAAACTCTCAGCATTCGAGTGGACGCGTAGCATCCCGCTGCCACTTTCTTATCAATGTTGAATTTTCTACATGTAGATTTCAAAATTTCCCAACCTGGAGACCACAAAGCTTTGTTGGCATTGCTATGAAATGAGTGTGAAATCAGAAGGTTTCTCTGGTTTGAGGTGATGAGCGCGAAAAGCATGTTCTTCATATTAATCACAACAATATTAAGCATAGACATACAAGTTGAATAAATCTCAAGGCAAAATTGAACAAAGAAACAACGGTAGTTGTGACTTTAATTAGAAAAAAAAAACCACTAAACATTTACAATAAATTATACAGTGTAACCCGGATATAAGAGAGTTGCCGGGACCGGAGAAGAAGTCTCTTATATCCGGGTTTGGTCTATTATATATACATTAACACAGGCTCTAATTTGGAGCCAGATAAAACCGCTCTTATATCCGGGTTTCTCTTATATCAGGGTCTCTTATATCCGGGTTACACTGTAATACAATTTGGAAATGGTTGTGTTTCAGTTTTGGTTATTTGAATGTTTGACGAAATGTGAATTAAGTATCTTAATGAATTTACAGTTCAGGAATGTTCCTTTGTTTAGAAAAATGTTCACATTGTAAATTTAAGGAAAATTTATCGAGGGATAAATTTTAAAGTAATGTAATGCGAGATTTTTGTTTGTTCTTGTTTTGACAGAGTTATTCACCCTGGACTGTATTTTTTTACCTTAATGCTTGAATTACAGTTTCTATTTGGTAGTGTAGATAACACTTTTTTTTAGAAATGTGCAATAGATTCAGAGAGAGACAGAAAGAGGTTGAAAGTTGAGTCAGGTGTTGACGCGCGAAAAGTCCTTTAGTCAAGATGTAGACACGCGTGGATCTCTGTGGAAATCTCTCTGAAGGCGAATTACTGACTGGTGAATTGGACTGAGATTTGTCCTTTTATTTACTCTGAGAAGTTGGAACAGGCTCCAGTGACTTTTGGTGGTAAAACCATTCTGGGGTCGTCTCGACCAATAATAAGCCGAGTTTCGCAATGTGTGGTGTTGATTGGTGGAAACTAGCTCTTATGGAATAGTCTATCTTTTAACGGGGGTGAGTGGAAAAATATGGACGATTCCACACCTTCGAAGGAAAATTGGTGTGTATTGTTGGTGATGGTGGTAGGGATCTACTTTTTAAATTACTAGAAATCAAGGAATTATCCAATTTAAATGGAAATTTTAGTACATATTCAGTAATTATTTACTTTTACAATGAATATTTTTTTATTTAAAAAATCTGAGAAAATGTTATTCTTTTTGTAATAACCACCAATATTTTCATAACTAAATTTTACTCGAAAAAATGTTTAAGTCACAAACTTTTACATTTCCATATAGATTAACCGCCGACGCATCTCCGCTGAAAAAAAAGTTTTACAAAGATTCTAACACAACACAAACGGGATTGTCTTTAAAATTTGTTTTAAAAACTGTATTTCAGTTGTCTGGAAAAATTTTCATGTGTTGAAATCTTTAAACATTTTTATTTTTTAAGCAATCATTTATTCGGTTTTATCTTTCTAGAAATGTAAACGTTAGTAACTAGAAATTTTATTTTAATTACTAGCCGTGGACTTCTGTTTAGTATTATTATTAGTAAAAAAAAAAAAATCAGAGACCTTCCTTAGTGAATGATCTCGGAATAAAAATGATTTTTACCGGAGATATATTACCTTTTTAATTAATTTAAAAGAACTGAAAATTACAATTTAAAAAACTAACCTCTTTCCACAACTTCCTATCTTTAGTAGCTTTTAGGAATTTTTTTAATTATTATTCTTACCCCACTCTGATTTGCTATCCATTCACACGAGCTGCTCCGCTGCCCCCACTGTCTCTTTTGCCTTCAATATCTACTGTGAGTGTCAAATTCTCTAAGCCCTCCTTCCTAATTATATGTCCAAGAAACTTCAGCCATCTTTTTCTGATTCTGCGTATTAGTGTGCTTTTTTGTTTCCGTTTTCCTTAAGACTTCTTTGTTTCTTAAGCAAAAAGAGTGCTGAACTGCTAAGTAATATCAAAATATGGACCGTCCATGAAATGTCAGCATTCTTCTGTAGAACTCTATTGTGCTGCCTTCAGTTTTCTCTTCATCTGCGAGGAAATTGTCTGGCATTCATTGCCATATTTTGATATTACATAGCAGTTCAGCAATATTTTTGTTTCTAACGAAAATTTCTTAATACTTTCTTTAGCTTCTGGAAAGCGTAATTCGCTATTTTAATGTGCCCGTGGAGCGAAGACGGAAATAAACACCAAGACAGTCAAACACCGAATGACAAAAAAAAAAAAAATGGTTTCTGAGTCGGAGGGTTCGCGCATTCTTCCGGTTAATAAATTAATGCTTTGAAAATAAATATTTAACATTTTTCAACCAACCAGTCGCGTTCCCACCAACAATAAAAAAAATGCTTCGTGATCCCTTTGAAAAGTATATAAGCAAAGTTTCCAGACCAGACAAGCCTGTAAGAAGTGACGGCGACACCCGACAGCAGTTCACGACAGTTCGACTTCAAAAAAATTTCCTTACTCATTCATCCGTCTTCCTGACTATGCTACGTGACACTTACACTTTCCTCCTTACTTTGTTCCTTCCCTTTTCTTTCTTACACATACACGCGAAGAAATCACATTTCTTTTCATCTTGGAAAACAACTACAAGCAAGAACTGTAAAAACATTAACACTCATACACGCTAAGAAAAATTTAGTTGTAAAAAAAAAATAAACACGAAAATGAAAATATTTTATATTTTTTATAATTAAACACCCTTTTCGCCTTTTTCTTTGTTGCGGGTTGATTCAAATCCGCCACACACCTGATTTCAGTGAAATCATTTTTGAAAAAATTATTGAAATAAATCATATAAAAGAAAACCATGATGAAGACACACAAGAGTGGCACACACGACACAGGAGACACGGGGCAAAAATCTGTGGATTTAACTCCACTTACTTATTTACTTTCTTGAAACCGCTACTAGGGGATGTTCTCGGGACTATAAATACTCTGTGATATTTTTCTCACTTTTTTTCTTACTTTTTCCGCTTACACGTCAACATGTAAGTCTCTAGTGGAAAACGCGTTTCCCATTGGGAAACGCAGGAACATACCAATGCACCCACATAAATACACAGACGTACTTACGCACATTCACTCACTTCACGTCCTTTGAACTTTAAATGTTTTCACCTTCTTCTTTTTTACACACATCATTGTGTTGGCCACTTGTATACCTTTCTTGTTAATACATTATCGTTTGTTTGTACATATATTGGTTCTTCTTGTTTCTTGCTATTTATCATGGCGAACACACATGCAAATCCTCCATTTTTGTTGTGATCATTTCCAGGCGACATGCGTTTTCCCAACTCAAACACCCAACGTACTACAGCTCATAACAAATCATACACAGTTTATTGCAAGAAACATGCTACGAGTTATTCCAGGGCCATACACTGTTAGTGCATTGGGCGCCGCAAATATAACATTTTTGGCCAATGACAATATATTAAATAAGAAAAAAAAACATTACATTCATGCACATTGTAAAAAATCCAAAACGTTCCTCCCGCCACCAAATAACGCAACATAAATCCAATTAAACTGGAGGGGGAGGAAACACACTTTCAAAGAAAAAAACAATATTATCAAGATGGAAGTAAAATCTGTTATAAAAACGGGTAAGTTCCCGAAATATGTAAACAAATGCATTTAGTATTCGATATTTTTCATTTACTTAAAAAGGTCAGGCCGCCAAAATGAATCACGTAGGCTTACCGCCGAAAACATCGAAGTGGGGAAATCGTGACGTCAGTAAAATTTCTTCACTAAAAGCTATGAGGCACATTTTCAAAACCCGGAAACTCCACTAAAATACAATTTGAAATAAAAATTTTTTTTTTTTTTATATATCCACTTCCCAGATATTTAAATTTCTTCTTTCGATAAAAAAACAGCATAAAAAACGACTTATACGGAACACGCTTCCTAAAAAAAGTGATATGGTAACCTGTGTACGCACACTTAAGTTCAAATAGTTTCTCTTCTTTGCTTCTTACGCAAGCAAACCTTGAACTTTTATAATAAATAAATATGCAAGTCTAAGAAAAGTAAACTTTCGATGGTGTACTGAACACTCTCTAAGGCAAGGAACAGTAAGATTTTTCTAACTGGTGGTTCGTGGATTGTAAAAAGCTGGTGTAATTTATAATCTGTACAGATACATCTACTTAAAAACCATTAAGTAAAGGATTTGACATTTCCAATAATTTTACAATATTTAACAACTTTAATGTAAAAATAATAAAATAATCTAAGAAATAACAATTTTAAAAATTCATTTTTCATCGAAAACGTTTCTTGCCTTCAGACAATATTATGCATATTGATAAAAACAAATAAAAGCAACTAAAAGCATTTAAAATTAAATAGTATCTTTGTTTTATTGAGTTTTGTATGTTACAATTCCGAGCCGATTTTAGGTAGATGAGGTCGGATTTTAAAAAACAAAACAAAACCTGATTTACTTTCCTCAAAGCCTTGTGTTTTAACTAATATAATGACCTGCGTGCTTCAACATTGAATTTCTAGAGTTTTATGGGAGGAGGTAATATATATATATATAAATATATTTTCATCATGACTTAAAAAAAACATTAATAATAATTTCCATCATTTCTGAATAGTTTACGAAAGTTTCATTAAAATCTGACAATTATTTCTATTTTTGCAAAATTTTCAAAATTAATGTCTGTCATAAAAAAAACAAAGTACAAAAAAATTCGCCATGTTATTTACTACAAGTTCCGGTGATGACGAGAAACAAAGTTTTTCTATCAAAAGTTAGAATGTTCTAATAAAGACAGAAACATTTTTTTAAATTAATTAAAAATTACTTTGTTCCTCCCTCTTAATAGAAACATAAACATTTTGGCGATAAAATTTTGCTTTCGTCAAGTTTAAGGCCGTTTTTTTATCATGCTAGCTATGCTCATTTTCCAGCGATCTCACGGATATACCTTCACGCCATTAAAAAAAAAAATTATAAGCATACGATCACATTTTTATTTCATACCACATACTTTTTCTCATCGTAAAAAATGTTTTAACTACAACATTTCAAACAATGTACACCACTTTATTATTTATGTCAATATTTGGCTTGTTGAGTACTTGCTGTTACCAAGGACGTACAGGGAGACGTTTACAATGGGATGACGTAGAGAATGAATTTGCCCTGAAATTTGTTTTGCCCTGAAAATGTATAATTCGTTTATCCTGTTATTCCCCACTTCGTCCCCCGTACGCCTATTCATGTTACCAACAATCAATTCTTGTCTAATTCATTATTTTCCTATTCGACAAAATTTCAATGCTTTTTATGAAAGAAGGCCAAAGAAATTAACTTTTTATTGTCCACGTAAGCACAGTTCTAGTTACTTAGATAAAGGGCCACTGTTGATTGAATTAATTAGGTCTACAAGATATTTTCTTATAATAATTAGAATTCTTGTTTAATGAAACAAGTTAATTAAATTCGTGCAGAGTTTTTAATTGCAGCTCCTTGATAGGCTTTGTTCATTTGTGGTTTTCGTTTTAATGAAAAATTAGCTACAACAAAATAAGAGACGATCTTCACACAAGAAAATCAGCATAAACGAAAATATATAGACGACGTGCAAAAAAAAAAGGCTTGTTTAAATTAATACTGCCCTACGTATATTCCTTGGTAATATTTTTTTTTTTTGTCAGCATAGCCACCTTACAAAAGAATACTGAATAAATACAATACATCTTCCAAAATAGCGTCATAATGTAGCTTTCATTACTGGAACTTTTATTTTGCAAAACAGTGGCTGAAAAAGAGAAGAAAATGAACAAAATAAATTCTAATTATGTCGTAAAAATAATTAATGAGAAAAAATAAAATTCTCATAAACATTTCGCTGGCCGATTGTTTTGAAATGTAAAAGAAACCCATTTGTGGTTTATGATGTAAGGGAGTTAACTCGTCATTCATAAGCGTAAAAATTCACTAAAATGAGAATTTCATAGAATCAATTTTTCAATTCAAAGCGATAAGAAGACAATTTAGAAAACAATTTTTTTTCTAGTTTGTCGTATGTATTTCTCATTCTATAATATTTCTTATATATATATATATATATATATATATATATATATATATATATAAATAGAGAGATAGAGAGAGATCTTCAAGCATGTTTCATTAAATAATGAAGATATATGATGTCGTTTTTTTTAAAATAATAATCCTTTTTTTTTTAGTTCTCTAATTATCTTCTTGATGTTAGGTTGAAATTCATCAAGTCCGACAATTATCTTAATATATTTACTGTTTATAGGTTATTTTTACAGATGCAATTATTTAAGTAAAATGCTCTGTTTATAAACAGTATTATTAATTACATTTACCGGCCTGAATGTCCGAAAAATTTCGTAGAAAATTAGTGTCCTCCGACAGGAATCGAACCTGTATGCTACACAGGACCATCACTTGGCTTGACGTGCTAAACTAGAGTGGAAGCGTCTGGTCAGCAAAGTCAAATTGTAGGATACAGTTTCGATTCCTGTCAGGTGACACATATTTTCTATGAAATTTCTCGGACTAAATGTCCGAGAAATGTGTAATTAATACTGTTTATTTAATTATAAACAGAGCATTTACTTCAATAATTGTATCTATAAAATGTATAAACAGAATATATATATATATATATAATATATATATATTGAAAATTTTTAGGTCAAGGGAGAACAAAAGACATTCAGTGTGTTACTGGCCCTAAGAACCTGCTGATATTTTATTATTTTTAATGGACTGTGATTAGACAGTTCAAAGGTGACCCCCCCCCCTTTGAAAGGGAAGCGAGAACTGGGACTGGGCTTTAACAGCAGTTGGAAACGAAACCGCTTCCGAGTCAGGGGGTTGTTTCTCTCTCCCTGCTGAAAAGGCAGGCAGTGTTTGCCCATAAGTAAAGGATGCATGGGTAACAAAGTTGCTGAGGGCAAGTTTCCCCTTCAGAGAAAGTTTTGAGAAGTCCTCTCGGAGAAGCCCCAGAAAAGAAAGTTTGAAAAGAAGTCCGTAAGTGGAGTTTGGAGCTAAAGCCGTTTGAGAAGCAAACAGCAAACACGTGCGTTTTCAAAAAGTGTTTTAGCGCGTGTTTAAGTAAATTTTCATCTTTTACGCCCGTAAAAGAAAGGCGTAATATCCAGGCGGACGGGAGGAAAATAAGTGAAGAAAGAAGAGAGTTTGGTCACCAACGAGAGAACCTTGTCTACACAAGAGAGAAAAGAAAAAAGATAAAAACCTTTGAACCTTGAAAGGACTGAAAGTGTGTACTGTATATCTAAGGCTCTTTCCCCTTTTTTTTAATTGTTATCATTGACACAGCAGGTGGACGCAATTATTATTTTTTTGTGTGCATTGTCATTTTTAAGTTTGTTTTCTGCTATGCTTTTTACATTGTGTTACTCAGAGAATAGGTTATCTTATTCTCGGCAAAAAGGGACGAATTTTTGCAAGAACCCTTATTTAGCTGGTTAGAAATTAATATTTTTTCTTTGTCATTGAATCTGATTTGCATTTTTTCTTTCTTTTTCGTTATTAGGGCAACAGTGAAAATACAGTTGTAGCAGGCTTATTTTCTGAAAGAAAATAAAATTTCCGAAACTTTACAAAATTTCCAACTCGGCAAATTCTGCTTTGCAAAATTCAAACAGTCGTTTTGCTTGCAAATTTGTTATTGTTTACTTAAGTTATTTTAGATTAAGGTTTTTAATTTTCGAGGGTCTTGCAGATTTGTCTCCCTTACACTGTATAATTTTTTAAACTCTTTTTTCTTTTTTCTTCCTGCCTTTTATTTTTTTCTTTCTCTCCCGGTCAGAATATTTGAGTTGTTTATTACATTTTGAATTTCCCGCCTTGTTGGTGGCCATCTTGTCTTGTTCGGTTTGAAATTTTAGTCGCCATCTTGTGAGGTTGAATTTTTTTTCCATACAGAAAAAATTTATTTAATGTTTAACTTTTATTTTACCAGTAAGTTTCTCCTTCAAAGCTACGAACATGTCAGTCACCCCGACTATTAATTTGCTCATTCGCAAGAGACATAATTAAGGATAAAATTGAGTCTTTTATTCTGAGCATCGACTCCCGAGATGATGTTAATAAAGACGCCCTTTTGTCTCTGAGGGCTAAGATTGAAAGCCAGCTCAGTACAGTAGAAATGCTTAATGAGCAAATTAGTAATGCCCTTATGAAAGACGAACATGGGGAAGAAATGTTAAAGATCTTCATAGAGTAGAAACCCAGTTCGTGGTTGAAACTGAAACCTATTTAGGCCGTATAAGAAAGAGGTGTTATGGTGAAGGCTGAGCTTGCCTGGCAAAGACACAGGATAATTTCGGTGTGGCTCATTACAAGGTAACTCCCAAGCTGGAGTGCCCTGTTTTCGACCCAGAAAGTTTAGAGAATGACAAATTGACCTATCTGAACTTTTTTAAAGAGTTTGAAAACTGTGTTTTGAGCATAGATAATAGGAGTCTGAGGTTGATTATTCTCAGAAATCATCTCAGAGGCCATGCTCTCAAGCTCATTAAACCAACTAACCATCTCGGACGAAAACTATGACTCTGCCCTGGATATATTGAATAGGGAATTCCTTGATAGGGAACGTATAATGGATCAAATGTTTCTATCCATTTCTAACTCCAGAATAGTGAAGGAGCAAGAGTGGGATAACGTCAGATCGTTTCTCACCAACATTAAGACACAGCTCCATGAGTTGAAGAATTCCTTCTCCTTGGATTTCCTGGGAAAAGGTTCTCCAGGTAGCAAGTTTGTGAGTCATGTAGTGTTCAGTAAACTACCGGTGTCGTTTCGGCGTTATCAACCGAGTGGGAAATAATTACCCTGAACCAACCGAGTGGGAAATAATTACCCTGAATCGGAGGAGTTATTCTCCGTATATTCAGATGCTATCCGAACATTAGAAATTACTCAGCCCAAAATAGCTAGTCCTGATAAAAATGTTTATAAACAGAGAGCCCTTAGTTCGAGCAAGGTTAAGGTACTTCCAGATGGTAGAAAACCCTCAACCCTGGAAAATTTCTTAGTTAAAGCTGCACCCGAGAAGTTCAGGTGCAATTTTTGTCGTTCCACTGCTCATACTGGATATTCTTGTAGGAAAGGATCGCTTGGGTGTGTGCAAGTCAGCTAATTTATGCACTAGTCCTTCACATTCTGCCGAGCAGTGCCCTTACGTACAAGGCCAGTTTAAGCCTTGTTGGGGTTGCAAGAGCCTGTTTCATTGCGGCGCTTCGTGTCCTACTTTTGATAAGAAGCAAGTGAATGTAAATCCTTGTTTTGAGAAGGACAGAGATTTATTACTACCCGTGCTCGAGATTGTAATCGGGCAGGGCAAGACTGAGAAAAGGATAAATTGTTTGGTAGATACTGGCAGTCAACGGTCTTACCTTTTAAGTAGTGTAATGAGGACCTTGAATGATAAACCGGTTCAAACAGCTAAAAGAAAATTTGTCATTAAAACCTTTTTTTTGGTTCGGCGTAGAAAGTATTAAGTGAAGTATTGTTGGGCGTCAAGCTTCTTAATGGAAAGAAATCGATTCCCTTTCTGGTGGATGAAAAGTTAAACTTAGATTTTCATGTGATGGGTCTTAGCGCAGCGGTAAACAGTATACAAGCCAGTGGTTTTAAAAGGGCGGTGGACTTTTCAAGTATCCAGGATGATTCATTCTCTGTACAAGGGTTGTTAGGTGTGGATTTGCTCAAATTTTTGGGCCCCATGCAGTTGACAAGTTTGATGAATGGCTCTGCGTTTATGTTCCCTCAAAGATCGGTGCCTTTTGGGAAAGTTGCAGACTTTTTGGCGCCTGAGACTGTTACTCGGGAAAATAGAGCTTGTGACTCTCATTATACTCAGACAGTAGCCAATTATTCAGAGTCTCCTGTGACTCGTGTATATTATGTGTTAGGGTCCAAGTCCATCTATGTGGATCCATGTGTTAGGATCCAAGATGTATGTGGATCCTTTGGACTGTTTTTCTGAATCCTCAGTTGAGAGGTACCCTGAGAGTTTATGCAGGGATATGCTGCTGAGCCATTTTTATGTAGATAACCTCATAAAGACCCACAATTCTCCGACTATTTTATTAAGTTTGTATCAGGATGCTGTCGACATCATGAAGGAGGGTAACTTCTTCCCCATGTCCTGCAACTGAAACTGTGATATCTTGAGGGTGAGAATGAAGTCTGATGGCAATTTTGTTACTCATGACTCTCCATTTGAGAAAGTCTCTTGAAGTTGCAGCTGTAACTAAGGGAGGTGTCCTATCAGAGAATTCCAGTATTTTTTGACCCGTTATCCTTATCTCTGCCTGTCACTATCAAAGGGAGAATATTTATCAGTGACCTATGGAGGCTAAAGTTGACCTGGGATGAGAGGATTCCTTCTGAACTCCAGGTGGTTTAGAGTAAATTGTTTGAGGACCTGGTACAGTTGGCACGTTTGAGGTTCCCCAGATTTGTTTTGAATATTTCTGGTCCTGCCAGTTTGTTGGTGTTTTGTGATGCATCTCAGAAGGCTTATGGATTTGCAGCCTATACGAGGCAGAATGCATCAGCCAGGATGATGTTTGCTAAAGCAAAGGTAGCACCATTAGAGAAAAGAACTTCGCCGTCTCTAGAATTATTAGCCATTTTTCTTGCCATCAAAACGATCCCTAACTTTTTGAAGCTCTTACCGGTAAACGTTGTGAAGAGAGTTACCGTTATCGTACACGCTCAAATAGTGCTGTCGTGGGTGTTATCGAATGATTCAAAAACGAAAAGTTTGTTTATTAGAAACAGGTTGAAAGACATTCGGGAAGCAGTGAAAATGTTAAGAGACCAGGGTTATGATCTGAACTTCAGATATGACCCATCGGCTAACAATTAGGCTGATATGATCACTAGAGGCATTTCACTGGACAAGTTTGAATCGCAGTTTCAGTTTTGGATATTTGGGTCTGAGTGGTTGTCGGGGGACACTGTGAATTGGCCGCACAATGAACTAAATTGTTTGAGTCACAACAGTCAAAAGTTGGTTTTGGCTAACGTTGTTCCTGATGTTTCAGTGGTTCAGGATGTTGCCCCGGTAGTTGATTGCAACAGGTTTTCATCCTTTCCAAAATTAATGAGAGTTTTGGCCTATATCTTTAAGTTTATCTTAAGGTTGAAGGGATCCCCTACGGACCATGTGCTGAGCGCTAAGATTAAAAGGGTGGATGGAGGTACCCAGGAGCATTCTTTGGGGCATCATTTTCCAATGGAATTGTCTATCACCCATTCTCATCAGACTGCTGTACTATTCAGGGAAGTATCCGATTTGGAGGTTGCAGCTTCTCCTGTTAGAGATAATATTAGAAGTCCAGTTGCCTCGTAGTAAAGTTAGGGGTGTAAATAGTAGGGATGACAATGTTTTATGATATTGATTTAGTGTGTTACATGTACTTAGAGGTTCTTTTTTTATTTATGTAGGTCATGCTAACTAAATAATTTTTTTTGTTTGTTTGTCGGGAGAGTTTGAAAATCTTTAGGTCAAGGGAGAACAAAAGACACTCAGTGTGTTACTGGCCCTAAGAACCTGCTGATATTTTGTGATTGGATGGTTCAAAGGTGAACGCCCCCCCCCCTTTGAAAAGGAAGGGAGAACTGGGACTGGGCTTTAACAGCAGTTGGAAACGAAACCGCTTCCGAGTCAGGGGGTTGTTTCTCTCTCCCTGCTGAAAAGGCAGGCAGTGTTTGCCCATAAGTAAAGGATGCATGGGTAACAAAGTTGCTGAGGGCAAGTTTCCCCTTCAGAGAAAGTTTTGAGAAGTCCTCTCGGAGAAGCCCCAGAAAAGAAAGTTTGAAAAGAAGTCCGTAAGTGGAGTTTGGAGCTAAAGCCGTTTGAGAAGCAAACAGCAAACACGTGCGTTTTCAAAAAGTGTTTTAGCGCGTGTTTAAGTAAATTTTCATCTTTTACGCCCGTAAAAGAAAGGCAATATCCAGGCGGACGGGAGGAAAATAAGTGAAGAAAGAAGAGAGTTTGGTCACCAACAAGAGAACCTTGTCTACACAAGAGAGAAAAGAAAAAAGATAAAAACCTTTGAACCTTGAAAGGACTGAAAGCGACTCGGAATCTTGGGGTCAAGACAATAAATAAAGTTAACAGACAGAGAGCCAGCTTGGAAAGCAAAACTGTTACGAGAAATAAAACAATTCAGATGTGAGCTTTCTGTATTAGATCAGCTCACCAGAAACCCTAATATTTCCACACGTAAGTGCAAAAAGATCAAGCGGAAATATAAAATTAAATCCCTACTTGACATTCCATCAACCACGTAAATGCTGAAGCAGAAAGTTCAGCTAAAGTCACAGAGAACAAGACGATAAGAAAAACGCTGTAGGTTCTATCGCCAAAATAAAATATTCCAAACGGACCATAAGAAATTTTACAGGGAAATTGGAAAAATACCTATACATGTCGAAAGGCCACCACCGATTGATAATGTACAGACATTTTGGGAAAATATTTGGAGCAGCCCGAAGGAATATAACCCAAATGCAGAATGGATCCGACGTGAAGAAGAACGAATGCTGGATACACCTCTGCAAGAATGGGAAAATATATCCACAGATGAGGTTAGGCAAGCTCTAGCGAAATCCCCAAAATTGGAAATCCCCAGGAGATGACAAGGTGCCCAATTTCTGGCTTTATCATCTCTCATCTATCTACAAAATCCTTGCGAAAACATTATCAACGCTTGTAAATAATCCCAATAAAATCCCGGAATGCATTACTGAAGGTATTATACATACCTCATGCCAAAAACAAATGAAACAGACGACCCGAAAAATTATAGACCGATAACATGTCTCTCCACAACGTATAAGTTGATCACGTCTGTGATAAATATCCAGAAATACTTGATCTTCTTGTATCAGGTTGCACGATATTGGCACCCACTGAATATAAAACCCGGCATGACAGAGTGGGCCAATATCTGCACTGGAAAATTGCAACTCCTATGGGAAGGAAACTGAAAGAAACTGGTATGAACACCACCCAGACCCGGTTACGGAGATAGGACCTGTTACAATTCTATGGGACTACACAATACACACTGACAGAACAATCAATGCCAACCGCCCAGACATTGTTATTAAAGATCACAAACAAAAAAATGCCTCCTTATTGATATGGCAGTCCCTGCAGACTGCAATGTATCTTTGAAGATATTCGAAAAACTGTCAAAATACAAGGACCTTGAAATAGAAATCTCAAAAATGTGGCACATGGAAACATCAACAATCCCTGTTGTAGTTGGAGCCCTAGGATTGATTGGAAAAGATTCCAGTAGACTAATTGAAGGGATTCCTGGAAGTGCATGTCTTAAAGAAATACAAAAAATTGTTCTGACAAGTACAGCCCGCACTTTACGAAGGGCTTTATCTATGTAATCATTTTTTTTTGTCAGGGGAAAGTGTCATGATGCCATTTCTAACATTAGGTCCCTGGGTGGGACCCGGAAAGAAATGTGTAAACGCCAGATATCAAAGAAAATAATAATAATAATAATAATAATAATTAATAATAATAATAATCCCAATTAAATGTAATAACCCCAATAAGCAAAATTCTTTGATATATATCAACCCAAATTTATACTGATTGGAATCTTTTTCGCTTTATCACTAAAATCTATAAATTAGTTCATATTGACAGATCTGTCAACACAGCATAATTCTTTTTATTAAAATGTCTTTTAAAAATAAAATATACTTTTCTGAAATGTTGAGTAAAATAACTGATTTAAGGTTTAATTAATTAATCTGAACTGAAACAAATGTTACTTTTAGTTGAAATTATTAGAGCAAAGCTTTTTTCTTTATAGATTTATTCACGGCCTAATGTTGGACAAATTTAAGTAAGGGGGATAGGACTGAAAGAAATTACTTGACGGAAACAACGTGAATGCCTTTTTAATATAATTTTACAACTACCCAGTAATCTTAAAAATTTAAGATATTTTAAGCAATCTAATATTTTATTGAATTTTAAGTACTTTGACTTTATGACCTTACTTATGAAGTATGTAAAATTAGAAAATAAAAAAATAAAAAACTATTAATATATATTTTTGTGGGTTCGTTTAAAACTTTTTTAAACGAACCCACAAAAATATATATTAATAGTTTTTTAATCGGGGAAAATAGAGATCAAGCGACAACAAGGCGTGAGGTAAAAATGACGAGAGCTACTCAGTGAAATATAAAACCAAAACAATTTTATTAAAATAAAATAAAAAGAAATTCTAGTAAATATTAGGGATGCCCAAATTTGATGGGTTTTGCCCCCCAGAAAAGGGGGAGTAATGATTTTCTTGTCAAGCAACTTATTTTTTCCTAAAATAGGACTTAATGGTAATCGTGGGAAAAAAGATCGTTTATAATCAAAATCAATGAAATAACATGAAATATTACAATAAAATGCCAGCGTATACAAAGCAATGCAGAATACAAGGAAGTCTGTACAATAAAAGGTTTTCAGTGAGATCGAACCGAGTTAAGAAGGGTCTTGAAGTATTTTGTTCTCTTTTGTGGAAACGAATATTTTGTTACAATAGTCAGGGTGAGAATAACACTTAATTCTGTCATGAAAACGACATGTTGGTTGTCAAGATTTCGTTGAGGAGTCAGTTTTGCAGCCACTTTTTCGAGTTTGCCGCTGAGTCCAGGTTTCAGATGTTTTGAAAGCATCGATGTTTCCACTCTCGGCGTCGCGATTCACACTCCTGTTGATGGTCGGCTTAAATGATACATTTTGGCGGTCAACACGAGAATTTCAGATTTCAACCATCTCGAGTAGCCATTGTTTTACATCACGTTTATCAAAACAATTTATTGCAGTAGACAAAAAAAAAATTCTGTTTTTCTTTGCCTTTCCTTTACCTTCAATTGACAACCTCCACTCGTTGGTCAAGGAGCTTTGCACACTGACTGACAAGGTTCAGGTTTCAGTAATTATTTTATTACCTTCGTCCTTTCCCCCTCAAACTATCGAGAGCCAAAATTCACTCAGAGTGAAAAAAAAAAGTTAACTGATTGGAAACATTTTAGAATAGCACTAATAAATATTAAATGCATTATAAGTACCTCACTTATTTTCTGTTAATGCCGTGTCTAGACGTTCGTATTTGTAAAAATCGATACGTTTATCCACACACACACAAAATTCAAAATTAAAAAAAAACACTGGGTGTTGTTGAATAGTAATGAGCTTTTCCATTTATGATTAGTAAATGCTGATTTAATTTAATAACTATTTCAATTAATGCTACAAATTAAAACTGAATTTTAAAAGTTTATAAATTATTCTAATTGAAATATTTATACAAATGGAAACAATTCTCGTAAAAATTAGTTATACATCGAAAATAATGTCCATAATATATTTTATTTATAGAAGCAGTTAAAAGCATTTGAATTAAAAACATGTCTTAATTTTATTGCATTTTGTATTTTAGGATTCAGGGAAGTTTTTCTACGCGTGAAAATCCTGTTTGACAAAAATAAATTCCTGATTTAAATTCTCCGAGGACTTGTCACTATAGCAAATATAAACTTTTAAGCGACACAAAAACTAATTTCTCGAAAAATCATAAAGACTAAACGAGTACATATTTAAAAATCAAAGATTTTTACAAAGATTTTATGAGAATGGAAGATTTAAAAAATAATTTAATTAATTTCTGCACAAGTCCCGAAAGCTTCATTAAAATCCGACAAATATCTGATTTTTGTAAGAAATTCTAAATCAATGCCTTTTTCACCGCCAAAAAGGCGTTCAAATTCCTTTTGCAAATTTATGGTCCTGCGATGAAACCAGAAACATAAGTTTTTTACCAAAATTTCCAAGGTACTAAAAAGGATAAAAAAATAATTTTTCACAAAAAAATCGTTTGATCTTTTCTCTTAATAATAATACACATATTTTGCCAATAAAATTAATTAATTAATTCTTAATTACGTTTGGGGAATTCTTTTCAACATGTATCCTTACTTGTTAGCGGATTTTTGGTGGTACCTACAGGGATGTCAACTCAAACACATCTGTAGGATTACCACCTCCTAATTTTCGAAACCGCTACTAGGGGACGCTCTCCGGACTATAAATACTCGGCGATATTCTTTTTCTCGCTCTCTTCTCACTTTTTTTCTGCTTACACGTCAACATATAACTTCTCGCGAAGAACGCGTTATCTTTGTGAAACGCATGAACAATACTTGCACATACACGTACGTACGCAGATTCACTCACTACACATACTTTGGACCAAAGTGGTTTCCACATTCGTTTCTTACACACATTATTGTCTTTGTTGCTTGTATACCTTTATTGTTAATATATTATCATTTGTTTGTAAATATATATAAGTTCTTGTCGTTTTTTTTATTTCCTTACGTGGACTCACATGCAGAGAGTCTGCCATGTTTGTTGTGGGCATTTCAAGAGACACACGTGTTTATCTCTCAACGCATACGCCGGCCCGCAACACATCTATCCACTAAAATAACATTTATATTAATAGTAGTAGTAGTACTAATAACGCGCGCGCGCGCACACACACACACATATATATATATATATATATATATATATATATATATATATATATGTATATTTAATAGTGGATACATTCGCCTATCATCCGGTTCATATTCCTCGCTGGCCTTTTGATCAGGAGTAGAGATTTATACTATGTTAGGATTGGGTTTGGGTTCCTTTCAAAATACTTTTCATTCTCTTTCACTCCCAGTAGCCCCTTGCGTCTTAGTGACATCATCGCCTTGCTTGGGGCGAATTAATTAAAATAAAACTTAGGTATCACCAAAATGGATGTTTTTTTTTTTTCCGAAAAGAAAGTAAAAAATCGCTACCTACTGTTTTAAAATATTTACCAAAAATCAGGGAATTGACCGCCCCCCCGTCATTCAAATGGAATTTTCAGCATTTATTCGTCAATGAATGGATATTTTTTTACTGCATCGGTCATTTTAATAAAAGAAACTTTTGGGAAATATTTTTGCATAGTATGTTTCCCTCACTTTTCCATATTGCATGTGAACTTTTTAATTTGGTGTTCGTCTATCTTTTTTTTTTTTGACAATTATATAAAGAAAAATCTCTGAAGATGTTATTTCGTTAAAAGATTTACGGAATATCAAATTTATGAATATACGGAAAATGAATCCCGCTTCTTGCCAAGAATAATGAAATAAAACTCAAAATCCTTTTTTTTTTTTTGAGAATTGGAATCTGCGTAATTTAATAAAACACGTTATTTTCTTTCAGGTTGGATAGAAACAATATTTTCTTAGTTATAATTTTTCAGTGCGATTTTGAAATTCATCTCGTTGCTGTTCGTTACAAATGTTTCTTTTATTAAATAAAGACAGAATTAATCATATTAGTCATTTGTTTTTAATAATAGTAGACATCATAATAGTTTTTTTCTATTCCTGATAGTAGTAATAGATATAAGAGTCTTTTCCTGCTAGTTGTATTAGTAGACATAATAGTCTTCTAATCCTAGTAGAAGACATAAGTCTTTTGTTTCTAATAAACGCAGGCATCTTAATAGTATTTTTTACACTTCTACACCTAGTCGTAGTAGTAGTAGTAGAAATAATAGGCTTACGTTTTCTGAATATCTTGTAAAAACATTGTCATTTGCATATTAATAAAAAACAATTAAGTATAAACTGCTTGCTGTAATTCATTGTAAATCACTAATTTTTCCTTATTTTAATCCCACTTTTTAAAGTTTTTAGTCGGTTATAATTCATTTTCAGCCAAACCAATTATTTATAAATAATTGGTTTACCTGAACTCATTGAAATTTTAAAACTGTTCTTTTTTTTAGCTTGGGTTATTTCCCTTTACATATGATAGCCAGATTTGTTTCTATTTTAATTCTTCCCAAAATAAATCCACCAATGTTAACTGTATTCAAAATCAACCTTTCAATTATGAGAAATCTTTGTACTGTATACAACTTAAATAAACCAAATTTTAAAATGTAATAAATAGGTTTCTTTTTTTTTCTATCAGAAATAATTTACGTTTCATTTTAATCATTTTTATCTCACAACTAATAACGAACAATATTGAAAAGTTTGAAATATGCTTAAGTTTAGGAAAAATAAAGTAAATTATTATCCACATTAATATATACAGTGATATATCAGTCTTTAAATAAACCAGTGTCCGTTGTTTTTAGTGCAAAACACATTCTGTATTTTTAACTTTCTTTACTCATATGTTACAAGCATCTTGAAGGACAGTTGAATCGATGATCAAAAATAGGTACATCTATCGCAGTTAGCTCCTCTCCAGTTCTTTAATCCTTCAACAGGGGTCGCTCTCTCCTGGCTATAAATACTGGCTGACCCTTCTCTCTCTCTCTTTTTCGACTTAGGCCTTGGGCCGCTACCTCGCGCGGAGACGAGGTAAAATCTCTCTTTTTCCACTTAGGCCAATATGTGACTTCTCACAGATACAGCGTTTCCCAAATTCCGGGAACGCGCTAAGAACAATACACGTACGTACGAACACTTACAACACACGCACATAATTTCTCCATACAAACTCTATGTAACTGTTCATGTCTTTGTATAACTCGTTATTAATATATATTTGTTTACCCATGTATATCGGTCTTGTTTGTTTTCTTTGTCTTCTTTGGACTTAATTAAAGTCCAACATTCCCATGTAGCTGGACCCGGCAGCAGGCAAGTTTAACCTTCTGATATCTCTTCACATCTTCACTCCGTACGGTCCGGCTACACATCTGATGTTACTCACTGGGGATTCCTTGTGATCATATTACGTCTCGCGTTGTTTGAACTTTCAGGTTTGCCAAGCAAAAATCCATCTTGTACAAAAATTTAAATTCAGATATTAGTTACTTTGTTCAATAATGTAACATTTTTGTTATTAAATTTCTAAACATAGCTTTTGTAAAACAATAAATATTGTCGAGGGAATATAGCATAATATTAATAGTGGGGCTCAAGAGAAAAACTGGCCTTTTGACATGCCATTTTTTTTTTTTTTTTCAGGTTCAAAGGTTAAACATTGCCTCTCTCTATCTCTCCCTCTCTCTATATATATTTATTTATAACTTGCATATTGATATCTACATTGAGATAAAATAAGTGTATAGGATAAACTTATATATGGAAAAATATTGGTAACATTGTCATCTAAGTTTAATTGAATATTTTAAAGTTTATTTCTTTAAAAAATCTTAATAGAAAATATTGAAGGCTTGCGTTAGATTGAACTCAATTAGAACCCCGTACTCTCAATTGGGCGCCATGCCTAAATGGGGTTCTTCAAGTCAGTAATGTTTGTTTCTATTGTTTATAGTTTGAATTAATATATGAATAAAGTATAGAAAAGCATAAGGCAAAACTTCTTTTATGTAATGTGTTCCTTCAAGACGTAGGCGATCGTAGCTCTCTACTTTACCCTATCTACTTGCTTAAGTCCGCTAGGTATGTCATGCGTTGATTTCCATTGTCACTCTTTCCCTCTATTCGCCCTGTGAGTATCAGATTCTCCAAGCCATCCTTCTTCATTACGTGTCCCAGAAATTTCAACTGCCTCTTCTTGATGTTAAGTATAAGCTTCCTCCTTGTTTGCATCCTCTCCAAAACCTTATCGTTGCTCACATGTTCGGTCTATAGTATCCTCAGCATCCTTCTGTAGAATCCTACCGTTGCCTTGTCCCTCACCCTCATCTTTGAGGAAACCGTCCAACATTCGCTGCCGTAAAGTAGGACCGATATCACGTAGCAGTTCAGTGGCTGCCTCATAGTGGTGTAATGGTTAACAAATTTTATATGTTTTCTATTAATTAGTAAGCATGATTTTCACTCTGTGCTTAGTTTTTGAGTTTTCTTATAAAAGATATAGCTAGGCTTAAGAGACTTGAAGCAACCGAAATGCAGTGAGGTGATTCTGAGAGAATTAGAACTCCTACCAGGATTTATTATCGGCTGCCACAGTCTTAACACCATAAGATATGCAGATGACAGGAAGGAAACTACAAGGATTCCTACAAGAGGTAGTTTTGGAATATTTTGGAAGAGCTTAAAAATCATGAATTTTTGGTGATGGGTTGCCCTATATAAAGGTTAATTATGCTGGAGGGGTTAAAATTCATTCAGAAAAGTCCGCGGTCGTACTATAGTTGAAGTTGACTTATACACGAGTATATGACGCGTTCAGCGGAGGAGGGGCGTATTTAACAAAGAATCGAAAATTGCTTTTTTCACTGCAAATTATTCATTATATCATATTTTACAAAAAAATTAGAGCCGATTACACAATATTTCAAGCTCAATTTAGCTTTAAAGTTTGTAACCATGCAATGAGATGCGGAATATCATTACATTATTGTTACATAA
Source organism: Acanthosepion esculentum (assembly GCA_964036315.1). Classification (NCBI taxonomy): domain Eukaryota; kingdom Metazoa; phylum Mollusca; class Cephalopoda; order Sepiida; family Sepiidae; genus Acanthosepion; species Acanthosepion esculentum. Next base: position 6,420,333 of record OZ038511.1, read on the forward strand.
TTAGAGTGAAATCATTAAGGTTTTTGCCAAAAGCTTTTTTATTTTTTAGTTGCATATTAATTTGAAATAGTTCTTTTTACTGGCTTCCCTCGCCAATTCATTTTACATCGTTTTGGCGAGATTTGATACAACTCAAAGCAGTATCCTTGCTGGATTCTTATACAAAACGCCTCCTAATATCAGACAGGTTTTTTAATTTTATTTTTAACAATTTTAGCTTGGAATTTAACCTACTGTCTCACAATTACGGTAAAGATATTTACTAAGTACTAAGTTCGATCAGAAACTTCCGAGACTCGGCTTAAAAATTCTACTCTATTACCCAAATAAATATTCTATTTTAATATATTATTTAAGTTTAGTAACAACATAAGATATGCAGATGACACAGTGTTAGCAGCAGGCACAAAAAGAGAACTCGAAAAACTCCTACAAAAGGTAATAAAGGAAAGCGAGAGGAAAGGACTAAACGCCAATTGCAAGAAGACGGAATGCATGCTTGTTAGCAAAAGGAACATCCATTGAAATCTGAAAGCGCATTGGGATAGCGAATGATGCCTTCCAAAAGCGAAGCAGAGTATCAAGAAACAGGAAAAGTTCGTTAAAAACAAAACAAAAAAAGACTACTGAAATGTTACGTAATATCATTCTTCCAAAATAGCGGTAAATGCTGGACAATCTCCTCACAGATGAAGTGACGTGAAGCAACAGAAAAATGGTTCTACAGACGGGTGCTGAAAATACTATGGACAGAACATGTGACCAACGACGAAGTTTTCCAGAAAATGGAAACAAAAAGGATACTTATAGCTAACATCAGAAAGAGACAGTTGAAATTTCAGGGGCACATAATGAGGAAAGAGGGATTGCAAAATTTGATACTCACAAGGACAGATTAAAGGTAAGACGGATCGGAAAACAACGCATAACCTACCTAACGATCTTGAGTAAATGGATGACAGAACATGGTTTAGGAAACAAAATTTATTAAGACCTACAACGGACCAGAAATTGTGGAGAGCCATGATCGCTAATGTCCTGAAAGAACACAGCGCATAGTAGGAAAATTCAAATTTCGTTTCTGTTTCCTAATAAATACAAAAATTATTCAATTTGATTTGATTTTCGGCGTATGAATCATCAGTGAAAAGCAAGAGATTTTAAAATCCTTGCTCTGGAGACAACGTTATTCAAAACGATCTTTGACGAAGGTCAAAGGTTATAAACTAGTTACGTCCTCATATTCGTTAAAAATGAGCATACCATGATGAAAAAAGTTTTATCAGCAAAATATTTAAGTTATTATTAAGAGGAAAGATTAAAGTATTTTTTTGATTATAAAATTAGATGTTTGTACCTTTTTAGAACGTTCGAAATTTTTGTTAAAAATCTTGTTTTTCTTACGTCATCGTTGGACCAAAGATTAGTATAGGCAATTTTAGCGTCTTTTTTACGGTGAAAAACACAGTGATTTGGAAATTCTTGTAGAAATTAAATAATTGTCGGATTTTAATGAAGCTTTCAGGACTTATTCATAAATGAATGAAAATATTTTATAAATATTTCTTTTTTTTAGAAAATCTCGGTAATTTTTTTTTACATCTGTTGCCCCCGCCCTTACTTAATTTTACATCTGTCCCCCCCCAGCCCTTACTTAATTTTACATCTGTTCCCCCTCCCCGCCCTTACTTAATTTTATAAAATTTCGGTGAAATCAAATTTTGTACCGTTTAATATTTATATTAGTTATAAGCAGAGGTCCTTGGAGAATTTAAATCATAATTCTTTTTTGTAAAACAGGACCCTCAGTTACCGAAAATCTGCTCTGAATCGTAAAATAAAAATGCAATAAAACTAAGACATTATTTAATTTGAAAAGCTTTTGTGAATAAGATATATTCTATATACTATTGTCTCAAGAAAAAGAAATTTTCCGATGAATAATGAATTTTTACAATAATTCTTTTCATTTTTTGAAAATTTTAATTATAATAATTTATAAAGATTTAAATCATTTAAATTTCTGTTTTAATTTTTAGCGGTTAGGCGATATTGTTATTAAGTGAAAACTATATTTACTAATGATAAATCGAAAAAACTTATTACAATTTAGTGATTTCCAATATTTTAAAAAAGAATTTTGAATTTTTTTGTATGTGTATAATAAACGTGCCAATTTTTGTAAATACGGTCGTCCATACATTATATTAACAGAAAATAAGGGTGATAAATATAATAAATTTACAGCTAAAGTACATGAAATTCAATAAAACGTTAGATTACGGAGAATATTTTCCTAAAGTTATATTCTCCAAGTAATTTTTACAGATATGTCCACCATAGAAAAAAATAGATAAACGCCCGTCTGTCAGTCAATCTATTAACTATCAACACCTTAAATAAACACCTACGCTGTGTTAAAAATGCATGTCTGCGATATGTTAAACTTAAAGTAAGTAATATTTGTTTCAAGTCAGATTAATTAAATTTTAA
>OZ038511.1:6430325-6462825 GCA_964036315.1 Acanthosepion esculentum
GTAAGAGGAACGAGGGTCAGTCGACGTCCGTCGACAGCCTGAACGGTTGAACTCTCTGCCTACGGGCGGGGAGGAACCCGAACGAGGCTACGCCGAACGGCGGAGTCTCGTTCGGGGAGGTAAACCGGCCCTGAACCCGTTTATACGGGTTCAAAGGGTATATATTTTTGGCCAGGCCCACGGGCTCGGGGATCCCACGTTAAACCGGCCTTGTGCCACATGATACCCTCGTGGGGGTGGTGACTAAATATTAGTCGATGTCGGACGACTCGCCTAGACGGTCGAACTCTCTGCCTCTGAGCAGAGAGGAACCCGGACGAGGCTCCGCCAAAGGGCAGAGCCTCGTTCGGGGAGGTTGACCAACCCAATCCCGTTTATACGGGTTCTACGGGCATTTTTTGGCCGAGCCTACGGGCTCGGGAATACCCCACTTTAAACCCGGCCTTGTGCCACATCTATCCCTCGTGTTGGGGACAGTAAATATTGCTGTAAATACTGTCGATGTCGGACGATAGTAGTCGACAGTTAGTCGAATACGAAAGTAGTCAGCGACCACAACAAGATTACTCTGCGTAATACCTAATATATCAAGTTCCTAACGTTTGGTACGTCGAACTTATTTAGGACCGATTTTAGTACAAATACAAGCCTCCACTGCGAAATAACTCCACAACAACCAGTAGAAGACATGATGCTATGATGAAGAGAATGTGCATTGCAGATCGCAGGCAATTGACCACTTTAAACAATTCACTTGGGTAGGTGTATATAATTCTAAGACTATTATTATTGTAACTATTTACATCGTTCGAACGGTTGTCCTCATCGTTGTTGTCATATTCACGACGTTTCGGCCGTGGTACGCCCGGACTTCTTCTAAAGAGACACAACTAAAACTGTGATATCCAGAAGAGGCATGTCACGTGGAACTAGAACAATCTACCCCAGTGGTTCGAAATCCCAATCACCTGAAGAAGTCCGGAGCGTACACCGCCGAAGCATCATGAATATGAAAACGAAGCTGAGGACAACAGTTCAAACAATATAAATATTGTAAAGAGTCACTTAGATTGGTTGTTCGATAAAAACTGAGATTTTACTGAACCCTAATCCGTCGTTCACGATGGGAGAATCCATCCAGATATATCCACTAGGTGTGTACTGAAAAGTTATCAACCCAACCAAGAAAACTTACCTATAGCAACGAAACCTGCATGCTTTTTACACATAATCACTTCGACACACTTGACACATCGTTTGTCATTACCTCTACAAGAGTCAGATCAGGCCGAAAAGAGAGTACTGCTGTCATATCTGGGCTGGCGCTACCGAGTCTTCCAAAAGCGTCTACACGGCTTTGTGGGTGAGGAATTGTTTTCCAACTTCCCATAGACAAAACGTTGCAAGCCACTCGCTGCTGTACCGCGATTTCTATGGAAAAATCCTTAGTTCCCCGAACGCTAAACCTCCCAGTTAAGAGACTTTTGTATTCCATTAGTAAGGAGGAAGTTCCACTCGGACAGCTTCTTCACTAGAACTGCTGAACAGAATCACAGGTGAATTGCTTTTCCCACCACTACAATCTTAACCTGTTAATGTCTAGGGCTAAGCGTTGTCTTTCCCACAGATTTGCATAAACTTCACCCCTTACTCTTACCGCTCACGCGATAACCGTCCTTCAGTAACCCTCTACCTTGAGTTGACCTTGGGGCTTTTACAGGATGAACATTAGAAAGATATATATTCTGATGTTTAATTATTAAAATACTGATTTCTGGGGAAATGAGTTCTAATCAGAATTTTCCAGCACCACGTCGTATATATATTTCAAATATTATGATTTGTTTTCTGTCGGGGTAAGGTTCATTTGATTTATTTTTGAAATCTGTAGTCACAATACATGTCAAAGGTTACATTTATGGCAATCAGAGACTCTCCGGTGGACCTCAGTAATACGAGATTGTCGATGTAATCAGATTTTGTTTCAGAACAACCTGCACGCAAAAAATAACGGACATGAAAATAGACCACCTACTTGGCCGGGGAAAGGCATAAGTCAAAGCAATTCCTTTCTTATTTCAAGAATTAACAGTGCCATAGCTTGACCCATCGTTAAATTTGGGCAGCGTGGATGTGGTTCTTCAGTTTTGCTAGGGTCTTACATTCTTTTGCGCAGATGTGGCAACGTTGGCTGTTTTCTGCAGTCGTTGTTACATTAATATTTTGGTCAACTTACAAATAACGTTTTAGTCCATCAACTGAGGCACATTCTTTTTTACACTCTCTGCATAGTAGAAATGATGCATAGCGTGTAGTGAATGACTTCTACCTGTGTGTGGCGATTTTGATAGTTTAGGGGAAAATACCTGAAAACAGTACCCACAGTTTGACCCAAGCCTTGTGCGTGAAAATAGGTATATGAAGATATTTAAAAGTTGTCAATGATTGTGCGAACACGAAGTTGCAAGTCATCGTGACCGAGTATTTGAGAGTACTGGCCTTGTTCAAACTGGTGATAACGCCAGATTATATGCGCTTTCCCAGAAATTGTAAGTAAGATCCGCTTATTATAGTTGCAGTATAAACCGCAGGTGGGCTGTGTTAATGCTGAACAAACACAGATATGCCTGAGCAAGAATCTGCAAGAGGGATTTTTCTAGTCGCCCCAGAAGACTAGTGTGCCCGAAAAGAAGTACCAGGCTATTATATATATATATATATATATATATATATATATATATATATATATATGAGTGTGCAGTTTATATTTTATATCATAAAGAAACAATTTATACAAAGAAGTGATTAGCAATGTTAATGTAATTAATGGCGAAATCCCTTCGCTTACAAGACTTAATGAGACATTAACTTACTATCAATTCCTTGAATAATACGATCCTTATATTTAAGTTGTCAGATGGAAGTGACATGCCAAGAACTCATTAAGTCTTGAGAGTGAAGTGATTTCGTCATTAACCACATTAACATTGCTAATTAATTCTTTGTATAAATTTGCTTCTTTCTATATATATATATGATAAAAATATAGAAAACAGTGTCGGCCCCTGGGTTTTGAACTCAACATCAACTTATATATGGCCAGTACCTAGATGGGTGAACACTTGGAAATACCAGGTGATTTAAGCTTGGCTGGTTGGTTGCTGTAATGGATAATGGTTTGAAATTGAGAATCAGAGAGCCGTGTTCAAATTCCAGTTGGGTTCGTTATATTAACACGCGCAAATACCCTTGAGAGAGGTATGAATACACCTCTTCTCTCCCTCCGCTATAGGTTAAATAGTAAGACTTTTATCCTTAAACCATTATCATCTATTAAAAAAATATTTAGATTTTGGCATTAAATTACCGATAGTGCGTGATATGCTGCTAAACAAAACCAAATACCTTAGGTACGTACATTTAAACTCAGTTTTCACAAATCCCCACATTTAATCCGAGTAAATATTCCCCCGTTTTTGGCCTGTTAGGATTAGTATTTTATGAATGTATAATGTCAGAATAACACAAAGAATAGAGAATGATTTATTTCATTTTTCACCTCTTTTAACACATTTCCGATGAGCCAAATGCTTACATTCACTTTGTATTTGGTCGCCTGGCCTTTAAATGGTTGAGTCAAACATTATGAGTAAACTTCCAAAGCGTTAATTATATATATATATATATATATATATATATATATATATATATATATATATATATATATATATATATATGTGTATATACTGAAAACAGAAGAGTTAAATATTATAAGTTTTTTATGAAGTTTTTCTTACATTCTTACAGACTTTCTTTTTGGAAGGACGAAGAGAGTTGCAGAAACAGTCCGTAATGGTATTTGTCCCAAGCGCTTTTGCCCAATCCATTAACCGAAAACAAGGTGTGCGTTGTATTCTTTTTCCCGATCGTGTTAAAGGGTGTAGAAATAGCAGTAGTGAAAGCGGCATATCTATATATATTTTTTGACCAGACTCGAGAATTTGGCGCGAACATCAAAACCTCTTAGTGTCAATTTTTTTGATTAGCCAAATTATTTTATTTTCCGGCCTTCCTTTCTTTTTCATTTTTTGTTATAACGGAAGTTATGCGTGAAGCCTGCCTGATTTTAGATATTTTTCAATTACAAATAAGTAAGCTCTGTTCCTGCTAATTTCCTGTGTTTTTGGCTGGATCTTTCTCTTTTTACTCTTTTTATTTGAGGATTACTTTCTTGTAGGTTGAGAGAAGTATGGAAAGAGAAGTTCACACACACACACACACACACACACACACACACACACACACACACAAAGAGAGGGAGGTTTTTTTAAAGGAAAGCAAAAATGCCTCATATTCTTGAATTGTGATTATATTTTTTATATATTTCATTTTTTATATTTTATCTTGATCAGGACTCACTAAAGTTTAAATAAAAGTTTGCTCCCTCAAATAGACACACACACACACACACGCACACACACACACACACACACTCCGCTTTTGAATAACTCAATTGTGGGTTTCATGTATTTAAATCTACCCTACAAGAAGATTTGTCAGTGGACTGAACACACACACACACACACACACACACACACACACACACACACACACACACACACACACACACACACACACAAACATGCATCCATAGCCCCATATATATATATATATATATATATATATATTTGATAATATATAATTTTAAGGGAGGCTATATTTATGGGTTGAAGTTCTCAATATCTGGGATAGAGCGTATGTAAATATAAAAAATGGACATTGAAGTTAACACCTAGAGTCAGTAGTCTGTTTCATGTTCAAACGCTATCGTCGGGCCATTTGCGTCGTGTTTTTCCTCGACTAATTATATATACAGGTCAGTGATGCATTATGGTTAGTCTATTGTATTATTCTAACGGTTATATATATATATATATATATTGATTGATTTAAAATATGTTTTTTTCGCTACACAGTGATAACCATGTTTCAAAAATGGAAGCTAAAACCTTCGAATTTAATTTTGTTATTAAATTAAAGACATTAGTTCCATTTCCTCGTCAAGCGAATTTTGGAGTCCAAAATTCGCTTGACGAGGCAATGGAACTAAAACAAATGGAACAAAACAAAATGGAACAAAACTGGAGAAAGAAATAGAGGAGTTACACTGAAGCAAATATTGCTGAAAGCAATAAAAGAAAAGAAAAGAAAAGAATCTTATAATCAAGATTCCATATTTCTTCAAACAAAAAGTTAGGAAGGGGACCCTAAGTAATACTGGAAAGAGCGTCAAAAGTTAGCCGATTTGACCAACACAACTTTCCTGGAAAAATTGTTTTAATAGAAAGATTTCATAAATTTCAACCGAAAGTAGCACTGGCTGCTCGGTGGTCATTGAATGCCGAATGTTTCCTTATAGGGAAACGGCTAATATTAACATTCCCATTTTCTCTGCAAACTTCTGTTCATCAGTCTTCTTTTTTTGTAAAACATATCGTGACGATTTTTGTTCATTACAAAGACATAGACATTGGTATAAACACACAGACATACACATACACACGCACACACACACGCATACACACGCACACACACTCACACGCATACACACGCATACACACTCATAAACACACATACACACGCATACATACACACACACACACATGTATATATATTGGGGCAATGAGTAAATTGTCGCCCTTTTATGTTTTCAATTTCGCGCATGCGCGTTGTTTATTCTTAGTTTTATCGATTGCCGAGGTCAATTGGGAAGCGTCTGTGAGACAAAGAGCACCATGACGCAATTCACTTTGCCAAAAATTTGGAAACGGCATGAAATGTACTGCTTAGCATTTACAATAGAAACTCCAATATGAACATTTCAGAGTGTTTGGGCGTCGATCTGAGGCCAGTGCAGAGAATTCGGAAAGAGTTGGATGAGTCTAATGGTGATTACGAAGATACGGCAGCTCGGAAAACTCACTCTGATCGTTCTGATAAGAAAAGAACTCTCGAATTTGGTGGTGAGGGCATCAGACTCAACACGGAGGCCTACATCAAGTGCCTTGAGGAGGTAGTGCTGCCCTGGGTCAAGAGGGTGGCTGCTGGAAGACCCTATGTCTAGTTACAGAACTCTACACCATGCCACACAAGCAGGAGAACCCAGTCATGGCTGTTAGACAATTCCTGCGACCACATCTCCCCTTACATCTGGCCACTTAACTCCCCAGACTGCAACCCCCTTGATTATTATGTGTGGGGCGCAGTTCAGCGAGAGACCAACAAAATTCATTGAAAGACCAAAAAATTAACTAAAACCAAGGATTATGGCCGTATTCGCCAACTTAAACAAGGAGGCCGTCCAGAAGAGCTGCAGGAGTCGTCTGGAGGCTGGATGAAGCGAATGGCGATTTTATTGAATAAATATACTTTTTTATATTTCAAGATATTTTTGTGTAAATTTGGTAAATATGTCTGTTAAAATGAGATGTCAGTGTTATTTTCATTTTTGCCTCATTTAGACGTCAATTCACCCATCGCACTCGAATTTGTGAGAGAGAAGGTGAAAATCTTAATTACATATATGTGGACAGTCATAAAAACAGTAGTTACCAAAGTTGTCATGTTAGTCTCATATTGTTTTTAGTAACCAACAAATGAACGCCTCCCATACACATCCGAACTGACATGTACACGCATACAAATATACGTACATTTGATTGCATACGCCCATGAGTCCACGCATACACACACTTGAACGCAGGTTTGCACACATGCACATACACACACGGTTTTATTGACAGCAAGTAATATATTATAGTCTTATAAAAATATTAGCAAACGGTGTTTACGTAGAAAGAAGGACACCTGTTGTAGAACGATATAATTTTTTACAGTGTGGTTAACACTTTACAAGTCCCGGGAGCCACTTGAGTTAGAGGATTACGTGTGGAGGTCATTTGTGTGTATAGGAGTGGAAAGTAACGGTTAACCTTTATAATGTTGTACCCTCTGTCTGTTTGTTTGTAATCGAACTCCTCCTAGGGTTTTGGCGATAGACCCTCATAACCATATCTATTCTGAAACTACACTACCCAGAGTACTTCGATTTCATTTTGATTAAAGGCTGTCCCCGGGGTGGGGACACCTCCACTGAATTTTTTTTCCTTTTGATATAAATTAAATTTAAATTTGAACAAGGAAATAACTCCTAATGTACTTAGATAAGTATATTTCATTTTGATCAAAGGAATGACTCCAGAAGATGGTGGTCACATCGACAAGATCATTTTAATCAAAGGGGATCCATGGTGGGCACAGACACCCCACCGAAAAAAAATTCCCTTTGATTTAAATTAAATTTAAATTTGAACAAGGGAATGACTCCTATCCAAAATATAGAAGAAGAAAGCCAGAAGATGGAGGTCACATTGAGTAATATTGAAATGCATAATTTTTCTCCAGAAATTATAACAATGACTTAAAATCAAACATCATTTTCTTACCCAAAAAATATGTGACATGCAACAAAGCGAGGGTAAATCGACTAGTATATAAGGTGTATTTAGACTGCAAGTATTCATTTAAACAAATTTTACTTAATTCCAACGAAAAGGTCTGTCTATTCAACCTTTTATTATAACTTTTCAATTTCTAAATGAGATGCTGTACATCGGGATTGAAGTTATGAATAAATTTTCCAACGCAATCTTCAGGCCATGGCTTACGTTCAAGCATGAAACAAACTGTCACCACTCGGCGTTGACTTCAGTACCCACTTATATATATATATATATATATATATATATATATATATATATATATATATGTATGTATGTTGCGCTTGTTTGCTTTTGGTATCTCCGATTTGTAATTTGCATTTTGGGCTCACCCCTTTTGCTAACAACCATGCATTCTGTCTTCTTTCAGTTGATGTTTAATCCTTTCTTATCGCTTTCCTTCACGAGCTTCTGTAGGAGTTTTTGTAGTTTCCTTTCTGTGTCTGCTATCAGCACAAGAAATAGCTAGATATTTGCATGTCTCTCTCCATTTAGATGCATGCAAATTAGATATTTTTAACACATGTGATATGCAGAAATTATACATATACAACATATACTTAATTATTTGCAGGAAGTCAATTGTGAATTGGTGCCACAAATGACGCTCATAGTAAAATAAAATCAGTGGTATTACATATTAACCAAAAATACCAAAAAGTATTTTCTAATTTCTGTTTGAATTATTTACATTACTATTGTGCCCGTCTTTGCTGGTTCGGTCGTAATATCCTTCGGACTTCTGCGGGTGTTTATCGATCCGGGTACTTTCAATATCCCTAGGTATAGGCAGCGGAACAGGAACAATCTACCTCTATATATTAGATAAAGTGTTCATTTTGAAATTCCCTAAAAGTTAACTGAATCAACAAGCACCTGATGAAGGCTGGACGGCACAACGGCTGAAACGTTGTGATAATAACGACAAAGACGAGGAAAATTGTCAACATGTAAATAATAGAAATAAAATCTTGTTAATGAAAAAGTAATAAATATTTTTACTTTTCACCCCACCCTCGTACCTGGAAAGAAATAATGCAGTTATTAATAAGAAAATTGGAAAGTAATGCGTGCGAGATTTCACGGTTCTAGCATCACTTCTTCATAGTCAGCCGAGGAACTTAACAGCCCTCCCTCGTACCTGGAAAGAAACAATGCAGTTATTAATTTAAAAAAAAAGGTGAAATTAAAGCATAAAGATTTCACGGCTCTAGCATCACTCCTTCATAGTCAGCCGAGGAACTTTTCAGCCCACTGGAGACTGGAGGTTTTAATTGCTGTTGTTCCTACGTCCACCATGACCCGCGGTGGTAGTACCTTTTAGGGTCCCAGCTATTGGCAAACACAAACAAAGCACTATTAATGTATAAAAATACATATAGCAAAATAACCAGGAATGCATATTTACAACATTTTATCTGTAGTTGAAGGCATGCAATTGCGTTCAAAATATTTAGATTTCAGCATTAAATACCCATAGAGGTGTTGATATGCCGCTAAACAAAAACAACCAATCAACCTGAGAGAACTCTTCCATGACATTAGTCCATAAAATATCCTACAATTTCTTAAAGAAATCAAAATGTATTCCAAAATATAACTTCAATAAAACTACAACATAAAACACACATGTCACCGCCTTTAGTAATTATGTCCACACAAATATGTATATACACAAAAGCTGAGTATTATCTACCATGTATTCAATTGTGAAAGCAGAATAACATCACATTTTTATTTCTTCAAATTACATTCAAAGTAGCAAAATTTGGAAATAAAAAGCTAGGTGTTGTTAGTCATTCGAAAATTTTGCTTTTTCTATTAAATCAAGAATAAAATAATGAATTATTAATATCAACCGATTTCTTGATATAAAAATAACAATCGCTGTCGATTCTGGTTCGATTCTTAGGCCTGCTAGCTTATTACTTTACAACAGTAGGTTATCTGTAAAGTTGATTGAAAAATGTTGCTGCTCCTGATTACTGTTAGATACTATGACGTATCAACTGACTTATTTTAGACGAGAAATGCAAGCTTTGTGATTGCATGTCCAAATTAGTTATCTAAGCAATTTTCTCCATCTTATGAACGCTTCACTACATACTGTACGCCTCATGATTTCTACAAAGGAAGTGGATGGTAAACGAGAGTCAACACGTATATATCCATTTCTACACACAAAGGCGAACACACACTTGTATGCACGTAAACATAGAAGTGGGTCAACTAATAAATCCGTAACCTGACACATAGCTTAAATTTGATCTGAAACTGTCATTATTAATATAATGAAAGTGTTACATCAAATTTAGGCTGTGTAATTAATATTCGGCATTGAATTAAGTGCATTGACAAAGAAAATCATGCTGAGAAATAAATATTTGTTGTGCAAAGTAAATGCTTGTTTTGTTTTCTTGACGCTAAGGACTTGTTCGTGTCTCTAAGTAAATCGGAGATACAGTGTAACCCGGATATAAGAGAAACCTGGATATAAGAGAGATTTTATCTGGTCCCAGATTAGAGCCTGTGTTAATGTATATATAATAGACCAAACCCGGATATAAAGAGAAACCCGGATATAAGAGACTTCTTCTCCGTTCCCGACAACTCTCTTATATCCGGGTTACACTGTACATGAAAAGAAAAGCTATCGGAATTTCGATCAAACCCTTTATTTTGCAAACCAGGGTCGACTGTTCTAGTTTCACGTGCCATGCCTCTTCCCAATGTCTCAGTTAATTTCTCGTTAACTCCACTGCTATAGCCTGGTATTAAACATCATTAGTCTAGTCACTGGATCTAACCATTGTCTTTGTCCACTGGGCCATGTGTCCTTGAAACTTGAAACCTAATGTCTCATCAACCGTTTTTTACCAGTGCTCATATTGCAAATTTTCCGTTATTATTATTGCATTTTTTTTTTACCAGAGCCTATATTGCAATTGAAACGTTGCGAATATGGCAATAAAGATGAGGATCAGTCAGTCAGTTATGTGCCATGCGTGATACACGCGTAGGCGATCATGTATCTTTCGATACATGACTGACGAGGCACAACTTTTTCCCGCAGTAGGTTGCAATTTCTTTCTGAGGTAGACCAGTTGCCATCCAAGGATATACAACCCGGTCTGTCCTGCTATAGCTGGGGTCGGGGAGAAGAAGAGGATTCATACCTTTCCCAAGGGTATTAACACGTAAGTGAATGTAATGGATTCGACTGGAATTCGAACTCGGCTCTCCGATTCCTCAATCCGAGCCGGAGTGGCTCTTGCAGCGTGTCTTACGGGCGATAGTTCGAGTTAATGCTTTCTCCATCATTGCGGTCGGCAGAGGATAGAAAAAATTGTTTATAGTTACATTGTTCTGGAATTGTCATCAATAGTCCGAATAATATAAATAATCATAATACCTCATCTGTTACATTTCCATAGAAGATTTTTATTTCCTGTTTGAATGCCACTAGGATTATTTAAATTCCCACGATGGTAACAATTCACAATAGCGCTCCAAAACCCTGCCCGTCAATATTTATGGATACTTATTCTTTTATGATTGAATTTGTTAACAAAAAGAGAATTTTGAAAAAATAGTTTTCAGCCAATCTTAACCGTACCATGATTTTTTAAAAATCTTAAAAGACAATTTGAATACTTAATATTTATATTTTTAAAAGATAAGTTCCCAGAGGAATCAAATTGAGTGAAAATTTAATTTTAAGCCCCGTAATATCATTCTCTGAATCGGAAAATAAAAGCTGGCTATCGTTTTGTTTCGAATGTTTTAATTACTTTTTTTTAATAAGATATTCTGAAGACATTTGGGTTGGGAAAAAATAATAATTCTTTTTCAAAGATTTATTTTCATTTATTTAACACATTGAACAGATTTTTATTATGACACCGACCACGAGTTATTTCGGTTTTGTGGTTTTGCCATCAAGGCGCGAGTTTTTTCTTTGTTCTGAGGTACATAATTGGTACTTGGCGTCTAAAGCAGCAATAAAAGATCGGACTGGCAACTAAGAACAAACGTTTTATGGGGAAAAAATTATTGAAAATCTAACACATAAACGAAACAAAAATGTATTGGCTATTATAAATAGACGTTTGAAGTCAGACTTCATTTTTGAACTCTGGCAGTCAACGTTTCAATTACTAAATGTCTTTTTGACATTTTAAATTTCCTATATGATATTGAGTGCTGGACAATCTCGCCACAGATGAAGAGACTTGAAACAACAGAAACAAAGAAAAGAGTACTGAACTGTTATATAATATTAGTCCTATATGACAGTGAGTGCTGGACAATCTCCCCACAGATGAAGAGACTTGAAACAACAGAAACAAAGAAAAGAGTACTGAACTGTTATATAATATTAGTCCTATATGACAGTGAGTGCTGGACAATCTCCCCACAGATGAAGAGACTTGAAACAACAGAAACAAAGAAAAGAGTACTGAACTGTTATATAATATTAGTCCTATATGATATTGAGTGCTGGACAATCTCCCCACAGATGAAGAGACTTGAAACAACAGAAACAAAGAAAAGAGTACTGAACTGTTATATAATATTAGTCCTATATGACAGTGAGTGCTGGACAATCTCCTCATGGAGGAAGAATAGACTTGAAGCAACAGAAATAGACTTCTTCAGAAATATACTGAGAATACCATGAACCAAACATGGGAGCAACGACGAAGTTCTGACAATGGCAACTAAAAGAACACTTCTACTTAACATGAGGAAGAAACAGTTGAAATTTCTGGGGTGCATAATGAGGAAGGTGAGCTTGGAAAATGTGATACTCACAGGACAGATTGAAGGTAACAGAGACAGAGGGAAGCAACGCATTGCTTCCCTGGCGAACTTGAGGGAATGGATGCCAGAGCAGGGTTTTGGAGAGATGGCAAAAAACAAAAGTTATTAAGATCTACAAAGGACTGGAAATTGTGGAGAGACGTGATCGCCAACGACTGGCATTCTAATTATGGCTGACAATTTCAAATTAGACTGTTGCTCTTAGAAACGATTTTCTTTCATGCGCTGTGTCCATTCTGGGCGTAGGCGATCTTTGCAGGCCACAGCTTCCTGTCCTTTCCTGTTCTGTCATCCATTTACACAAGCTCACTAGGTAGGTTGATCATGACTCTCCACAAATTCCTATCCTTTCTAGCTATAAACAATGTTTGTTCCATTACTCTCCCCTCCAGTTCCTGTTCTGCCATCCATTTACACAAACTTGTTAGGTAGGTTACTCGCTGTTACCCTCTGTTCCCCTTGCAGTCATTATGCCCAGTGAGTATCAAATTCGCCAAGCCCTCTCTTCTCATTATGTGTCCCAGAAATTCCAACTGTCTCTTTATTTATTTTAAGTACAAGTGTCCTATTTCTATCTATTATTCTTAAAACTTCCTTCTTGCTCTCATGTTATGTCGACATTATTCTCATCATCTTTCTGTTGCCTTAAATTTGTCTTTTTATTATCCTCTGATTACCTTTGTCATTAATATGTTCTGTCAGTGTCAGGTTCTCGTGTCACAGAAATTTCAATTTTGTCTCTTTTTCTATTTTAAGTACAATGTCCTATTTGTTTCCATTATAAAAATAACTTATAGATATACGAAATAGTTTCAGATATGATTTTCATTCTTTTTCTAAAGGAGCTTCCTACTTTATGTAGGAACGCCAGTAACAGAATTACTTTTCAAGCAATGATTTTTAAATACAGGGTGTCCCAGAAAATTTAACATCATTTCGCAGGCCAATCATTTTGGCAATTTTTTCTTGAAATAACCTAAAATTTTCACAGAATGTATAGAAACAGATCAAGATTTTATATTTAATGGACGAGAGCAGTACGTGTATATCTCAATGAGAATCTGCCAGAGAGATGGATCGGGCGTGGTGAAGATGAAGACAGTTTTCTGATGAAATGGCCGACGCGGTCACCGGACCTGTCCTCGTATGATTTCCTTTTATGTGGATATGTGAAGGGACTGGTCTATGTCTCCACTCGTCCTGCTAGCATTGATGAACCCAAACAGAGAATCACTTCAGCACTAGATAATGTTACCGCTGACATGCTACAACGTGTTTGGCAAGAGCTTAACTACCGACTTGACGTGTGCCGTGTCACAGGCGGTGCACATATTGAACACATATGAAATCCATCCCATAATAAACTTATGACGTTAAACACCTAAACTGTTCAATTTCATTGAGCTAGACTTAGTAGTTTTTAAGATAATTGATTCTAAAATGATGTCAATTTTTTGGGGACACCCTGTAGATTTATTTAAAATCTTGTATATTCCACGTCTATACGAAGAATAATTGGCGTTCTAGTTATCCTTATTGGCGCAAATACGTGCGTGTTTATAGAATCGAAGATTTTGTTAAATGACTGGCAAACTGGAAAGTAAAAATAAATTGTCACCAATCGGGAAAAAGTAGAGATGTTGGGTTGCAAGTTGGGGTGTCACTGAAATAAAAAAAACTTGTCTTAAATCCTGCTTAGCTAGGCTCTGAATTGTGAGTTGCCCGTTCGACACTAAGCCATTGTGACATATTAACACTTTGGTAGTAAGTAACAGTAAGAGAAACGGTTTAATGTCGGTGTTTGTTTTTGATTGGCATGTTATTTAAATTCGTGAATTCAGAGTGGGTGGCTCACGAGTTAAATAACTTCACGTATTAATTTTCGTTGTACCTGAATTTGGTCAGATTCAAACCAGATTTACCGGTTTGGGTTCCTTTTTCTTCTTTTATATATATATCATATCATTTCAGGACGTATGCGATTATGGCTTTCCACAACTTCCTGTTCTTTTAACTTTTGCTTCTCTTTATCTTTGTTCTGGTATCTATTCAAATAAACATACCAAATAGGTTATTCTCTGTTCCCTCTGGGTTTTTTTTGTTTGTTTTTTTGCCTTCAACATTTCCTGTGAATATTAAATTCTCCAAGCCTTCTTTCCTCGGTATATGTTCCAGAAATTTCATTTATCTTTTCTGGTTGTTGGAAACAGTTTTCTATTTTCCTTAAATCGTCCTTATTGCTCACATGCTCTATCCATGGTATTCTTAGCTTTCGTCGAGAGAATCATATCCTTTCACCCGTGAGGAGATTGTCCAACATACACAGTCATGTAGGAGATAAGATATTACATGGCACTTCAGTACACTTTCCTTTATTTCAAAGGATCTCTTAATATTTTGCTTAATTTGTGGCTGAATGATGACAACGTTCGCTTTCCGACGTTTAGTCCCGTGTTCTAACCTCACAATGGTCAATTTGGCAGGAAGAAGACGTATTGGTGTTATGGGCCCGGGGAGGTGATCCCAGCAAGTGGCACCTTTAGAGAGTGCCTGAAAAAACATATCACTAAGCCTTGTTTGTGAATTTGGGTAGACGAAACTGTTCAGAAGCTGTCGATGGTTCTACTGGTTCGAAGTCACAAGTCATCGTTGATACATTTGAAAATCGAGTGCTTCTAAAATTTTAAGAGAATTCTCATCTCATAAAGTGGTCAAGTTAAACCAACGTGTTTTAAAATTAGTCCCAAAGGTCTCTAGTATCGAAATTCGAAATTTAGTACAAGTGGATTTCTAAAAGTTATTTAATGAATCAACGCTAGTTCAGAAATAAGGCATATTGTCATATTCTTTTTGCTATAATTTTTACTCAAAGACTGGAAATTCTCACTCGTTCTAAAAACCATTAACAACATCTGCTAAAAGGAAATGAGTTTGAAGACGAAGAAAAGATTCCACTCACTCATATTCCTTAAAGAGAGAGATATATATAGAGAGAGAGAGTGAGAGAGAGAGAGTGAGAGAGAGAGAGAGAGGGAGGGGAATATTTAGGTAATAAATATTTGTGCGGAATTCTCATTATTCCATAAAATTATTCGAAACAGGCTCCTCGGATTTGTTGTTTCATATCCCGTTTGCATCTCACGCAATCTCTCTCTCTCTCTCTCCGTATATATATATATATATATATATATATATATATATATATATATATATATATATATATAGGCACCATATCTTCATTCAAACATGTTTCATTGAATAATAGACATACTTTGTCTACTTATTTGATCAGTTCCTGTTGTCTAATCAGTTTCTTAATGTTAATATGAAAATCATCAAGGAAGGCGCCGTAGTTTTTCTTAGCCCAAATACTTTCGATTTTTTCCAAGATCATCTTCAGGGGTAATTTACAACGACAAACTTATTGTAACAGCCATAAAATTTGCATTCCGTTGTGACAGTGAAAAATGAGCACGAACGTGCTTAGTAATTATTTTAAAATTTATCCGTTTTAGCTATGGAATTTTTTGCAAAACAAGCATTACAATATAAGGTCGGTTGGGCACCTAGAAGTGGTGTAAGGGTTTCACTAGGTGCCCCATACTTTCGGCCTTGTTCCACACCTAAACTATGCTTGGAAAATCATTATAAGGAAGCTGACTGGAAATTGGTAGATATGTAAAATGGCATTAGTATATAAAGGTTATATGCATTTTAATATGTTGTTTCTATATTTGTAATAAATTTTGTTGAGTGTTGGTTGGTTGATTTTGATATAGAAGGCTTCGAGGATTTAAAGTTTTTCTTCATAATTGTCATGGGGGTAGTATATTGATGTTGTCAACAAGTATATTCCTGTATTGTGAAACAATACAAAATCGTTACATTCACTTATGCCCAAATATCCATGGAAAAGGTACGGGTTCATCTCTTCTCCTCTCAGCTATGGATTGAATAACAGGCTAGGCTGGATCCTATAGCCTTGGTTGGCAACAAGTCTATCGCAAAAAAGAAACGGCAACATACTGTGGAAAAATTTTCTGCCTACTCAACCATGAATGAAAAGAGACATAATCGCACAAGCATTTATCAGGTATGGCATTTAACTGACTGATATATATATATATATATATATATATATATATATATATATATATATAGATATATATATACGTTAAACGTAACATTTTTTAGTTACAGCTGCACAAAAAAATATAACACAAATAATAAAATCAACAAAAAAGTAACAACCTGCAATAACGCAACCAAGGAACCTCAATGCAACTGAAGAAATAAAACATGTCCACTCCAAGGTAACTGCCAACAAACGAATATAATATATAAAGCCAAGGTAAGTGCAAGCAACAGCACAATGTCCTACATTGATGCCACTGAGGGACTATTCAAGAAAAGAAAACACAACTACGACTTCTTATTCTCCGACAGAAAATACTCAAACAGCACTACATTATCCATATACATATGGCATCTAAAAGACAGAAATATTACACCAAGAATAATAATATTGAAAAACGCACCCGCCTACAACAACATTGCAAAGAAATGCCTACTTTGCCTACACGGAAAGTTAGCAATAATTTCTCATACCCAACAAAAGAAATTACTAAACATAAGATCAGAAATAATTTCTAAATGCAGACATGAAAACAAATACCTATTATCACAATTTATATCAAACGCATAAAAAAATACTAACCAAAACTGTGACATAAAACACCATTGACCCTATGAACACGAAAAGAGGAACCTGTGAAACCATAACATAAGATAGTTATTATATATTTTCTTTTAAATGACGTTTGAAGTGTTTCATATTTTGTTTTACGATAAAAGTATCGTAAAGAGACTGAATTTCAGATTTCAATTAAGGTATGGTTTTGAATAAAAACTTCTTTACTTTTATGTTCCTTGCCCCTTCAGGACGTGGGGGATCATGACTCTCCACAACTTCGTATCCTCTGCACTTCTAAGCAATATTTCTCTCCTTACAAATACTTCACCCTCCTTGTTCCCCCTCCCATATGCACAAACCTGGTTAGCTAGCCTACTCGCTGTTTCCCTGTGCTCCTTTTGATTTCAATATGTCCTGTGAGTGTTAAATTCTCCAAGCCTTCTTTCCTCCTTAAATGCCCTTGTGTCTTTCTTATTCTAATTACAATTGTCGTTTTTGTTTCCATTCTCTTTAAAACTTCCTCGTTGCTCACATGCTGCATTAATGGTATTCTCAGCCACCTCCTGTAGAACCACATTTCTGTTGCTCCAGTCATTTCTGTTGTTTCTCTGTTCATCTGTGAGGAAATTGTCCAGTATTGTTATCCATATATCAGGTTTGATGTTACATAGCAATTAAGCCGTCTTTTCTGTTTCTAACGGAATCTACCTTAATAGTTTTTGTTTTCTTTTTTGGAAGGTATACGTGTAAAATATATAAATAAATTTAAAAACAAAATCTGAACAGGTAAATAATAAAACGGTGGTAAATAATAAACAGTAAATTTTAATTTTCTTTTCACATTGGGCACACACTGATGCTGTATTTACCTACCTTCCATGGTGGTAGGATGAGGCAAGATCAGTTTCACATAGGCTGCCCGTACGCCTACATTTAGCTAAAATAAAACTGCTCAGTTATTGCAATCACTGTTTCATCGGCATTAGGATACACCGACCCGTCCTTTGTTAGGCAATGGGGGATGTTCTGCCAAAGCGTTGAAATCTCCAGGAACAGGCGAACATGAGTGTTCGTTCATCAGTTTTCTGAGAAGGCGCTTCATTTTGCCCTATATTTTTAAAAAAGGAAAATGAAATGAAACAGATGCTACACTTTAATTTTAGGCAACGACCCGGAGAACGACAGTTTCATCCTAAAGAGCACAAATACTACAACAGACCAATTTTCATACGTTAATAATCCTGACATTTTTTATGAGTACTACGTTAGTGTACATACATACATATATATATATATATATATATATATATATATATATATATATATATATATATATATATATATTCATTGATGAATGTTTCATCAAACAATATAGACGAGTTTTGTCTTTTATTTTATGTAAATTCTTTTCATATCGTCTGATAAGCTTAATAACATTATCATTAAAAGATGAAAGGAAATCACCATATTGATACATATTTTTTAATCCTATCTAATCTTTCGGCTTACATAACCCATTATCAAAGATGGCAATTACATTACAATATATTAACCAATACACAGACAAAACAATAATAATAGTCTATTTTTGTTTGCATGGAAAAGTTCCAAGCAACGACAAACTCGTGCATACGAGACGCTGGAAGTGAAAATTTCACTGCAGCTCATGACATCACACATGACCACGCGAGAGTGAAAACGAGAAGTATTAAGTATGGGAAGCCGCTGGTATAAATCAATGGCTTCTGTTATCCATTATAGGCATTTAAGAATGGAGATTTCGTAGTTTATTTTGTTCAGCTTAGGTTTCAACTGTTTTATGTAAATAGCTTCAAGAATTTAAAGTTTTTGTTTATTGTTTTCATGCTTAAGTATAGTTGTGTTTTCACCGAAGATTTTCCGGAATTGTGTACGCGGCCAGGCATGTTTTAAATGCCTAAAAATGTTAGAGTTATCATTCAAATGTAGAGTATGTAAAGTATATATATATATATATATATATATATATATATATATATCACAGTGTTCTGGTGGAATTTTGCAAGGTTGAAAGAAGACATTTCGAGCGCTTATGAAAATAAACAGTATTAAACAAGTGCGATTATATATATATATATATATATATATATATATATATATATATATATATATATATATACTCTACATACTCTACATTTGAATGATTTTTTATGAGTATTACGTTAGTGTATATATATATATATATATATATATATATATTAGCGTAATACTCTATCGCTATTCTCATGGAAAGTGCTTGGGCGAAATACCTTCTTTATTTCCACCTGTTGTAACTTTCACGGCTAAGACCCCCATGCTACACACATTGCAGCGAACCATCCACATTCCCTACGTATTCCATCCTACGAACCTACGAACCATTAGCTTCTTCCTATGAACTATTACTTCGTGAAACTGACTCCCAAGAAGATGCTCCTCTGATCACTCCAAACTTAACCTGTGTTAACTGTTATTTTCCCAGCATATCCCCATAAACTGTGCCTCTTACTCTGTAACACTCTATCTCGAGTGGCTCTTGAGCCTTGTGCAACATGAAGATCACTGTACAAAAAATGATTTATCTTGTGTCTCACAGAAAAAAATGTATCAAGACACTACGTAAAACAAAACAATAATCCATTTGACACCAAAATGGCTCTGGATTGAAATATCGTGTGAAAGGTAATTCAATTCAATTTTGGTAATTAATAAGAAAAGAAAATGTCCGAGTTCTTGTATCAGGCAGACAGATTGATCTCGTGCTTATGTCAGAAAAAAATTAATTATTTTGTAAGGACGAAATATAAAGGGCAAAAACAGGTCTTCTCTCTGTGAAAAGGTGAGATTATTTTATCTTGTCAGAAAAGCTAATAGAGACAGACATTTCCAATAGTTTTGATCAAAGAAAATGTCAAAAGAAACCCCGCGCAATCTCTCCATCCCACCTCTCTCTCCTCTCCTCCCTGTCTTTCCCTCCCCATCTCTCTTTCTCTCGATATATATATATAAATATATATATATATATATATATATATATATACACACACAGGTTGAACCAAAAGTAGGTATACAGTTGTTTACGTAAGTTTTTCATTTTTAATTAATTACCTGGCTCCTCACCTGTATAGGAGCCAGATTAGCCCTAAAATGGAGTACTGTTGACATATTTGGGTATAAGCTGCCCAATCTTCTCTTTCCAGCCTTGATAGGATTCAAAAGCGACTCAATATATATATATATATATATATATATATATATATATATATACGTTAAACGTAAAAATGTTTAGTTACAGCTGCACAACAAAATATAACACAAATAATAAAAACGACAACAAAAAAGTAAATAAAATAAAATAAAAAGAAGAATTATTTTCCACCGTCCAACCTCTCTCTCAGCGGCGGGATGTGGCGAGTCTCTCACTGCCCTATCGCTACTTCCATGTTCGGACACACTACATTCCTTGGTTCTAACCTTCACGGCTAGGACTCGCCATACTGCTCACATAGGAGCAAATCACTCTCATTCCCTTCGTATTCCATTAGCGAGAAATGCCACTCAACTAGCTTCTTCCCGCGATGTTTGCCCATTATCTTCTCTTCCTATCGATATAAACTACCAGTTAACGTAATCCTCTAGCTCAAGTGACCCCTGGGCCTTTTACAGTATGAAACTTACTGTAAAATAAATAAAAAAGTGTTTGTGGATAATGGCAAATAATTTGAATCGAGATTCGAAAGCAGTATTGGAAGAATCAAAATGCCGAGCAGGTGCGCAAAACATAGAGGGAAGGATTTATTGACAGTGAAGCGGACCTGAATTTGTGTTGTACCGTGTGTCACGTTGTTGTGGAGAGGTTGGAAGAATGTTGCAAGGTCGGAGGGGGACATTTCGAGCACTTATGAGATTAAAGAGTGTTAAACAAATGTAAGTGTAATAAATAAATGTAATGAAAATAAACCTGTAAAGTGTATACCTTCTTTTGCCATATCCTATATATATATATATATATATATATATATATATATATATATATATATATATATAATGTACACTTACGATCCAAAAGTCAGGGGTAGTCTTATGTAAAGGTAATGGTAGGTGGCGCCAACGTCATGCAAAAGCCCTGATATATCAATTGTGATAAGATATCTGGTGAGTCAAACGGTGCCTGAATAATGGCTGTCAGATAAATGGGACATTCATTTTCTGAAATTTTGGAAATATTTGATATTTCTTAATCTGCGGTATTACGCGTGTACCGGGAATATCCGATAGAATACATTAATGCCCACCCTGGAAAATGCTGTGGCCGGTTACTTGGCCTTAATGATTGTCACGTGATATGACTTGTAAACATAACCTACAATAACAGACAAGAAACAATACCTCAAATAAAATCGCTATTTAATGCGGGAGATTGCAGACTCATATCCAGAAGGTCACTTCCGTGTTCTTTAGCTTCTATATGATATGGAAGCAGAAGACCCACCAGGGTGCTCCTGTTGACACCATACAAAATTCTTGACCTGGGCTCGTGACGTTGATAATTGGACCTAAGATTATTAGTATGACCCAAAGAGTCATTGATCCTACTTGTTACTGGCTGATAGTAGGGTTCGGGTATGGCGCAAGCCCCTTGAGACTATTCATGAACGCCATATACCCCCAAAACGATGGGTTATTTCAACAGGTTAATGAAACATGGGGTTCGAGTTGACTAGAAGTGATTTAAGGATAATTCTGGAGACTTCCGACATGGTACTATGTTCGTTCGGCATGAGTCCAGTCGAGCATTTCTAGATTGTTTGTGGAGAGATGCCATGTGTAAATGTCAGCGAGCCGTGAACGACTATCAAGACGGCATTTCTCTAGAGGTCTTCAAGCTACTCTAGTGCAATTGATACCACGTCGAAATCACTTAGCCAAGATAGAGGGGCTTATACACAATACTGGACATCTGTCACATAACTTTTGATACTTCAGTATGTGTGTGTGTGTGTGTGTGTGTAGTAAAGATAATAAATCCGTTGGTATATAATCCAAGTATATCCTAGTAATATAAAACTAATCGACAAAAACAGCTCAATGTATTTATTTTTATTTTCGTCGGTTGAAATAAGATATTCCCCATAATATGAGGCGATTTTGGATTTTATTGTGTGTTAATTATATATATATATATATATATATTTGAATTGGACATAGTCCGACAATTTTTATTTAAAGACATTTATATATATTATGTTTAACGTTCTTTTTATAGATACAAGTATTTAAGCAAATGCTCTGTTTTATAATAAACAGTATTAAATAACATTCACCGACCCAAATGTCCGAGAAATTTTCATAGAAAATTTTCGCTCTCCGACAGGAATCGAACCTGTATCCTATACGGAACCATCATTTCGCGTGATGTGCCTTAACCTTTCGGCCACAGAGCAGCGTCTGGTTAGCAAGGTCGATTTTACTATCTTTAAACTTAAATCTTCCATGAATCTCTTCTATTCATATCTGCTCTAGCGTATCAAATGTAAACAAATGCCGTCATATATTTTTGAATTGGACATAGTCCGACAATTTTTATTTAAAGACATTTATATATATTATGTTTAACGTTCTTTTTATAGATACAAGTATTTAAGCAAATGCTCTGTTTTTATAATAAACAGTATTAAATAACATTTACCGGCCTGAATGTCCGAGAAATTTTCATAGAAATTCAGGCCGGTAAGTGTTATTTAATACTGTTTATTATAAAACAGAGCATTTGCTTAAATACTTGTATCTATAAAAAGAACGTTAAACATAATATATATAAATGTCTTTAAATAAAAATATATATATATATATATATATATATATATATATATATATATATATATATATATATATATATATATATATATATACCCGAACAAAGGTTCGTATAAATGGAATAAAATTCCAGTATCCAAAAACACTATTGTTTTTTTAAAAAAGTGCTAAATACAATGTAGAGCGAATAATATTTATTAATCACTACAAAAATAGCCATTTTGTTTTAACACTTTTAGTGTCTTGTCAATTAATACTGTTGATTGTAAAATAAATAAAAAGTTTTTAAAGAGTTCAAAATCAACCACTACCCCCACTAGCAGGACTAGTTTTACGTAAGATTTAATGGCCAATCAATTTACAAGTATATTATCATTCAAAAAATTTTCACTTACACTTACTCCTTAACATGTTCTCTCTTTTACCCTCCTTTCTTTCAAGTGTAGCCATTTTGACTTCCGGTTTTCTAGACATATATTGCCGTTGTCAATTCTTGAGTGTTACACACACACACACACACACACACACACACATATATATATATATATGCAGGAGAGTACATTTTTATTGAGATTTCTTGCATTCACAGGCCGTTAGACGTAATAAACACCGTTTAAAATAAAAATAAAAATGGGTATTTCAAATACGAGTATCCACTAAAAATATCGTTTTAAGTAATATATATACATATATGTGTGTGTGTGTGTTCGTGTGTATGTGTGTGTATGCACGAGAGAGAGAGAGAGAGAGAGAGAGAGAGAGAGAGAGAGAGAGAGAGAGAGAGAGCTAAAACTAATTGGTGTAATTGATATCGAGTCCGGGGACTTTTTGTGCTGATGCCCCTGAGGAAAATCATGAACGTCTGCCTTGGCCATTCACCAGATATTTTGGGAAAAAAATATCCCCTGACTTACATCTCTGAGAGAAAAGAGTAGTCAAATGAACACTGGTGCAAACCACTCTCCCATAATTACCTTACCTGCTTTGACAGTAGCACTAAAAGGTGTTACTTTCATACTCAAAATTGACAAAGCGATCAGAAAAGAACTAAACCTATAGAGGAAATAGTCTTTTGACACGAATCACTTCGCCTTACGCATGCGCAGACAAAAAGCAAATTATTATTATCCTCCCCGCCCCTTAACGAAGCATCTTTCACTGGCGTCAAACAAAAGTATTTGTGGTAAAATATTCGGTGCAGTTTCTGGAAAAAGACTTTCGCACACCCCAAACGTGAGACATCTTATTTATCTGATTTCAATGACTTAGTATCATGTCTGAAATTTTAAAAATAATCCTAAAGAATAAACGTTCTTGTGTTTTGTTTTGCTTTAAGTTACGAGATTTATTCTGCTATTTCCGAAGATGAACGACACACTTTCCCATCGAGACGCACTGCAACATTTTTCGGGCGTAAACAACACACAGATGCAAGAAATAGATAAACTCATCCACTTATAAACAAACTGCAATCCACCCACTTTTGATTTTAAGCGTGTAAGATGTTAAACGAAACCAAAAACATACGAAAGCGATAGTAACCTTCCTTCAGTTTGGTACAGGATAACAATATTGGGTCAAGAAATAAGAATCAGTCTGCAAGATATGAAAGAATACTCTGAAATTTGCATATCTTAGTTCGTGATAATTGAAATATCTCTCCATTTTAAATCTTTTCATTTGCACCCACTTACATCTTTACTTTTTTTTAATCATTTCACCCCAAGCAAAGTGATAATGCCACTATGACGCAAGGGTTAACTGGAAGTGAAAAAGAATGAAAAGACTTTAGTGAGGAGAAAGGACAATTAAAGAACACAAGTTGGCGATTAGTGTTGTATTTTTAAATTTTTGAAGATTGTAGGTGGCATGGAAGAAAGAAAACGGAAGAGAGTTCCAGAAATGAAAAATGCGAGAAAATAAACTATTAGAATCGAAGCGACGTTTACATCTAGATCAGGGGTCGGCAACCCCCGGCCCTGGGCTACATCCGGTTCGCGAAAGGTTTTGTCCGGTCCGTCAAATTAACCGTAGTAAGGAATTTGCATTTTTTGTTGTTTCTGTTAGTTGTTATCCTGTTATTTCTACAGTAAAATAAGGAACCTTGTTTAAATAATAAAACATGAAATTTGTTGTTTTTCTTTAAACCTCCAGACCACGGCAGCTTTCTGGACGGAACGGTCTGAGGTCGAGACAATTTATTATAGTACATTTGATATCATGGTCCTCTTCAAAAACATTGCATTTCTGTCTGGCCCGCTCTCCCCAAAAGGTTGCCGACCCCTGATCTAGATAGTTTAACAATAAAACAATAATGACCTTCATTCATACTTATGATTGTAATTGCAATGTCTTGTTAAAGTTGTTAAGCTCAAATACTTAACGAGGGAATGGCAGGGAATTTCTACGGGCGTTTTGTAGTCTTGCAATTCACAAGGAGCTTATTCAACTATTAACTTAAGAATTATGACTCATCAGAAAATTTAAAAAAAGCTGTGAAATGTTGACTGGTAATACTAGTTATTAACTGTCTTTTGATATTGATTATTATAAGTACATACTGCATGCCTTAAATACATTAACCTCCAGAATTAACTTGGTCCGCCGACTATATACAGGGTGCGTCAGGTATTTGAGAATACATTAATTCACACTTTAACTAAAAATGTATTTTTTTCAATCCTGTCATGGAAGATTGGAGTCTAGCATAAGAGATAAAAAGACACGCCTTTTTCATTGCTTTAGCCGCCAGTATTGCACTGCAGGGGCAGCCGAGGTGTTTATAGCTGATTTCTTGTTTTTAATTCAGCTCGGTATTCATTATTATTATTATTATTATTATTATTATTATTATTATTATTATTATTATTATTATTTCGCGAAAAACTTCAATGAAATGGACAAACTTTTCAATTTCAAATCTTTTCATTTGTACCCACTTACTTCTTGGAATAATTAGCTGTATTCATACCTATCATTTTTATTGTAATGTTTTGTTAAAGTTGTTAAGCTGAAATGCTTAACGAGGGAATGGCAGGGGATTTCTATGGGCGTTTTGGTAGTCTTGCAATTCACAAGGAACTTATTCAACCATTAACTTCAGAATTATGATTCATCAGAAAATTAAAATAGCAAAACGAGGGCATATTGTTATTATTATTATTATTATTATTATTATTATTATTATTATTATGATTGGATTTGGTTTCTGGAATATACCGATGATTTCTTTCCAGGTCCCGAGCCGACAACTAAGATTGAAAATGACATCATGGTATTTTCCCTTGAGCAGTTTTGAAAAAAAAATCGCACATATTTTACATAGATAAAACCATCCGTAAGGTGTGTGTTGTACTTGAGTGTACAATTTTTTTCAATTTCTTTAAGACATGGGCTGTCAAGGCGTATCGTTCAATGAGTCTATTGGAATCTTTTCCAATCAATCCGAGGGCTCCAACTACAACTGGAATTGTTAATGTCCTCATGTGCCACATTTTTGAGATTTTGATTTCAAGGTTTTTGTATTTTGATAGCTTTTTGAAGATCTAAAAAAATATATTGCAGTCTGCAGGGACTGCAATATCAACAAGGACGCATTTTGTTTTGATTGCAGTCTAATAACGATGTCTGGGCGATTAGCTTTGATTGTTCTGTCTGTGTGGATTGAAAAGTCTCATAAAATTGTAACAGGTTCCATCTCTTTAACCGGGTCTGGGTGGTGTTCATACCAATTTCTTGCAGTGTTCTTTTCCGTAAGCGTTGCGGATTTTTAGTGCAGATATTGGCCCGCTCTGTCGTGCCGTTTTATATTCAGTAGGTGCCAATACCACGCAACCTGATGATGCAAGATGGTCGATTTTTGTTGGATATTTATCACAAAGCCTGAATTTTGGATTAACACAATTGTTCAGTATGTGTGCTCGGTAAATTCTAGTTAGCAAGCATTGGTCCTGTGCAACAAGAATAAAACCTTCAGTTTCAGCATTTAACCCTGTACTATGTAGCCACTGATGGGTACGTGGTTTGTCTACATCAGCTTGTTTGATACGGGCAGAGTATTGACCATGAAGCGGTTGATCTTGCCATTGTTTCTGTACCTGGTCGGTTGCATTTGCTTTTACTTTCTTTTTTAAGGATTTTGCAGCTGCAGTCAGTGTATTAAGTTTTACTTGTATTTCTTCACATACATAAAACTTCATTTTAAACTTGTTGGCTTCTTTTATTATCGAATAAAGTCGCTTACTACTTTCATGTTCTTTGACATAGATCATCATCCAGTCTTCTGTAGTTTCTAGGGATCTTTGAAGGTTAATTACTGTAGTTTTGTAAGACAGTTCTGGTTGAACTAATTCTCTGACTTCTTCGGATCTGGACACATACAGACGATCAACATCATCTTTGGGATGATGCATGCGGTAGCAAATGAGAAGCTTTCTCGTTTTGGCGTCCATTCGCTTAATGTCAGCTATGGTCCAATTAAGGATGTTGAAACTGTATTGCACTACTGGGACAGCCAAGGTGTTTATGGCTGATATTTTATTTTTATTTTTTTTAATTCATTATTATTATTCAATCGCGAGAAAAGACGGAAGAAACATACTAGAGACACTGTTTAGTTTCAGTGAGAAAACGAAACAAGCAGAGAGAGAGAGAGAGAGAGAGAGAGAGAGAGAGAGAGAGAGAGAGAGAGAGAGAGAAGGGGCTAAAGGATGTGTTTAACATCTGCTTCAGTGAAATGGACAAACTTTTCAATTTCAAATCTTTTCATTTGTACCCACTTACTTCTTGAATTAATGAGCTGTATTCATACTTATGATTGTAATTGCAATGTCTTGTTAAAGTTGTTAAGCTCAAATACTTAACGATGGAATGGCGGGGGATTTCTACGGGCGTTTTATAGTCTTGCAACTCACAAGGGGTTTATTCAAGCATTAACGTAAGAATTATGATTCATTAGAAAGTTTTTAAAAAGCTGTGAAATGTTGACTGGTAATACTAGTTATTAACTGTCTTTTGATATTGATTATCATAAGTACATACTGCATGCTTTAAATACATTAACTTCCAGAATTAACCTGGTCCACCGACTATATACAGGGTGCGTCAGGTATTTGAGAATACATTAATTCATACTCTAACTAAAAATGTATTTTTTTCAATCCTGCCATGGAAGATTGGAGTCTAGCATAAGAGATAAAAAGACAAGCCTTTTTCATTGCTTTAGCCGCCAGCGACACAGATTTTAGCCCTTTTAAATGCCACTAAGTATTTTGTGCTTAAGATAAGAAAGGTTCAAGGTCTCTGGCAATAATTTTTCTTTAGTGGTCAAAGGAAAAAAAAAACATTCTCGACAGTGAGACATTGGTATAATCGACGAGAAGCACGGAAAATCGATGGGGGTCATTGCCAATCAGCTTCATGTGTAGGTGTCAACAATGAAACCTGTAGTATATAAAAACATCATATACAATTCCTACGTTATGAGTATAGGACAGTTCCTGGTGAAAGGTACCCGGGAGAACCGTGTGATCCAGTCGGAGGGCTTACTAAAAGTCAAGCACCCTGGGTAGCTCGACGGGCTCTGTATCTTTTGACATGATAACCTTATTCAGGATGAAAATATAAACAGAAGGAATTATAGGTGGCTGTAGACCAACCCCACTCAAGTACCCGATAAGTCACCGCCATCGGTAATGGTCTTGAGGATCGTGAGAAATGAGGGTCACGTCATGCCTCCCCACAAGAGCCAATGTCAGCACTTTGGTCGACAATAGATATGGTTGTCAACCTTTGGATAGGGAAAGTAGCTCGGAGGACGACACCGTACGCATACTGGCCAATAAGACGATGGAGTGTCTAGCTGAACAATTTCACAATCATGTTAGCCCTAAGATTTGGCATCCTAACGCCTCAGATTTAAATTCTTAGGGACTGGGGTGTCGTTGGGACTGGAGGCGATTGTAATGAACTGACGTATGTTTTGTGTATGTATGAATGTAAAATCACGTGTAGTAAATTTTGTAAGAATTTTTCGTTTTATCTGCTAAATAAAAATTAACATTTGTTCTCAAATACCAGACGATGATATATATATATATATATATATATATATATATATATATATATATATATATATATCCATGATATATATATATATGATATATATATATATGATATATATATATATGATATATATATATATTTGTATGAATGATTCATGTAATGTAAATTGAACTGCACCACATATTTGATATTAAAATAACTGATCCGATGTGCAAATTTCTTATAATAACGGTGGCATTCCTCTATTTATTGAACAATTTGGTTCATGCCATATTGACTGGAAAAAAACCTACCTCTACAAAAGAATTCTCATATTACTATATTAGTACAAAAACGCACAATTCAAAATTAAAAAAAAAAAAAATTCAACCTCAGCGTTTTCGACCGCACCCCCCCCCCCCAATTTTTCACAGTTAACAATAACATATTTCCAAAAACACCTATTTCGGAGTACGAGGTTAATGTATTTTATTAAAAATCGTTTGCGAGAGTGATTCTTGCCATTTATATCATTAACTTCACTATCTGCTTTTTGTATGAATGATTCATGTAATATATATATATATATATATATATATATATATATATATATATATATATATATATATATATATATATATATATACTCTTTCAGTCCTGTAATTATGTTTAGCTAATGTAATATCTTCCTATTCATGGAAATCTATTGTGGCCATTTTTGTTGAATAAAACTTTTCTCTATTATTGTATTGGTGTGTTTCACCAGCAATTTACAAGATATGTTTATGCAAGAAATTTATTTTAATTTTCATTTCAAAGAAAATTTTATTCTTCAGTTCAAGTTTTGATTTAATTTAGATTGTAACGAAAATTGCCTTTTATGTTACTTTTTCCAGCAGTTCGACAATATTTTACATAATTGTAACGCTATATGCATTTTTGAAATGGGGTGTGAAATTACCCCGAGGAACTATGCATTTTCGGTAATCCGAGGTAACTGACGCAGGGTAAAATACACACACACACACACACACACACACACACACACACACACACACACACACACACACACACACACACACACACACACACACACACACACTTGTGAATATCTTTTAACGATATTAAAGACTTCATAAAATCATTGACAGCATGAGTAAACTAGTCTTTGATAATTTGTCACAGATCCTCAACATTGGCCGTGAAAAGAAGTAAGAAAGCGCGTATTGAAGCAGTGTCTCAGCTTATCGCATACTGGCAACATGAATCTGTACACTCCACGCTAAGGATCAAGTTAGTAGGGTAGAATTTACTCAAGCTAGGAAATACAACATTTCTCCTTTTCTCTTGATATCTTCGTTAAGCTATCTGTTTCTTAAATGTTTTGCTTAGCAATTAATATAAGAATTGCATTTCATTTTAGTTGAGCAGGTAGATAACGAGAAAAATTTTGTTCGAATCCACTCGATGACGCAACTCTTCCAACACATTTGATCTGAGACATTTGCCGTCTCAGATCTCTCAACTGTCAACTTCTGGACAGTTTCTTATAGAAATAATTCTGTGGTGGAGGAAAATGAGTAAAAATACTGATAAATTGCTCTTTCCAACTTTAATTATCTCTCTGAACGCATTATTCGAAATCCATCAGCCATGTTAGTTAATTTCGTTTATATTTGGCTTTCATTGTTATCATTTGGTAAACTTTCCAGTCAATGGCATCTACACTCGATTTCTACGTAACGTAGGTATAATTATTCATTATGTGTTTGGCATTGCCCCTCCTCACTTGTAATGCACATGCATAATTATTTATGTTCGTTTTTCTTTTCTAGATTAAATTGAATCTTTTTAAATAAAATAGTTTAAAAAAAAAAGTGGAACAGATGGTTTTTGTTCTCGTCTGTTTCTTTGAATTGCTCTTAACGTTGAAATATTGCAGTGGTGACCAACATAAATTGCTTTTTCGCATCCAGATTGGCATCCATTTTTTTGCCTTTGCTTTGACCAGCAGATTTGCTGGTGTTTGGTTGGTAATGATTTTAATTTGATGTCAATCTGCTGCCAAAGTTGTCGCTTGTCAACACCGGGAGGCAAAGATTAATGCAAATGAACAAGTGAACAGAACAAAAGAAACTTTAGCACAACAAAAACAGAGAAGTTGAACAATTTAATGCATTGCATTGGTTTTTTGTTTCCCTTGTTCTTTTTATTAGAAAATGTTTTGATAGGCTCCACGAAGACGGCTGGCTGTGACTACAGCAGGGAATTTAAACAGTGAGTAGGAGATCGAAAGGCAGTGAATTTTCCAAGACTCTGTTAGCTGTTTTGTAAGCATTTGAATCAAGGTGTGTTACTTGGAAAGAAATAAAACCTTGACACTATTTACATTATTCCGACTATTGTCCTCATTTTTGTCGCCATATTTATTACAACATTTCGGTCGTTGTACGCTCCGGCCTTCTTCAGGTGGTTGGAATGTCGAACTGAACTCTAAAGTGGATAAAGGCGTTGGTTAGATCGAGTGACAGAACCCAAAGAGTGTGAGTACAATACCCGGTTAAGGCAGTGGAGAACTTGGAGAGGGGAATAACTGATAACTGACATCCATTAAACATGGCACGTGGAACTAGAACAGTCTACTCCAGTGAGCGAAATAAAGGGTTCAGTTCGACATTCCAACCAGCTGACGAAGGCCGGAGCGTACAACCGCCGAAACGTTGTGATAAATATGGCGACAAAGATGAGGAGAATAGTCCGAATAATATAAATAATGAACATGATACCTCATCTCAGAAACATAGACAGATACTGAAAGGTCGGAACGTTGTAATAAATATGGCGACAAAGATGAGGACAATAGTCCGAATAATGTAAATAGTGTACATAATACCTCATCTCAGAAATATAGACAGATACTGAAAGGCCGAAACGTTGTAATAAATGTGGCGACAAAGATGAGGACAATAGTCCGAATAATGTAAATAGTGTACATAATACCTCATCTCAGAGATATAGACAGATACTGAAAGGCCGAAACGTTGTAAAAAATATGGCAACAAAGATGAGGCCAATAGTCCGAATAATGTAAATAGTGTACATAATACCTCATCTCAGAGATATAGACAGGTAAAACCTTGAATAGGAAATAGTGATGCTACACACACAGAGAGACACAAACACAGGCTGTGCCTGTGCCGACTGGGCGGGTAATATTAGCTCAAGCCCAAGGGTGAACATTCCCCAGGTTTTACCTCTTATTCGGTAAGGGCCCAGGGTCTTTATAGGGCGCCTGAAGCATACCTAAGGAGGAAAGAACATAGGGAGCTTAAGCAATATTCTAGTTTCCAGTACACGAGCGATTGGATTACCAAGCCACTTTAAAGTAAACCTCATTACACATTATACTTCATTGGGTGAGCAGGTACATACATACATATAAACATATATATATATATATATATATAAAATATAAGAAACACTGACCTTTTTACAATCAGGGTTTCTGCTAATATGACTTCGTCATGCAACAAGTCATTGTTTCATC
>OZ038511.1:6467825-6470325 GCA_964036315.1 Acanthosepion esculentum
ATGCGTAGTCGCACCAACATAACAAATTTAGTCCGATGAAGCACGAAAGGGATAAACGCATTACACGAAAACAATTTCCACTTTATCATACATTTTTCAACAATATTGTTCTTGATATATAATCATTTATATATCGTTATCTCATATATATATATATATATATATATATATATATATATATATATATATATATATATATATATATATATATATATATATATATAAAGAAATTTTTATGTTTAACATTCTTTTTTATAAATACAAGTATTTAAGTAAATGCTCTGTTTATAATAAAACAGTATTAAATAACATTTACCGGCCTAAATGTCCGAGAAATTTTCATAGAAAATATTCGTCCTCCGACAGGATTCGAACCTGTATCCTATACGGAACCGTCATATAGCCAGACGTGCCTTTTTAACCGATTCAGTCACAGAGGATCGTTCGGTTGGCAAGGTCGAATTTACTGCTTATAAACTTCAATGTTTCATGAATCTCTCACGTACATTCATAACTGCTCAGGAGTATCAAATGTAAACAGATGACGTAAAACATTACGAAATGGACTAAGTCCGACAATTATTTAAAGACATTTTTATGTTTATACATTCTTTTTTATAGATACAAATATTTAAGTAAAAGCTCTGTTTATAATAAACAGTATTAAATAACATTTACCTGAATGTCCGAGAAATTTTCATAGAAAATATTTGTCCTTCGACAGGATTCGAACCTGTATCCTATCCTGACGTGCCTTACCCGATTCGGCCACTGAGGATCGTTCGGTTGGCAAGGTCGAATTTTTTTCGGACATTCAGGCCGGTAAATGTTATTTAATACTGTTTATTATAAACAGAGCATTTACTTAAATACTTGTATCTATAAAAAAGAATGTTAAACATAAAAATGTCTTTAAATAATTGTCGGACTTTGTCCATTTCATAATATATATATATATATATATATATATATAATTATTTAAACTATTTAATAACAATCAAGGGCCTGACGTTGAACATTATAAAGAAAAACCGAAGCAGATAAATTATTAAAAAATAAGTACTACTTTGTCTACGGAGAAGAAATTGTCTCAGAACTTAGAGTCACTTGGTACAAGATTATAGCATATTTCAATTTATGGATGCCATTCCTAAAATATTCAGGTTAGATTTTCCATTAAGGCCCGTAGTGGTTTAATGTGTCACCTCCTTAGTTGCTTCTTGGCTAATATTCTTAAACCCCTTTTGGGCAGGCCACCATCATATGTGAAGAACTTAATCCATTTTATATAACTGACTAAAATAATGTCCATCTCGCCATCACTAATTGTAAACATTAACATTTCCATTAAGTTAATGCAGATTCTGAAATTGCGTTCAAACATGAAACAGACTGTCGCCACTCAATCGAGACTTTCGTGTTTACTTTTATATTTTTATATAGCCTGACAGAGAAATTTAGACATGACTGTTAGCAGACTGGCGGTCGGCCTAGAGCAATGAAAGCCACATTGTTTATGTGAAAGAAGGCCGAATGATGTGAGATGCTTAATCGATTCGGAGTTGATTAGCGCCTTAAATATTTTGACAGATAGTAGGAAAAGACTAGGAGGGCAATAATTCGAGGCATCAGCATAATAATAGTAGGAAAAGACTAAGAGCGCAATAATTCGAGGCACCAGCATAATAATAGCAGGAAAAGGCTAATAGGACAATAATTCGAGGCATCAATAAGTTAAACGAATAAAAAGTAAGACGAAGTATTTTAACAAGCTAATGTAAAATAAAGATTGTAGTTTGGCTTTGATTTGGAGGGGGCAACTATTTCGTCTTTTTCTTCTCATTAAGTGGCGGTTGTTTGAAACGCCCATCTAAAAGGTTGCTAGTGGCGAAGATGTTTTCTCAATGCAAACTTTGCAGTTTACTATCTTGCCAATTCTGATTACCACTGATAAAAGTCACTCGAGTGCCGAAGAACCACAACAGTGCGAACGCTTCATTCAATCACACTTCTTTACCTATTCAGCGTTCTCGCGTTTTCAAGCCATTTTTGGATTTTCTGGCGCTAACCGAAGAAGTGGCAATGGCCTCGACAACTTAGACTTCCTCACTTGCATTGGAATCTGGAGTAAACGAAATCAAACTCTTCACAAGTTCATACGCCCTCCATGTTGAAATTTTGAATATTCTGAAACTCTCTCTCTCTCTCTCTCTCTCTCTCTCTCTCTATATATATATATATATATATATATATATATATATATATATATATATATATATATATATATATATATATATATATATATATAGAGAGAGAGAGAGAGAGAGAGAGAGAGAGAGAGAGAGAGCAGAACAAGATGAACCTTTTCTGGCCAATAAAAAAACATTATGGGTTTGTTCAATTTGTCTTACTATGTATAAATTTGTTAAGGAAATACGCCGTTGCTTGATCAGACTTACGAACGCATCACGTTGAAACACCGATTCCCGTACGATCATCG
>OZ038511.1:6475325-6507825 GCA_964036315.1 Acanthosepion esculentum
AATCCGCTTTGTTTAAGTTTGGATACGAAACTATGCAGATATGAAACATTTCGGGAGATCTATGACAAGAGAAGTTTCGATTAAAGGTACAATTTCCGCCTTGCCAGACTGATTGCTTCTTTGTCGCTCAGTTGTTACCGGAGGGATGCAGGTTCGAATCTTGCCAGAGAGCGAATTTCTTTTCTTTGATAACATTTCTTGAACATTCAGGCCAGTAGAGGAAATAAGTATATATACTGTTTAATGAATATCTACTCACATACGAGTACCCACTAAAAATAATGTTTAGTGACATATATATATAATGGAAGTGTACTATATTCGTTCTCATTTTACATGAATATATATATATATATATATATATATATATATATATATATATATATATATATATATATATATGTGAAATGTGTATGTATATATATATATATATATATATAATGCATAACTATCTATCTATCTCGGCATTTCCACTGAATTTTCGATATCTAAGTTTTAAAATTAAATTTTAAAAATTAAAAAGCATTCTTGAAGATTTCGTTCTAGTTTTAATTCAAAGCTAAATGATTAAATTTATTATTTCAATTTTCAAGCAAGTAAAATATTCTGGTGTATTTCAGATAGAAATTATATAGATTGGAATGTCAAGTAATCACTGAATTTTTTTAAATTATCGTAAAAGTGGCCGTTTTCTTAATTTTTAAGAAATTTGTAAACAAACACATTTATCGGATTTTAAATTCTTTAAAAATTAAATTATAGCTTTGTGACACGTTATTTGGGTAAAATTAGAAAATTTATGGTTAAATTAATCTGATTTGAAATAAATATTACTTACTTATAGCATAAAGAAAAGCAATATACAAGCATTTCTTAACGATGGGTTCCTCTTTCGTGGATCTTTATTGATTTATGGAGACAGAGTTAAGGTTATGACAGCTCTTATGGATGACCAGAAATGACATATTTACGAAAACGAAGTGAACGCATTTTTTTTTTAGTTTTTAACTACGTAGTAATGTTTACAAATTAACATGTTTTCAG
Source organism: Acanthosepion esculentum (assembly GCA_964036315.1). Classification (NCBI taxonomy): domain Eukaryota; kingdom Metazoa; phylum Mollusca; class Cephalopoda; order Sepiida; family Sepiidae; genus Acanthosepion; species Acanthosepion esculentum. The sequence continues at coordinate 6,476,370 of OZ038511.1, forward strand.
CAATAATTTAATACTTTATTGACTTTTAGTTACGTTTTTAAGAAGCTTTACGAAATTTGTATTTCGTTTCTAGGCTCTTAAGTTTATTACCTTAAACAAAAAATTAATTGACATTTAACCCAAACTAAAATAAATACATAAAATAAAAATATTTAGTGAAATAGCAATTAAGAAAAGTAAAACTTTTTTTTGATATTTTGAAGGAAAGATTTGCAAAGACGTTAATGATGAAACAGAACTGAATTAGAAGTTAAATAATTGCAGTGCGTCAGACGACAATTAAATCATGTGACCTTTTTAAGGATTTTGTCATCTATAGATTCCCATAGGTAGAAATTAGGAACTAAATTATTTTTAAAATTATTTTAAAAATATTCTGTTTCAAACGACTGTTATGAACTTTTCAATTTTCGTAAATTTACTTTTCACTTAACAATATCGCCAAATTGCATTCGTGAAAGCAATGAAGAATTTTAAACGATTTTTTAACTGTTATATTGTTATAATTAAAATTTAAAAAAAATGAAAACATTCTTGTAAAAATTTATTATTCATCAAAAAAAAATTATAATGTCCTTAATATAAGTTATTTACAAAAGCAATTAAAAGCTTTTTAATTAAATAATGTCATATGTTTTTTGCATTTTTTATTTTACAATTCAGAGATTTTCGATGAAACAGGTAACTGTTTAATATAAAAAAAAAAATTGATGATTTACAAGGAGTCCTGTTTTTAACTAATAAACCCCCCCCCTTAAAAATTTAATTTCTCGAAATTTCATGAAATTATGTAAGTGGGTGGTAACATATGTAAAAAAAGATATATTTTTTAAAAGATTTTCTAAAAATAAAAATTTCAAAAATAATTTCATTCATTTCTGAATATGTCCTGAAAGTTTCATTAAAATCCGACAATTATTAGAATTTTGCAAGAATTTCTAAATCAATGTGTGTTTGCCTCGGAAAAAGCGCAAATTCAAACAAACCCTTTTCTCAAGTTGCGCCGGGCACAAGGAAGGAAAGCGAAACAGCAGAATGGATATTCGAGCATTTAAGACGCAGTTCCATTTCAACAGGGGATATTTATTATATGCATTATATTATATCCCCCCCCCCCCCCGTACTATAGTTCCAGAAACCTGTCGGATTATACATTTTACCGGTCCAGCCGTAGTCGCTAATAACACATCCTTATTTCACCACTGATTCGTTAATTACGCATTCCTCATGTCATTACAGCTTTAGGAATGGTAGAAGATTAAACAGATATTACTCATATTAAATTCTTCGATAAATGCCCCTAGAGGCTTGCCAGAATTTACAACATCTAACATACACTTCAAAAAAGTGAGTGATCGTCTGCCTTTATAGAACACAGCATTCCTTGAACTTGGTTTTGAATAAAGAATGTCGAATTTAATCGTTCTTAGGTTATATACACATTATCTTTGTACATCGGTTTGAGGCTATGCTGGTCAGGCGTCCAGAATAATAATAAAAAAAGAATTTTAGTCCGAGTAAGTTTGCAGTACTCTCGTAATTGTCTGCATTAAAAGAAGTCTATTACCATCAGTAGGTAGAAAAAATAGGTTTACTTGTATCGTTTTCCCACAGTAATTATAAGCAAAAATTAGTCTATGAAAGGACTCCACCTTCTTATACAAGACACTGTAAAACGTTTTCTGTAACTTTTCAGGAAAAAAAAATGTGTGAATCTTTTTTACTATCAAATTTTATTGTTCCTATCAAGATTTATTATGGAGTAAGGATTAGGGCAGGTAAAGTAATTATGGGGGAGAATAGTTTTTCCTACTGCTCAAGCGCATACTTTTTTCTTCATCAATCTGTGGGGTATACCAGTGACGAGACCTTTTACCAAGATTCATGGTTATAATTCGGATTTTTCCTCTTTTTGCATTTGCATGAAAGAAAGATAAAAAAAAAAAACTCAGACAAGATTCGAAATTGCCGATTTCATTTGTAGGGGTTGATGATTTGAAGATGACCAGAAAATAAGTGGTGCTTACCACCAAGCTACATAGCAATCGAAGGAGAGAAATTCATATATCTTGACAAAATGCGAAAACTGATATCTTTGTACATGACACCACAAACAGGATGTGCTCTTACCGTGGCCGCCTATGTTGTAGGGATGCAAAAGGCGATTATCTTGTTTTGGTTGAGACGACGTCATGAGGATCGGGTGAATGCCGTCTAGTGACGTCGGTTTCATAGTATCGAAGGCAGTTGCTATTTATTCCCGCCTGAGACAAGACGTCTCTACCAAGTAAGTTGCTATGAGACAAGATATGTCGGCTTACGCCAGTTGCCATGTCAGCTGTGAAGAAGACAAACGTGACAAGTCCACAGCGGTAGGATGAACAGGGGAACCAAAATGGTCTCACCTGGCACATAAAGAATACCACCGACATATCCCTTTTCCCGTTGGGAAATATTACAAGTAAGACCCTTTCTATTTTTGCCGCTTTCACACGGGTTGTTTTATACATATGTTATAGTTTCTCTTTTTGCGGCAAATTAGTGATAAGTATGTATATATCGGTAAAACAAATCTCTTTGAGAACAATACATGTTTTTAATTCCTTTCTTTCAGCCATTCGCTTCCATTCGTGTATCAAGGCGTTACTATATAATGGATATAATAATAATGCCTATAATAAGGAAATGAAACTGTACATATTCTCTCGCATAGCGCGCTCCCATGAAGAGCATACTGGACTCTTAGTTTGGTTTGGTTTGGTTTGGTTTACGGCATATCAACCTCAATGGGTTATTTAATGCCGATAAGGTTTTTATTGCTGGGAATATTTTCTATCTATCTATCTATCTATCTATCTATCTATCTATCTATCTATCTATCTATCTATCTATCTATATATTTTAGAATTGGACATAGTCCGACAATTTATTTAAAGACATTTATATTATGTTTAACGTTCTTTATAAAAAGAACGTTAAACATACTATCTATCTATCTCAGTATATATTGGTTTGGTTTGGTTTGTTTTACGGCATATCAACCTCAATGGGTTATTTAATGCCGACAACATTTTTATTGCTGGTAATATTTCTTTTTCAACAATGTATTGCTGGTAATATTTTTTCCTTCAACAAATCTATTTCTGGTAATATTTTTTCCTCAAAATGTGTTGCTGGTAATTTTTTCCTCAAAAATTTATTGCTGCTATTAATATTTTATAAGGTATTTCTGTTATTAAAACTTATTTTTTACACTTACATACTGAGTATTTCTGGTAATGTTTTTTCCCTTCAAAAATCTATTTCTGGTAGTATTTTTCTTCAAAAATCTATTGCAGGAAATATTTTTTCCCAGAAAATCTATTGCAGGTAATATTTTTCCAAAAATGTATTGCTGGTAATATTTTGTTTGTAATAATTTTCCTTTAAAAATGTATTGCTGGCAATAATTCTTTCTTTACAAAGCATTGCTAGTAATAATTTTTCCTTCAAAACTATATTGCTGGAAACAGCTCTTTCTTCAAAAAGGTATTGCTAGTAAAAAATTTTCATTCAAAAAAGGTATTGCTGGTAAAAAAATATTTTTTTTTCGAAAATGTATCTCTATTAATAATTTTTCCCCCAAAAAAGTATTGCTGGTATTAATATCTATTTTTACACCTCCACAGCATTTTGAACCCTATTTGGGGGTCAACTATTTGCCCATAGCTGGGACCCTAACAGGTGCTACCACCCCGGGTCACCAGCAATTAAGAGGTGGTTCTACACTCCTCAAGACCTCCTGATCAGAGGCCTTGCTGTTGGACGTAGTTTATCGTCTTACCCAGGACGCCTCATTTGGGTGGGGTCTTACCCCTTTGCAGAGGGGCAATCAGCGTATTCTGAAGCCCCAGCTGACAGGAACACTGGACTCTTAATTTGTGTCTATCAGATCAAGAAAACGAAACCTTTATTATTTTGTTTAACCACATATAGTGAGCATTTCTGAGTTAGCGGATTATACTAATCTCTTTAGGAATAATGCCTTCCGTTCTTTCAGCTATTCTATTCCGTCCGTGTATCGTGGATATATTAATGCCTATTATATATTAATGTCTATAATATATTAATTCTGATAATAGGGAAATGAAAACAGGAAACGTTCTTTCTTGCCTGGCACCCCTATAAATGTAAAGATTTATTTACTTATAAAATCTGCCAATGGTGCCAGTGGCGAAATGAGAAACAGTAAATCACTTGGATAATGGAAGCAGGAAGTCAAATTCAAACACCAAATTAATCTGAAATATGTCCTGAGCAAACACATGAATAAAAAAACGCATCATCCAATTGATGCAGAATTATAACAACGGATGAGAGATCTGAATAATGTAATAAGAAATCATTTATTGAACAAAGTAACTAATAATAACAAAACAAAAGTCATTGAAACAAAGCAAGTTCAGTCGACCATTGATGACAATTCCAGAACAACGTAACTATAAACAATTTTTTCTATCCTCTGCCAGCCGCTATGATGGAGAAAGCATTACCTCGAACCGTCGCCAGTGAGACACGCTGCAAGAGCCACTCCGTTTCGCGAGGCTCTTTCCTTAATCGAGACGCAATCGCGCCAGTCCTCCGAAGGAACGCCATCGAACGAGGGCCAATAACCCCTGAAGTCTCCACTGCCATAGGAGTAAAAAAAAAAAATCTATCAGCAAGAGAATATTTAACTATTTTTTTTAATCTCGGCGTCTCGGGCGACGGACCCCGATTCAACCACAGACCTGATCAAATTGCCGGCCAAAAATGTATCCGCACAGGTCGCATCCCAAATCAACGACTTACCCAATTTAAAAGGGAATAATTGGTAGAGGGCCAGTATTTGTTTTTTTCTCAATATGTGATTAAAGCGTGCAAGTAAAAGCTTAAACCAGTTAAAATAATTAAAATTTCTTCTTTGAGGTCTGGGGAAAAGGACGAAATTTATAAACACGTTTTTCTGAATAAGCTCAGGAAGGAGGAACAATTTTCCTTAAAATTCTATTAAGCACCTATGCGCGTCGGAGGTGGCATATTTTTCTTTAATAAGATTTCTCGTATATTCCGGCCGGAAGAAATAAAATAAATATTCAGTTAAAAATTAAACGGGGCGTCTACTCAAATATGGGTATCCACTAAAATAACGTTTAAAGTGATAAAAATCTGTCGAATTAATAAAAAGAAAAAAAAATTGATTCTTTAGAAATTTTTTTTTTTCGTTTAAATATGAAACTGGGCAGATATAAATTTTCGAGAATCTACAAAGAGAGGGATTTTTGTTGAAAGGTACTATTCAGTCTTGCTTGATGGACGACGATCTTCATGGTCGATTCTGTCGAAAACACATCGGACTTAACTACAGTTTCTCCTGTAAAGGTTTCGCAGGTTCGAATCCTGCCGGAGGGCTCATGTTTTCTTTAATTAAATTTCTTGAGTATTCAGGCCGGTAGACGAAAATAAATATGCTGTTTTAAAAATAAACAGAGCGTTTATTCCAGTGTGGGAATCCACTAAAAAATAACGTTTCAAGCAATCATGGGGCACACTGCGGCCCGCGGGCCACATGCGGCTCGTTTGCCTTTCATGAGAGAAATAATATTTCTGAAAATTTATTTTCGTTCGTTCTCACTTGTTCACTCACACACTCTCGTACGTAACGACATAAACATAAATAATGATTAAGTGTAATTTTTCTTAAATGTTTAAACTTCCGTCGAAGATAACGTTTTTCTCGTTGTTTAAAAGGAATTAAATGATTTATTTTTTTTTACTAAGAACAGATGTATAAATATATTTTGATTTAAAAACAGGAAACATACAAATGTTTTAATCTGGAGAATAGATATAATATTGTTTAAAATTTTTTTTTTGTATTTTCAAATGCCTAAATTAAAAATGAATCACGCGAAGAGCCGTATGCTAATCACACTGTCAGACGATTATTCCTATGTTCATCTGTAGTGAAAATTACATTATGATGAGTCATATCTCATACGACCCACTAGTCGGAAAAATGTTGTCCATGCCTGGTTTAAAGAAATAGTAAATATATGTAAAAAACGTAAATATTTTTGATCCAACCTAATAGAAAGATAAAAAGTCTACTTGTCTTTTTAACTGAATGTACTCATTTAGCCCGTGTAAGGTATAAATACCACAAGGAAAGCAACACGAGAAAACTACTTGAAAATATTGAAATTGTCAACATAATGTCCTACCTTAAAGAAATAAGTTTTTACCAAAACCATAGGTCATCTACAAAGTATATAAGTATAAAATATACGTTTATCCTAAAAGTATATAATTATGTATTAAATATCTGTAGTTGAATGAATAACATTGCATACCGAATAGATTTTAGCATTAATCCATAAATATGTTGATATTCCGCTAAACTAAAATAATCAACTAACCAATCTATTTTCCTTAATGTAAACTCGTGATAAGAAATGATAATGGCACAACATTTGGAATAGATTCTAAAGTATAAAAAAGGCTGTGCTTTCTTTTCTTTAAGCCTAAATGCACTCATTTTAGCAAGATAACGTGTTTTTTTTTAAATCGTGAAAAGAAGAAAGGGAATTAATAGCTCTAATGTTAGGCAGATTTTTGTATCATTTCCTTGTTTCGTGAGAGGAGTGTTTAGTTTGAAATATTTACCAACACGGGCATATCATTAGATGAAGCCTGAATTAATCCTCTCTTCAAAGAATCCATCTGGAATCTATAGCTTTTAACTATCCACAAATATTACAAAGATCAGATAGAGTAAGTGGTTGATGCTTGCCTGGTCTGTTTTCAAGATGGACACGTCTGATTTTTTTTTATAATTTCTACCGACAACAACAGGCTTTACAATTATTGTCCAAAGAAATTTTCAAAGAAGTTTGGTACATTCTCATTCCTTTTTCTTTCTTTTTTATTTCGATTTCATTCCTTCATTTTATTATTTCATGGAGTCATTCCTTTTCTCATTGTAAACTCTTCTTTTTCCTTCTTTCCGTCTTCTAATTTTCTTCCATTTTATTTACAAATTCAATAATTTATTAAAACATCCATTTTTTTGTCTGTTTCTTCACAATTTTTCTAACCAATTTTTTCTTTACTCGAAAGCTTTTATACAGTTTTTTCTTAAAAATCTTACATTTTTCTTTATCATCTACTCTCTCCAGCTTTCTTTCTTTCTTTCTTTCTTTTGTCTTCCATTCTTTCTTTTTTCTTTCTTTTTCTTTCTTTATCATCTATTCTCTTCGGCTTTCTTTCTTTCATTTTCTTTTATTCCTTTTTTCTTTCATTCTTTCTTTTATTCCTTTTTTTCTTTCATTCTTTCTTTTATTCCTTCTTTTTTTCTTTCATTCTTTCTTTTATTCTTTTATTCTTTCATTCTTTCTTTTATTTATTCTTTTTTCTTTCATTCTTTCTTTTATTCCTTCTTTTTTCTTTCATTCTTTCTTTTATTCCTTCTTTTTTCTTTCATTCTTTTTTCTTACTTTCTTTCTTTCTTTTTTCTTTAAAAAATCATTTTCAAACATTTTTTCAACTTTCTTTTTTTCTTTTTTCTATTTTAAAAATCCTTCATTTCTTCTTTTTTATTTTCATCTTTCTTTCTGTCTTTCTTTCTTTCTATCTATCTATCTACTCCTTGCGGTATTTTTTACCCATTTTTTTACATCTTTTTCTTTGTTCTTTCCCCTCTACTAGACTCTATCTCTCTCTCTCCCTCTCTCTCCCTCTCTCTCTCTCTCTCTCTCCCTCCCTCCCAATATTCTTTTCTCTCATATTCTCTTGACCTCACTTTCCTAGCTGCGCAAACGGACATCGGAAGGAAGCCGTTACCTCATTAAAATTAGGTGCGGTGTTCCAACCTTGTGTCGTCTTAATGTCTCGGCGTCTATTTGCCTGTTCAGTGGTTAACGAGTGGCTCTGTCAATTACGGGATTTGAGAAGTGAACCCTCAAGTTAGATTAAATTGGTAAAGCCATTGGCTATAAATAATAGTCAATAGAAATAGGGTCATTGCATTAACAGACGCCTGACGATGTTCTGGCTTTTTGGTAGATATTTAAATAATTGTAAAAATATTGTTACTTCTAAATATATTCAGGAAAATATTTGTCTTCTGTACGTCAAGGTACTTTAGAAATGTCAAAGGATCTCTAGTAGGTACAGTAAATTTTGTTCTATCTACTAATGTTCAACTACCATAAGGCTGAAGAGTCACTGAAGATAGTGGGGTTCTTTTTTCATGCTTTTGTTCACTCAATAAAAGGCTAAAGAATCACTTAAGGTAGAGCCTCTCAATTAATGAAGCTGTTTTATGGACATAAGACTAGTACAGATTATGAGAACATGTAGGATATATAACGGTTCACGTTGGACGAAGAGATTCATATTGCAGAGATCAGGGAGTTATTTCCCCTTTGGAGCTTGTTCCACAAAGTAGTGGCCCTTGGGAAGAAGCTGTCCGAGTGGAAATAACTTCTCACCAATGGAATACGCAAGGGATAAGGATAGTTCCCTATGTGTGCATGATATAACGGGTCTTAGCAATAAACTAAGTAATGTTGTTCGTCAAAGCGATTCTGAGAGAACTAGGAGTCCTACCAGGGTTCATTATTGGCGGACACAATCTTAACAACATAAGGTATGCAGATGACATAGTGTTGATAGCACACACAGAAAGAAAGCAACAAAACCAGCTACAGAAGTTAGTGAAGGAAATCGAGAAGAAAGGATTAAACATTAACTGCAAGAAGACAGAATGCAGGGTTGTTGGCAAAAGGGTGAACCCAAGGTGCAAATTGTGAATAAGTTTGTAGCCTAATAATGGAAAAGTATTTATTTTTTGGAACAAATATTTGAACATAATCTCTTTCCATCTTCAATGCACCTAATCGAATGCTTCTCCATTCATCCCGTTATAATATAGACAGCAAGAATTTCAGATGAATATTCACTTAATATGAAAGGTAAGCAAAGACGAACCAAGATTCGTTCAGGTATAAGGATCATTATTCAAAGTGATGTAGCTTTGCAAATTAGAAGTCCTGCCAGGGTTCATTATTGGCGGACACAATCTTAACAACATAAGGTATGCAGATGACATAGTGTTGATAGCAGATACAGAAAGGAAGCTACAAATAACTCCTACAGAAAGTAGTGAAGGAAAGCGAGAAGAAAGGAATAAACATCAACTGCAAGAAGACAGAATGCAGGGTTACTAGCAAAAGGATGCCCCCCCCCCGCCGACTAAGTGTGAATTGTAAATTGGAGATACCAAAATCGAACAAGTGCGTAAATTTAAATATCTTGGAAAGGATTTAACAAAGGTCGTAAAGTGTGGCACCGAAATCCGAAGACGTATTGGGATAGCCAAAGATGCATCTCTAAAGCTAAGCAAACTACTAAGTACGACACTTCGCTAGAAACAAGGAAAAGAGTGGTAAAGTGTCGCGTGATATCTGTCCTCTTATATGGCAGTGAGTCCTGGACAATCTCATCAAGTAGATCGTCCAGCCATATAGGTTTAAAATTTATAAAAATATATGTCAAAATATATCTAAAAGTGTATTGGTTTAAAATGCACGCGCAAAATGTGTGTGTGTTTGATAATTATGTAATTTTATATTTGCGTCTGAATAATGAATATCTGTAAAAATTGTATTATAAAATTATTATAAGTAGTTAGATTAATAAGTCTGTAGCCTAATGATGAAAAAGTATTTATTTTATGGAACAAATATTTGAACATAATCTCTTTCCACTTTCAGGTATAAGGATCATTATTAAAATTAATATAGTCTTGAAAACTAGGAGTCCTACAAGGATTCATTATTGGTGGACACAAATTTAAGATATGTAGATGACATAGTGTTGGTAACAGACACAGAAAGAAAACTACAAAAACTCATACAAGAGGCAGTGAAGGAAAGCTAGAAGAAAGGATTAAACATCAACTGCAAGAAAACAGAATTTGTAGATTTTTCCTGATTATTAACCCCCTCCCACATAGACTGTTATTATTGTTTTAAGATTTCTGATTATTATAATCTTGGTATTATATGAACGGCTTCAAAAGCCAATAATCTTAACAGCATTAGATATGGAAATGACACTATGTTGATAGCGGACACGGAAAGAAAAGTAAAAAAAAAAAAAAAACATACAGGAGGCAATGAAAGAAAGCGAGAAGAAAGGACTATACATCAACAGCAAGAAGACAGAATTCATGTTTGTTGGCAAAAGGATGAGCCCAAAGTGCAAATTACAAATAAGAGATACCAAATCAAACAATTTAAATATCTGGGAAATGTTTTAACAGACGACGGGAAGAGCGACACTGAAAACCGAAGTCGTATTGGGATAGCCAAAGATGCCTTCCAAAAGCTAAGCAGAGTACTGGAAAATAGAAAAGAAATCGCTAGAAATAAGGAAAAAAGTACTAAACTGTTGTTATATCTGTCCTCCTTTATGTCAGTACGTGCTGGACGATCTTCTCAAGGAAACTTGAAGCAACAGAAATGTGGTTCTACAGAAGGATACTGTGGACCGGACATGTGAGCAAAGACAAAGTTTTGCAGAAAATGGAAACTAACAGGAGGAGACAGTTGAGGTTTCTGGGGCATATAATGAAGGCTTGGAAAATCTGATACTCACAGGGCAGATAGAGACGGGAAGAGGAAGAAAACGCATAACATACTTAGTAAGCTTGAGTAAATGGATGGCGGGAAAAGGTTTACGAGAAATAAGAGAAAGACAAATATTATTAAAAGCTACAAAGGACAGGAAACTGTGGAGAGCTATGATCGCCTACGCCCTTAGGGGACACGGTACATAAAAAAGATGATTATGGTACTGAGAAGCTTGCGACATTTTGTCTGTGGGAAAGGTGATGTATGGTGGGAAATAATTCATTGTGCATTAGGCTGGGAAAAGAAGATTGTTCAGCTCCAGCCCAGATATGGCAGTAATACTCCATTTTAAAATTAGGCGCGTGCTATAAATATAAGGGGCGTGGTGTTGGGGGGGGGTTAGAAAGTGAAGATTATGAGGATATTTTTTTGTTCTTGAGAATTTACAACAAAAAATATTAATTCTTATTAGATTGTTTATTTACATGAATAATTTTATACTTACAACATTCTAAAAACTAATACAAGGCAATATTTATCATTTAACAATTTATAAAGAAACAAATATGAAAACGATTTTATATTCATAAATTTATAAACATTTATTTAATTATTAAAATATATGAACCAACTCTAAGGAAATCTTTATTATTTACCATTTTATAAAGTTCGAATCAGTTGGTAATTAATCGACATTTTACGAAGCTTTCCAATAAACAATATAAAAAAATTGTTGGGATGTCTTCCTCTTCTTGTTGTGGTGTCTTCCCTGTCGTACTCTCTGCCTTGGCAGAGAGGAACCCAGACGAGGCCGAGCCGAAGGGCAGAGTTTCGTCCGGGAAGGTAGACAGACCCGAACCCGTTTATACGGATTCTGCGGGGATTTTTTCGGATGACCCACGTTAAACTCGGCCTTGTGCTACATATATCCCTCATAGGGGGTCTTAAATATTAACAATGATATAAACTGAACGCTGGTCAACCGACGCACACTCCCAAGTCGTGTAACACACTTCTGTTGTATTTACTGTTCAATACACTATTTATCTGCAACTTCTTGTTTTGTTATTTCTTAACCATATACTTGGTCACAACATAAATAGTGTAAATAAATAATCTAATAAATAAACAGTGTTTATTGTTTTCGTTGTCTATTCTCAAGACCAAAGAAAATGTAAAAATTCACTTTTATATCTTTCTATTTTGTTACACTTCTAAACATCGCCTCAGGTGGTCAGGACATGTCACCCGAATGTCCCCTTCAAGACTCCTGCAGACCATCCTTTACAGCGAGCTCGTCAACGGCAAACGACATCGCGAAGCCCCAGAACACTGATTCAAAGACCAACAAGTTTTCCCTCCTCTGGGAAACAGAAGCCGCCGACGGTCCATCCTGGCGAAGAGCAATTTATTTCGGTTGTTCCCCCTTTTTGGGTAGAGGAGAAAGACTGAAGAGCGAGACAAAAGATGACAACTCCAACCAAGACCATCACCAGCCCTACCATGCGATCAATCACGGGGTCTGTTCCATTCCAAAATTTGCCCCCTGAGTCATGTCGAGTTCAAGCATCGTGAATTCACCGGTTGAACCAAACTTGGACACGAGTGGTACCGACGGCGACAATTATAATCATCACTTTTTAAAACAATAAACATTGACGAAGAGTGAAGGTAGTTAAAATAATAGCGGTGTCAAGGGAAAATCCGTCCTTTTGACACTGCTTTTTTTTGCTGGTACAAAGGTCCATGTTTGCCATGTATTCAATTTAAATACAGGAGTCATAATAAAGACTACAGAATTTAAACTGCGTATTATGGCTTTTGTACTTTTTCCTGTTACTTGTTTACAAGCAGAAATGGAAATTAGCTCTAACGACACAGATGTCCTTACAATTTCATTAAATTTTTTTGTGTCTATAGGTTTGTGTGCGCGCATGTATATTTTAATCCAATTGCAGAGTTAAATTTTTACAAAATAAAAAACACTAAAATTGATTTTAATTATTACTGAATAATTTTCAAAAAATTTCAATACAATCTGACAATTATCTGATATTTTACGGTTTAAATTTTTTTTTCTAGTCTCAAACTTTGATTTTGTTGCTTAGTTCAGCCCATGGTAGGGGTTGTCCAGACAAAAAGGTGAGGTAATGTATTACCAGAATGTTTCATTTCAAACTCAGTCAAATTGTGTGCATGCGTATGCTTGCGTGTGCTTGTATATACATTAAGTGTCACAAACACACAACACAACACATGCATGGCATAGGAACATGCGAAGTCACAGTTGGTAACGAAAAAGCAGTCAAATCTTTTTTTTTAATAATTAAGTGAATATATCTCAACGTCACTCATTTTGAGCAGACACCATGACTCATGCCACAAATCATTCCAATTATTCCGCTGAGAAAAAAAAAAAACACCAAGATTTTCACGCCGGTGATTCTTGCATCATGATGCAGCCTCTCCCATCGTTTTTTCCCCTAAGTCACGTTTAGTCATCCTACCCTGACAAACAGACACGCCCAGTTACGTTCATTAAGAAACCACCCTACTTCACAAATCGCCGTTCCCACTGCTGCAAGCTCGGCTAACGTCATCACCTACGCTATTCCCTCCACCTGTTGAGTGCTTGTCGGCTCTCAAAACAACCTTTTTTTTTTTAATTTCTGATAAAATAATGTACGCGTACAAATAACGAATGACAAGAATAACTCGGTTTATTGAATTAGTTTTGAAGAAATACAGGAAGAGGTGCCATTCAAAAACTGACCTTTGACATGTAACTAATTTACTACGATAATATGGAAAGCCGTTATGCCAGCGATAAAGGCTTTCATCATTGTGTCGATACGGCATGAATGTAAAAAAAAAAAAAAAAAAACATACAAAAGATGCCTCCCGGAAAGCTATGGTTAGAAGTTTACATTCCGAATGTAGTGGGTTCGATCCTCACAAAGAACATCCACTACTGTAACTCAATTAAAATAAACTACCTCCAGAGGCAAAAGCTATCAGTTTCAGATTGACAGGCAATGACGATTATTTCTTTTTTTAGAGAAGAAATCCACTCTAGACGTCCTTATTCCAACCACCCCTTTTATTAAATATTTGGGAAGTTTCTTCCTCCTACTTCAGTTAGGCTGTGATGGATAAGGGACACGAGAAAATTCCTGAATATTTAAAAAAGGGGATGTTTGCAATAATCCAAAGTGGATTCTTCTCCAAAAAGAGATAAACGCCTCGGACCGTTTATTTGAAAGTCAAACGTACATATAGATCTGTAGAAGGTTACAAAGAGTTCTCATGATTTGCTCTTATTGTCAGATAGAATTGTCCACTCTTAACTACAGGGATTTGCTTCCCAGACACCCCCCCCCCGACCAGGAAATAGCTAAAGAAAGCAGATCACACAGAACTATATATATATATATATATATATATTGTACAATAAAATCAAAAATTACCTCATATGGTGTATAGATCTATTACAACTAACGAGAAGTACTTACTCTTATTCAACCCCGGTGTATAGACTGTGTTCATGTCAGAAATAGAAATTTAAAATTTAGCTTATTATTAATTTAATTTAATTATTTTTCGATTGCTGTCAAAGTTAAATTTTAAATTTATAATTCCGACACGAACACAGTCTATACATCGGGGTTGAATAAGACTAACGTACTTCTCGTTGGTTGAATTAGATCTATACCCCCATATGAGGTAATTTCGTACTTTGGGGTGTAATTTATATGCTCTGTTATAATAAATACATTGAGCTCTTTTTGTGGATCAGTTTTTAATATTACTAGGATCCACTTGGATTATTTATAAACAGATTTGTTACCTGTACTATATATATATATATATATATATATATATATATATATGTGTGTGTATATATATTATATATATATATATATATATACATACATATATATATATTTGTGTATTTAGGCAGGAATCCTTCTTTCATGCACATCTCATTAAAAACGACTGACAAGGTGCTTTTATTTAGTTTTTTATACAATTTCTCATGCGATCTAATAAAGTTTTTCTTTTCAGATGATAAATTATATAAAAACTGTCCGAATGTTCTTTTTATCCGACCGCTTTCGGCTATACATTTAGCCATTTTCAATATATATATATATATATATATATATATATATATATATATATATATATATAATATATGTGTGTGTGAAGATATATAGTTTTAAGGTGTTCTATATTTATGGAATAAAATGCTCAATATCAGGGATAAATCGTATGTAAATATAAAAGTGAACATTGAAGTTAACACGCAGAAGCGTGACCTGATGATTACGTCTAGCATGAAACAGTCTGTCGCTTCTGATTGTTGACTTCAATGTTTACTTATATATATATATATATATATATATAAACACTTTAAGCGTTATTTTAGTGGATACTCATATTTGAGTAGATGTTCTGTTTATATATTAAACGGTATTTATTTTCGTGCACCTGCCAAAATATTCGGGAAATTTTATTAAAAATAAATATGCGCCTTCCGACATCTTTTTCTCTAATACGATTTTTCGAATATTCTGGTCGGTAGACAAAAATAAATAATTCGCTGAAAAAGAGCATACCATGATGGAAAAATGCTTTAAACTTGAAAAAAACAAAAAAACAAAGTTTTATCGTCAAAATCTTTATGTCATAATTAAGAAGAAAGACCAAAGTACTTTTTGATTATTTTATCAATTTTTTTAATTGTTTCTAGCACGTTCGGAATTTTGGTTAAAAATCTTGTTTAACTTGCATCAGGGGTGAGTGGATGAGGTGAAAATATAAGTATAAGAAATTTTAGTGTCTTTTTTACAGTAAAAAACACATTGATTTGGAAATTCTTGCAAAAATCAAATAATACTCAGATTGTAATGAAATTTTCAGGATTTATTCAGAAATGAATTTAATTTTTTTAGAAATATTTTTTTTTAGAAAATCTTGGTAAAAATATTTTTTATATCTGTTAACCCCCCACCCCACACTTAATTTTATTTAATTTCGAGAAATTAATTTTTACCCTCTTAATATTTATATTAGTTAAAAGCAGGACTCCTTTGAGAATTTAAATCATCAATTTTTTTGGTAAAAATGAAATACCGAAAGTCTACTCTGAATCGTTAAATAAAAATTGCAATAAAACTAAGACATTATTTAATTAGAAAAGATTTTAATTGTTTTTACAAATAAGATATATAATGGAAACTATTGTCTTAAGAAAAAAATTCGAAGAATAATTCATTTTTACAAGAATTGTTTACATTTTTACTTTAATAAGTTTAAATCTTTTAAATTTCACCCTTTTAGATAAGATTATTATTATGTAAAAACTATATTTACTACTAATAAATGGAAACATTTAGTACAAATCATCAAGCAACAATATTTTAAAAATAATTTAGATTTTTTTGACATGTGTATAAACTTGCCGATTTTCGTCGATACGGATGTTCATACACGACATTATCAGAAAATAAGATCGATAACTAAAGTAAATTTAAAGCCAAAGTATCTCAAATTCAATAAAAAATTAGATTTCCTAATTTTTTAAGATTAGTGTGTACTTAAAAAGTATATATAAAAGGCGCTCACGTTATAGTCTTCAATTATTTTTACGGGTAAAGCCTCCGTAGAAAAACATTAGATAAATATAAGCTGTCAGCACACAGCAGCTTAAATAAACAGCTACCTCTGTGTTAAATAATGCATTTTAAACTTAAAGTAAATAATATTTGTTTCAAATCAGATTAATATTCTTTAAATCAACTAATATTCCTCAAATAAAGTTTCAGAAAAGTATATTTTATTTTTGTAAGATATTTTGTTAATGAAGAGAATTACATTCTGATGACAGGTGGCTAAAAATGACGCTAAAATAAAAAAGAATTCCGCTATTTCAAAACGAAAATTCCTTCCAATCAATTTACATTAGTTTTGAAATACGCCGTAGTCTGTTACTTACTGTAAATATTAAATTTAATCTATTAGCTTGAAATTAAAACTAAAATAAAAGCTTCAAGAAAGATTTCCGTTAAAATAATGTTTAACGTGATAAAATCTGCCGGATTAACGTATAAAAAACATCACTTCTCTCTCTCTCTCTCTCTCTCTCTCTCTATATATATATATATATATATATATATATATATATATATATAACGTCAATCGACATTTCCAGTTGCCTTGATCTATCCACTATCCTTCTCCACATCCTTTCCTCTTTCACTCCTATCTGCTCTCGCTCCAAATCTTCTGTAACCCCTTGCCTTGATCTATCCACTATCCTTCTCCACATTCTTTCCTCTAACACTCCTATCTGCTCTCGCTCCAAATCTTCTGTAACCCCTTGCGTGTGCGTGCTAGTTGCTTCCAGCCTGGCTTGGGGTGAAAAGCTTAATATATATATATATATATATATATATATATATATATATATATATGTCTCTCATACCATCCCTCACTACCCTCTATGTCAACTTATATAAGCTTAATACTGCCCGTCAAAAGTGTACATTTTAATTCCATTTTTCGTTTCAGCTTTTGAAAGTGAAGTCTGAAGATCCACAGAAAAATCAAATTCTCTGGTGAAATAAATTATAACTAATGGGGCGTTAAAGTGGTCTGTTATTCTTTAAATTAAATTATTCGCTCTGAATTAACATTGAGCTCTCAGGATTTCATCCTCCTTGGAATTATCTATACGGATTAGAAGATTTTCATTACTTATATATATATATATATATATATATATATATATATATATATATATATATTGTATGTTTTTCCTATACATACCTATGATAAAGCTTAATTTATATATTAGAAAAAATAAGAGATTAACAACAATAACTTGTAACAAAATAGAACAATGATAACAATAGACTGTAATAAAAGTTATTTAGCGGATATAAGATTTTCGTACTATAGATCTTATGAGACACAATAAGAGATTACAGTAAAAGGTAAAAATAAAACAGAACGGTTATAACAATAGACTCTAATAAAAGTTATTTAACGGATATATAGGGGAAGCCTAGTCGCCTAGCATAACGTGATTCCTACTCGGCTTTTACGGCTCTGTGAGCGCCTTCTGTTCCTTTGATATTGTCCGGCTCCCTGTCGGTTTGTCCTTATCGACAGGTCACGGATCTGGCGCTGTAAGGTCTTCGATCATCTTTTCTAATTGTAGCAGTGTTCGGTTTTCGGCTGTCTCCATCGAATTTTCGCTGATAGTTGTTTGAGAGAAAATTCTGTCAGCTGCATCAGTTAGCTGGTCCAGATGGGTTCAACCATGGAAGCTAGTATTTGTGTGATCATAGTCGGAAGGCGATCTAACCACAAACTTCTTCGAATCAGCTCTGACAACTCATGCTTCGCTAGTCTGCTCCGCATAAAGCGTAAGAGTTGTGACGGGGTCCACTCGTCCCGGATTATGTTATGCTCAGCGGTACGAACTGTTCGCTTTAAAATAGCCCCCTTTAGACAAGAATAGGGGTCTTTATCCAGAATCCCCCCTAGTAAGTCGGATATCTCGTCAACTATTGCTGGCGGTAAGTCGGAGACGAGATAATAAAATTTTGGCTTCTGTGAAGTTATTTTTCTAATTTGAAATATGACCCCATTGAAAAGCGAGAACGAAATTGAAGTGTTTGTCGAGCCGTTGCACTCGTTACTTTCGGTGTTGGCCATATTGCTAGATTTTTTCTTATCAAATCACGTCAGGGTCACCAATCTATAGGGGAAGCCTGGTCGCCTAGTGAGGTTTCTTGTGTATGGCCTTGTGTCAGACCACCAGACTCCTACGTATAGCGTATTTGATATTCCTTTAGAATATCAATGGTTCACAAGGTTAGCAACTGTAGAGAATGTTCTTGAAGAGGAAGTAGCCAAAAAACGTGGAAAAGATTAATTGTAAGAATCTCCATTTTAGAATAAACGGCACAAGGGAGGCAACTTAATCTATGAATGTTTTCTTTTAGTAAAAGAAGAAGCCAAGGAGTCTTAGAAACAGAATTAACCCGAGTTCGACCAAAATAGAATCACCGAGTTTGTAAGTTATAAGAAATCGTTCGTCACGTAGAAGGAAGTATAGACTAAAGGAAGAGATCCAGAAGATACAAATACCACGTGTGAAGGCTCGTGGGTTCCTGACTTACTTGTTGCTTGGACAGGAAGTAAGGTCCGTTTGATACTGAGGGTTCGTGACGAATGCGTGTTGCTTTGGACAAGAGGTGAGGTCCGTTTGATACTGAGGGTTCGTGACGAATGCTTATCGCTTTGGACAGGAGTTAAGGTCGAAAAGTTGGGCTAAGATCGCGTCAAGGACGATGAAAGGTAGCTTCAGACAAAGAAATTGACTATAAAAGGTCTATTACCGTAGTCTAGGTGTTTGAAGAGTATGGTGAAGAGCGAGAGATGGAAAACGCGTCTTCCCGACTCGATGCCCGCAGATCGTCTCTTGCACGTGGATACTTTTTGGCGGGGATCAGATAAGTCATGTGACCTTTGTCTGGCGGCAAATGCCAACCGTCAAACCACTTTGAATGGGTGTTCATTCCAAAACGGTCACGTGCCTTAGCGTTGAAAGTGTTGGGTCGTTGCTCAAAGGGTAACAACGACGATGAAGAAAAGAGAAAGTGAGAAAAAGTTCGAGGTAACCGTTGACGGAAGGAAGGGGTGCGCCGATAAATAGTAGTTTCGTACTGTAGATCTTGTGAGGCACAATAAGAGATAACAGTAAAATGTAATAATAAAATAGGACAATTATAGTAATACGTTAACAATGCGTTAGTAACAATTTTGTGACAGAAGATACCTCCTGCCCCATATATTTGAAACTCAAAAGTAGCTTAAAGTCTTGTTTACTAAGATATTAATTTGATTGGTTAGAAAATAACGAATATCAGTAATTCATTTGAACATGGATTCTAAACCAAGGGAGATAATTAGTTGTAGATATTAGTAGTCTGGGCATTTCGTTTTTTTTTTCCTCTTATTAATTCGAGAATTTTCACGTTTTTACTTAACGGAAGCGTTTTATTTTTAAAAAATTCGAATAGCATTACTCTTACACTTTGAGACCATCGGTTATGGACTGGGGAGAGAAATGGATGGTCAACTTTAACGCCTCTAAAACAAAACTGCTCTCCATTAACCACCACAAGGACCCATCCCTGCATCCCATTAGAATGTCTGAGGACCAACTTCTCGAGAGCTCCTCTCTGCGGCTGCTCGGTCTCACGCTGTCCGCTGATCTGAGATGGAACAAATACATCGAGTCAGTTGCATCATCCACCGCAAGAAAAGTTGGTTCCCTGTGCCGAGCCAGGAAATTATTCTCCCCGGAATCGATCCTCCAAGTCTATAAATCTACCATTCGCCCCTGCATGGAGTATTGCTGCCATTTATGGTCTGGGGCCCCTGCGTGTTGCCTCAGGGTTCTTGATAAGATCCAGAGACGGATATGCAATGTGATTGGCCCTGATCTGTCATCTCGTCTGCAGTCGCTCTCTCACAGACGCGATGTTGCATCGCTCTGCCTTTTCTACAAGTACTATCACGGTAATTGCTCCGAGGAGTTGCTTTCGCTTGTCCCTAAGCCTCGTGAATTTAAACGTCCTACGAGGCTGGCATCCCGTTCCCACCCCTACACCGTGGAAACTGTTAGATGCAGACGTCTCTTCTACTCCAATAGCTTCATGTCTCGCACATCTCGCCTATGGAACTCCCTTCCCTATTACTGTTTCCCTGACAAATACAATCTCCAACGGTTTAAGTGTAGCGCCAATCGACATCTCCAGTTGCCTTGATCTATCCACTTCCCTTCTCCACATCCTTTCATCTTTCATTCCTGTCTGCTCTCGCTCCAAATCTTCTGTAACCCCCTTGCCTTGATCGACCAACCGTCTTTCTCTTTCTCCACATCCTCTCCTTTACCACTCCTATCTGCTCTTCCTCCAACCCTTCTGTAACCCCATGCGTGATAGTGGCCACCAGCCTTGCTTGGGGTGATACGCTTAAAAAAAAAAGAAAAAAAATCATAAAATAAAATTTATGAATTTTTTTTTCTGGATTTGTCCGCAGATAACTGAAATCATGGAAAAAAGAACCATTAATAAGAGGGAATCACGATATTTGATAATTTGTTTATAAGAAAAATAAAATTTCGAACTAAACTGCTCCTCATTAATTATCTGAGACCCCCCTCTACTTTCCATCAGCATGGCTATCCTCCACAGAAGTGATTCGTTATGTCTTCTCGGGCTAATGTTATCAGCTGACATGAAGTAGAAAAACTATATGGAATCCATTTTTAGGTCAGCTGCTAAGAAAGTTGATTCACTATATCGGACGAGACAATTTTTCGCTCCAGAATCTATCAAGATGACTTGTCAATTTTAACGTCTCCAAAACTAAACTGTCTCCGTTAATCATCTGAGAGACTCCTTTCTACCTTCCATCAACATAGCTGATGCTTTCCTTCAGAAATGAGACTCACTGCACCTTCTGACATGAAATTAAAAGACTATATTGAATCCATTGCTAGGTCAGCTGCTAAGTCAGTACATTGAGTCGTGCAAGACAATTTTTCTCTCCGGAATCTATCTTACTTATCTATAAGTCTACCATTCATCCGTACTTAGAATATTGCTGCCACATATAGTTCAGTGCTCCTGCTATTTACCTTCAGCTACTTGATAAGATCCAAAAAGGATCAGCAATATTATCGGTCCTGATCTGGCAGCTCGGCTCCCACTGCTATAAGGCTGCTTCTCTGTGTCTTTTCTATAAATACTTTCATGGTAATTGTTAGGATTAACTCATCGCAATGGTAGATGGACTTTATGAATTTAAACGCAACACAAGACTGGCAGTGAGGTCTCATCAGTTTTTAGCAGAGCTGGCTAGATGTAACCGTAAATTCTATGCTAATATCTTCTTTTCCTGCGCTTCTTGCTTGTGGAACTCCCTTCGGCTACATGCTTTCCAGCCAACTTTAATCTGTAAAAACTTAAATGTAATGACAATCGTTTCTACATCTGTTTATATTTTTGAGATGAGATATTGTAACTATTTACACTATTTACATTGTTCGGACAGTTGTCCTCGTCTTTATTGCCATATTCATGACGTTTCGTCTGTTGTACGCTCCGGCCTTCTTCAGGATCTGTCTATATTTTTGAGATGAGGTATTGTAACTGTTTACATTATTTACATTGTTTGGACTGTTGTCCTCATCTTTATTGCCATATTCACGACGTTTCGGTCGTTGTACGCTCCAGCCTTCTTCAACATCTGTCTATATTTATGAGATGAGATATTGTAACTATTTACACTATTTACATTGTTTGGACTGCTGTCCTCATATTTATTGCCAGTTGGTTGAAGAAATCCAGTGACTTGACCCAAAGAGTTGTAAGTTCAATACATGGCGACAGAGCTGAACAAAAACTTGGAGAAATGAGTTACTAAAGGGAATTAATTAAAACTGACATAACCAGAAAAGGCGTGGCACTTGGAACTAGAACAGTCTACTCCGGTGGTCTAAATAAAGGGTTCGCTTCGGAATTCCAACATATATCACCTGAAGTGGTCCGGAGCGTACAATGACCGAAACGTCGTGAATAGGACAATAAACATGAGCACAACAGTCAATGAACAATGTAAATAGTGCAAATAATAATGTCTCTGTTTCTAATTCAGTCATCTAGTGTTTTAGTGGCTTGGGGGGAACTGCATTTAAATTTTTTTTTTTTTAAAACATACAGATTGGAAAAACTCGTCTAAAATGAAAAAAAAACCCACATGAAACAACTGAGATGTTGTTCATCTGACGAATGTTGGGAATACGCTGGACAGAGCATGTGTCAGACAAGGAAGTTTTAAGAAACTATTGGTAACACTAAGAAGAGAGAGTTAAGCTATTATTATATTTCAAATAAAACTGAAATTCAATTTCAAAGAAAGCATTTAAATTATTTAAAATACGTTTTTTTTTTGTTTTTTTTAGAATGTCCGTGGCGTTACCTACAATATACTGTAATAAAAGTTATGTAACGTATAGAAGTTTATTTGTTATCGTAGATTTTTTCTTGTAAACAATCAGAAAAGGCATGAATCCAACGCTCCCTGTGCTCCGTCAGATCTCCATTTATCTTTTTTTTTTTTTGTATTATTGTCACTTACATGAAACGATGTGTGGGTCATTAAGTAAATAGGCAATCCATTTTCTCCAAATTGCTTTATTTACCTGACCGGTTTTTTTGACAGGTGTAATCACGTGACACAGACGCGCGTGCGCGCACACACATCTGACGCGACAGTGGGTACAAGACTACAATATAGACGCCGGTTAAGAGTAAGATGATGGAAGTGTTGTAAAAGAGAAAGGTATGCCGAAAAAGACAAAGATATTTGATTTCACGAGCGGACAAAATAAAACGGAGACACGGTTTGTGGTTTTAATTTTTATTTCTGTGTCGCAGGAAGTATGACAAAACCGACTCATGGGGGGAGAGAGAAAGAGAGAGAGACTCATACGGAGAGAGAGACTCATACAAAGAGAGAGAGAGAAGCTCATACGTAGAGAGAGTGACATACTGATAGAGAGAGAGGGGTCTTATGGAGAAAGAGGCTCATACAAAAAAGAGAGGCTCTTACAGAAAGAGAGGCTCATACGGAGAGAGAGAGAGAGAGAGAGAGACTCATACGGAGAGAGAGAGAGAGAGGCTCATACGTAGAGAGAGTGACATAGTGAGAGAGATGGGTTCTTACAGAGGGAGAGGCTCATACAAACAGAGAGAGGCTCTTTACGGAAAGAGAGGCTCATACGGAGAGAGATAGAGAGAAAGAGACGGAGAGAGAGACAGAGAGTGGGAAAGAGAGGCTCTCTTCGACTTCACTTGCTGTGTGATTGCACGTTGAACGAGTCTCTGAGCCGCAGAATTTGACAAGAACAGAAAACACACACCTATTATTCGCTGACGTTTCTGTAGAGAGAGAGAGTCAGAGAGAGAGAGAGAGAGAGAGAGAGGGGAAAAACGAAAAAGGAGTGCTGAAAAGTTCGTGGCCCGACTCAATTCCCGAAATCTGACCACATGACCACGCATCAGACTTTCGTTTAGGACGACTTTCTTGTTTAGCATCAGCTCTTTTCACTGTCCTAATCGGTCTATGGTAACGATTAAATAAAAAAATAATAAATAATAAAATTGTGAAATAAAAAACAGCATATTCCTTAATGGCTGCAAAAAATTCTTCACGCTTTTTATTCTCAGTTTTTATATTCTTAGCATAAAGTTGCAAGAAATGTATTTCATCACTTCCTGCATTTTCTTATATAGATAAAGTACTAGACGTTCCCTTTCCCATACAAACTTATTCTTATATCCTTGTCTCCGCACATTCACCATTCACTTTTTAACTGAAGTCCATTTATCTTCTCTCTACGCACTTATCTGCAGTCTACACCTACATATATATATATATATATATATATATATATATATATATATATATGATAAATGCGAATATCAGTGTGGGACACTTTTTCACCATTACTCCAAGAGGCAGTAGCTCAACATATCATACCATTTTGGAATCAAGTCGATTTCGTGAGCAAATTAAAAGCATTTCGGGTCGGATCCGGACCCACAATCCTGAAATTTTGAATTCTCAAGTTTTTATTACTGCGATTGTTTTCGGCGATATTTTTACCTGATTTTTTGCGACGAATTTTTTTGTACGATAACAATTTTTATAACTTGGAAATAAATTTCAGAATAATCGAAATTGATTACAAAATCTAGTGAAAGTCACCCATGAAATAAAAATAATTGTTTGTACGGAAATTAAGGACCTACGTACATCAAATTGTCTTTAAATAAAGTGGCGGTTAGAGAATTATCGTTGAACGTTTAAAAGGTATGCTTAAATATTAATGCAATACTTAAATGCAGCGATCAGTTTTGAGTTCTTCTGTAGTTTATTGTTGCCTATCGCCTCTACTCCTCCATGACTATTGTGATGAAGAACCAATGAAGAGTTTAAATGCCGCCTGAATATATATATATATATATATATATATATATATATATATATATATATATATGGATATTGCTTTGTAACCCTGCTTTTGCGATCATCAGACAAACTGTTTTGTCTGATGATCGCAAAAGCGTGAAATCCAGGGTTACAAAGTAATATCCATACAACTGAATATGTTAGCTCTATCACAGATACTGAGCACTTTGCACTAAGTAAGGTGCATATATATATATATATATTTATATATATATATGTGTGTGTGTGTGTATAAGAAACCAACCTTCCCACTACCACTGTTTCGCCACATCTGATATTGTCAGGCAGTAACGTTTTGTACGGAAAGTCTATCTCAATGCCTAACGATACCAGAGTTGGCGAAACAGCTATAGCAGGAAGGTTGGTTTCCGTGTATCGTTAGTGATATCGCCAATTAGACCATAAAGAACTGGCAGAGTAATGTGTAGTCTGATGAGTCACACTTCAAATTGGTTCTGGATTATGGTAGCTTTATGAAGTGGCCACAACTCCCTTTATCAAAAAGGCACCGTACATTCTGGTGATAGTTCCATAAAAGTAATGGGTAATGTTCACGTCGTATAGGTTGGTCCACTGGTCCGTCTAAATCCGTCATTGACCCGTGTATGACAAGTTAGAATGTGTCGGGACCGTTAGAAACTGTGTACAGACTCCATGTACTACAACACCGACTTATTCCGGCAAGATAATCCACCGTGTCCTTGGGCCCAAATTCGTCTAAAGATTATCTGCCCAATCGAGCATTTATGGAACATGGTGGAGAAGAGTCTATATCCGCGCAAAGAACTTACAACTAAAAATATCAGGAAGCTGTGGTTATTTATCGAAACAACATGCCTAGAGGAAGACCTATACGATACGAAGCATATATATTTTGGCACGTCAGGGTAGATATCTAGTTGTTGTTTGATATGATCACTTTGCTAAAGTCTTACCATTAAGTGAATCCATATTTTAAGACACACTCTGGTGACAGATCTTTTTTATACCAATATGCCACCTGAAAATCAACCATTGCTCTTGCTAAGTTTAAATCTTGTTTTTTTCGCCTTTTTTGTATTTGGACTTCAAGACACAATACAAGGCGGTTTGTAACACGGCACGACGCAGATTATGACCCAACATGACGCAGATTATGACCCAACATGAAGGGAGATTATGACCCAACATGAAGGGAGATTATGACCCAACATGACGCAGATTATGACCCAACATGGAAGGAGATTATGACCCAACATGAAGGGAGATTATGACCCAACATGACGCAGATTATGACCCAACATGAAGGGAGATTATGACTCAACTCACGAAAGGCTCGTTTTATTTCGTTATAATAAATCCCGATTGACCATCTTGCGGGGTGGGAAGGCCGTGAAATATTCTATCGTCTACTCACTGTATATATTACGCAAAGAACGTTGGTGGGGGTTATCAAGGGGATTATATAGGAGCGGAGATTCAAAACTGAATCAGTACCATACAAAGCCAGTCTGTGTAAACATGAAGTTGGAATGTTTCATTAATGAAATATATTTTGAAAATAGCCAACCACTGTTTAATATGAATGGCACAGCAACAAGAAAAACTGTAGCGTTTGCCGCTGGTGACCCGCTGTCGGACCGCCGGCAATGTTACCCCCTGGTGGACCAGAGGACCACTGGCGTTGCCATCGACGGATCGCCAGTGGGACACTAGCGGCTTGCCTGTATGGATTAGACTAAGTTTAGCACAAGGTAACAATTAAGGGGCGTTAGGATTGCTCTACAAATGTATACTAGATGAACTTATTAGGACTAATGTTTTCAATGACGGAATTATATGTGAGTAGGAAAGGGAGAGGAGATATAAAAAGCAAGAGTCCGTTGCAATTATGCACCTACTGAAAACGCCGAAGATAGTGGAACGTTGGAATTTTAATTTTAATTTTTTAAATTTATTTATTTTTCTTTCAGAAGTGTCTTTCCAACATTTTTTATATCGCACCCCCCTCCTTTATGCATCTCTGATTCCATCAATAAAAACAAATACTTTTACTCCAATGATGTCTTTTTCTCAAGGACGAAATGCGTTACACAGAATTTTATCCACTTTATTTTCATTTGCCTAACATTGTTCTGATAGATAGAAATTTTAAAACGTATTCTTTCTCATATATATATATATATATATATATATATATATATATATATATATATATATATATATGGTGGACTCAATATATGACATATGAGGGTCAAGCAACTCAGTTCCTAGGAACCGACAACCCAGACACCAGCACATAGGATTACAGTGGTGATGGCTTTGTGCAGAACCAACCACACATTTTGCAGGGCTGAATACAGTGACCTGGTGCACTACGTGCTACAAGGTCCCCAAACCAACCTCCGCAGGTTTTGAATTCAGAGTTGTCCTTCTCCTAAACCAGTTGCCATCAAAGGCTACAGAACCCAGTCTGTCTTGCTATTTACCCATAGCTGGAAGGAGAAGAGGATTCATAACATTCCCATTATATATATATATATATATATATATATATATATATATATATATATATATATATATATATATATAAGTGATAGAAATAATTAGACTCGATATATATTTCTATCCCTTGTAAATCCTTGCTTGAACCGAATGCTAGTCACGGCTCGTGGGGGCACAGTCGTATGGGTAAGGGAAACACGGATGAGTTACACCACGGAATTTGTGAAGAGCGGCGCTATATCGAGTCACCGAGGCCCGTTGGTACAGTTGGTATTACCGTATCGTAACGGTCCGGGTCCAATTCTCGGTAGCTTTTGAAATTGTTCTCTCACCAGTAATTTACCATCGCCCGAGAAGACAGTGTTGAACATGATTGCTATTGTGTAGCGATTTTTAACGTTTTTATTTTAATCTACGATAATAAATAATATATAAATATATATATATATATATATTTATATATATATATATATATATATATATATATATATATACACACACACAGTCTCTCTCTCTCTCACACACACACACACACACACACACACACACACACACACACACACACACTGACGAGTGGACCGTACAATTACAAAAAGGTTCATCTACGAAACTCTGGAATCAGGGTGTTAAATATAACATCACTCAGCTAAGTGACAAAGTATATATTTGTAAAGGTACTTTTGTTTGTAAAAGTATTTTTGCTACACTATATATATATATATATATATATATATATATATATATATATATATATATATATATGTATGCATAACCATTTGATTTTTACACTGGAAACACTTTCTTTTGGATAATCTAGAAAGTAATCTCCAAAAATTCAGGAAATTTGAACAGTGCCTGTGAATCGAATATAGTACGGACTCAGCCCTTTGGGAGCATTAACTATCTACACCTGTGCAAAGTAGTGCGGATGTAAACCGATACAGAATAGTAGGTAAGGGACTGTTTCGAAGGAGATGGTTGAAACTAGTAATATTTTCCTGTCCACATTCTTGATAAGAAACACGAATTTTCAGCTTATAAACATTATTCAATAACCTTGATTTGTCATCCTTTCCAATCGGATATTTGTACAGTAATCTGTACGAGCTTAAAAAAAAAAGACAAATGCTTGGCTCGTTAGACAGGGACATTCCCACTATAGGTCGGGTCTCCAAAAGTTGTTCTTGTCAATCTAACGATCTTTAATGGCCAGAAGAAGATTTTAGTAGACTAATTGAAGGGATTCCTGGAAGTCTATGCTTCAAAGAAATACAAAAAAATGATCTCACAAGTACAGCCGATACTTTACGAAGGGCTTTATCTATGCAAATTTTTTTTTTTTTTTTGTCAGTGGAAAGTGTCATGATGCCATTTCTAACCTTAGGTCCCTGGGCGGGGCCCGGAAAGAAATGTGTAAACGGCAGAAATTAAAGGAAATAAAATAATAATAATGATGATGATGATGTATAACGGCAACACGAAGAAGGTAAGTTTGCTCAAGAGAAAAAATTCAGAATATCTCTCGCATTTTATTCACACCTAGTGAGGATTGACGGAAATCAATGGCAAATTGTAATTAAGGCCTCAACCTGTCACAGTCAAATTTTGTGCCGAAATCTTTACTGTACAATTTTCGTGATTAGTGTAAAAATTGTTTATATTAACTGTATTGACAAAAGGAGGTGGAAAATGGTGTTTAAAATAGATATTTGTGTGAATTAATGTTTTATCTTTTTTTATCATTAAGCAAAAGAAAGAGTCCGTGTGTGAGAAATAAAGAGAGAGTGAATATAAGTGTGAATGTGTGAGAGAGAGAGAGAAAGAGAGAGAAAGAGAGAGAGAAAGAGAGAGAGAGAGAGAGTGTGTGTGAGAGAGTCTGCATGTTCTTGTCTGAGAATGTATGTGGTAGTGTGACACTGTATGCGGGTGAGAGAGTATGCGTGCGTATGTGTGTGAAAGAATGTTTGTGTATGTGTATTATATAATGTGTATTTATGTGTGTGAGAGAGTAATATGCGTGTGAGGGAGAGGGGGAGAGTGTGTATGAATGACCAAGTGTGCGTGCGTATATGTTTGTGTGTGCGCGCGCATGCGCATTTTTATATGTACTGTTTTTTTTTTTAACTCTTCGTTCGTTGCTCGATTTCGTTTGGTGAATATAAACAAGTCCAGACCAGCGCATAAAATTTGCTATTATCTCAGGCTACAATAAAATCCAGTAAATACCAGAGTTGAATACAACAGCTAGAATTGTTATTACTTATTGAGAGAAAGGCGAGGAGTTGCTTGTGATAAGGGTGGATGTAAAAAGGCTTTCAAAAGGTTTAACAGAGATTTAGTTCTGGTGGAATACATTTTGGTACAAGGTCAGATGAATGGAGCATTCGGTGAGATTGAGCTTACATTCAATGACTTTTTTGAACGACTCACTAATTTTGATTGTTAGGATCAAAGAACCTATAAGGTAGGTACCTCCAGAGATTCCCTAGAATATGATAATACCATGACAAGAAAATGCCCGCAAATTTAATAAAAAAGTATCATCGTCAAAATCTTGATGTCATTATTAAGAAGAAAGATCAAAGGAATTTTTATTATTAAATTGTATTTCTTATCCTTTTGAGAACGTTCGGAATTTTGGTTAAAAATCTTGTTTTTTTTTTGTTTTTGTTTTTTGTGTCAGCTGGGGTACCAAAGATTAGTACATGGAATTTTAGCTTATTTTTTTGCTGTTAAAAAAAATTCATTTAGAAAGTTTGGCAAACAACAAATAATATTTTAATGTAACTTTCAGGACTTATTCACATATGAATGGCATTATTTTAGAAATGTTTCTTTTTATTTTTTAGAAGATCTTCGTAAAACAATTTTTATATCGGTTACTTTTCACTTAGATTTTATGAAATTTCAAGAAATCAACATCGCTAAATGTTTATAGTTTATACGCAGAATTCCATGGATAATTTAAATCATCATTTTTTTCCAAACAGGACCTCTAGTTAAATAAAAATGTAATAAAAATAAGACATTATACAATTAGAAAATCTTTTAATTGCTTTTATGAATAATATATAATAGGAACACTACTGACTTAAGAAAAAACCTTTTTAGGATTAATGAATTATTACAAGAATTGTTTTCATTTAAAAAATTTAATTGGAATAATTCATAGTTTTAAATCTTTTAAAATTTTGTATTAATATGAACCGATTAGGTGATATTGTTATTAAGTAAACATTATATTTACGAATCATAAATTGAAAAGCTTGCTACAATTCAGCGACAACCAATATTTTTAAAAGAATTTTGAATTGTTTTGTGCGTGTTTAACCGTGCCGATTTTTGTAACTACTGACATCCATACACGATATTATCAAAAAATAAGTGCGATAACTATAGTAAATTTAAAGCCAAAGTACCTAAAATGCAATAAAACATTAGTTCACAGAGAATATTTTCCTAATTTTTTAAGATTACTGGGTAGTGAACAATTACATAAAAATGGCGCTCACGTTATATTCCTCAAGTATTTTTTACAGATATGTCCACAACAGAAAGAAATTACATAAACATATATCTGTCGGTCAAGCTGTCTATCTGTCAACGCCTTAAATAAACAACTATTGCTGTGATAAAAATGTATTTCTGCGATATTTAAAATTTAAAGTAAGTAATATTTGTTTTAAATTAAATTAGTTAAACTTTAGATGAGTTATTATTCCTCAAATAAAGTTTCAGCAAAATATATTTTACTTTTTAAAGTTTTTTTTTAATAAAGAGAATTACACTGTGATAAAATGACACTAAATCAACAAATTTTACGATTTCAAAACAATAATTCCTTCCAATTAAAATTTTGAAATATTGCGAAGTATTTTGCTTATTGGAAATATTAAATTTGATTTATCTGCTGGAATTTAAAACTAAAATAAAAGCTTCAAGAAAGATTTTCCATTAAAAAAAGATAATTTTAAACCTTAGGTATCGTGTCTCTGGTTTGATTTTTTTATGCTTCATACGTTCAGAATTTGAAGTCGATTTTGACGTCTGCTGCAATCGGATTTTGCTGTATTTCTCGCCACACGTCTTTTTTTTTATTTATAAAACTGATTCACTGACCCTATCAATAACAACATTATTAATCTGAAGAAGTTCTTTCTCAGAACGAAACACATCGCTAAAGTCTTTTTTTTCATTCA
>OZ038511.1:6512825-6542825 GCA_964036315.1 Acanthosepion esculentum
CTCTTTTGCTTGTTGGGACCCTCAGAGACAACACGTTCCCCGTCTGCACTCTCCGTCATCTAAACACCAGGACACGTGTGAAGATTTAGACAGCAACTGAAGCTCAGAAGTCAAGGCTCTATTTCTTCAACCCAGCCAAAACGACACAGGAAATGTAAAACTGTTAAAAGGACGCATCTTTCAGATAATTTCCGTAAACCTGACTGTTTGCAAGAAACTTTCTTCTCTTTTCCTACAAATACAAGTTTTTTTCAAACATTTTCATCTGTGTTTGTATTCCTTTCTTCTTGCCGGCGTCACAATATTTTTGTTACCAAATATAATTGGGAAAATCCCAATAATTTGCAAGCAGTTGAAACTAACGTCTTACGCTAAGAAAGTAAGAATTACGTGAAATAATTTAACATGAAATAGATTTGTGTAAATTAATATCAAAACGTGACGTCGCTTGAGGAAAGGGTACACACGCTAATCCCATTTTGGTGTTTGCTACTAGGATTTGTGGGGGTCAAGTTTCGTCCATCCTTTTTTATTTCCTTTGTTCTTAATTTGCTTGTGTAGATATCGTTCGCTCAGCAGAATGAATGACTTTAAGCAGATTAAGGGTGTTAGAGCCTTAATTTTTAATAGGGATTCCTTTAAAAGGAAAATAACTTCTGCCGTTGAATTAATGTCAGCAGAAGCATCCTTAAATAAGACTTGTTTTAAAAAACAAGAAAGCCTTATAAATAAATGGTTGACAGAGGTCGACGCAATTAACACAAAAAATAAGTGAAGCTTGTGAAAAAGCCGATATTAATTTAGAAAAAAGCGGTATGTTGGAAGACGAACAGTTAGGGGCGGAGTTCGTTTACAACATATTTAAAAGGCTCACGGGACTGGAAGAGAATATTTCTAGTTCCAATACAGAATCTGTCCCAGTTCAAAATCCACAAGTACCACTCACAACCTCGTGCGCTTCAGCCCCAAGGTTGCAGTGTGTTAAATTCAGTGGAATACAAGCCGGTAAATTTGAATTTAAAAATTTCCTGGTTCAATTTGAAAACTGTGTGGATGCTGTACACTCAAAAAAAGCCAAGCTGTCGCTTTTAAAAAGATTTTTAACTGTCTACGCGTTTCAGTTAGTGTCTCATCTTTCGTTAGAGGATGAAAACCTTGAAGTGGCCATCAATTTGTTGAGAAAGGAATTTTTGGATATTCCTCTCATTATTGATGAAATTTTTAAACAATTACTGGGCAGTACCCCTAAA
This sequence comes from Acanthosepion esculentum, assembly GCA_964036315.1. NCBI lineage: Eukaryota > Metazoa > Mollusca > Cephalopoda > Sepiida > Sepiidae > Acanthosepion > Acanthosepion esculentum. Next base: position 6,514,076 of record OZ038511.1, read on the forward strand.
TATGACCCAGAGTTTGTCAACATAAAAAGATTTTTGTCAGAAATTAAAGCTGACCTATCTGAATTAAAAACCTCGTATAATTTGGATTTTTTTATTGAAAACACTCCAGCTTATGAACTAATCAGCCATATAATTTTTTCAAAATGACCCTCAAATCTTCAAAAAGGATTAATCCGGAAAGTAACTACCCAAAAATTAATCAGACTTTTGATAGTTACAACGAGGTTATAAAAACCTTAATTAAAACAGGTTTTAAAAAAAAATCCTAATTCCCACCAAGACAATTTCAAGTCGCGGGAAGGGAATTATACTAAGAACAACAACGCAAAGAAAAATGTTCCAACTTTGCAATAAAATCTAGCAAAATTACTAGACATTGTAGATTTTGCAACATCAACGGGCACACCATGAAAATATTCTTCCCTTGCGTCGAGACGTTCTAGGTGTAGGGAGATGGACTTGTGCTCTTTTTGTACAAGTGCTAGTCATAGAACAGAAGACTGCTATGGCAAAGCAAATAAATTACCTCGAAAATGTACAAATTGCAAATCCCGAGGCCACGTTACCCGCCTTTGTGATGAAGCAGATAAAAGTGGAAACAATTCATCTGCTTCCACGCACGTGTGTACCAACACTGGCACACAGGAGCAGCCTTATATTTTACCGATAGTGGCAATTACTGTTTCTAAAGGGAAACGTAAATACTAATTGAACTGCCTCTTTGATACAGGCAAAGGACTTAAAAGTTATTGAAAAATTAGGACGGTATAGATCTTTCCTCGCTCCAGTGGAATACGACGTAAAAACCATTTTAGGGTCTAAAAAGAAAAAATGAAACCAAGTTGTAGTGGGGATTGAAGTAAATAAGGGTAATTCCTTGCCCCTACCTGTTCTTATCGATGATGAATTCGATATGAACTTAAGATTCGATAACTTTAAATCTGTTAAGAATAATTTACTTAAATTAAATTACAAACTAGCTTTTTTGCACGGAAAAAATGATATCAGGGTTCACGGTCTTTTAGGCATCGATGTAATTCAATTGATGAAGAACATCAACATGGTGGATTGCATGAAGGGCTCTGCTTGGGAGTTTCCTACAGGCATTTCCCCGTTAGGCAACTGCCAACATTTTTTATATGAAAATCAAAGTACCCCTAAAAAAGTACAGAGTAAAGATTTTCAACACAATTATCATGCCATAGTGTCTAAATATTCTACATGCTCAGACACTAGAGTGAATTTTGTAATGAATCCTATAAAGAGTTACCCTGACCCCTTTGCTGAAATTTTTGACGGAAGTCAAGTAGAAAGGAATTTAGAGAAAATGTTTGATGTAGATTCGCTGGGTATATCTCCGGAAGACGAAGCTATTTGTGATTATGATAAAAATAAAATTATGGAATTTGAAAAATCCATTGAATTCAGAGATAACGCTTATCACGTTAAACTCCTCTGGCATGAGGACAAAATAAAGTCTGTGCCTTCCAATCACAGAGTTGCTCTTTCAGTTTTGAACAGAGTAGTTAACAAGCTCGAGCAACAAAAATTACTCAATAACTATGTTGAGGTCATCAGCAGGAGCGGGAAGGTATCATCGAACGTTTTGAGGTGGCACCTGAGGAATTTTCAAAACATGTTTGGATACCCCGTTTTTAACTGCTCCCTGAAGACTAAGGGAAATATTCTCTAAATGAAGCTGCTTATCCTGGCATAAATTTAATGGGAGATATGTTAGAGTTGTTGTTGCTATTTAGGTCTAATAAATATGTGATGTTAGCAGACATTCGTAAGGCTTTCCTTATGATCAAAATCGGATCTCTCGAGGGCGGTAACAGGTTTTTTTTATGAAGGAATGGAATAGGCTGGTCTGTTTTAGATATACCACATTATTTTTGGATTTAATGCCAGCCCCTTCATTTTGAATTTTATAATAAAACACCATGCACGTATGTTTCCTGCTGATAACTGCACTGACATGTTAAAGAAAAATTTCTATGTGGACAATCTAATTAAAACCGGTAACTCTGTTCGCATGTTATCAGACCTATACACAACGGCTAATTATCGTATGGAAAAGGGTCATTTTAACCTTAGATCATGGAATACGAATTGTGAGAAACTTAAAACCTTAATGATAAAATATCAGAAATTCGTAGAACATGGTTGTCAACTTGAAAAGGTTTTAGGGTATAAATATTCCACACTAGAAGACACACTTCAGATTTCAAGGTCACCTATTGACCAGTCTGTTATTACTAAAAGAGGCACATTAGCCCAAACTGCAAGGGTTTTCGACCCACTATCTTTGTGTTTACCTGTTACTATCAGGTGCTCTTGAGAGATTTCTGGTCTCAAAAATTAGACTGGGATGATGTTGTACCAGAAGAATTTCAGACCTTATGGCCTGCCTTATCGCGTGATCTTTCCAAGCTGGATTCATTGCAATTTCCTAGATTTGTAATCAGTGAAGACGTCCCTGCCGATCTTTATATATTTTGTGATGCCTCTAAAGGGGCTTATGGGTTTGCAGTTTATGGCGTACAGCATGGCGAGTCTCACCTGATATTTTCAAAAGCTAAAATGGCTCCTATGAAGCTTAAAAGCTTACCCACGCTTGAATTGTTGGCTGTGTTTTTGACCATCAAGTGTTTACTGCCTCTGTTGAAAGCTTACTCCCGAATCAAGATCGGAGATGTAGTCATATCAGTGGATGCACAGGTTGTGTTGTCATGGCTTTTGTCTGACAACATTAAAACCAAGAACCAGTTTGTGAGAAACAGACTAAAGGACACCCAACAAATGATTGAGGAACTGAAAGAAAAGAAATCCTTATCTGTAAAATTCAGATATATCCCTACTGACCAGAACACTGCCGACTTGCTCACAAGGGGAGTAACCTTTGAAAAGTTTCAACAGAATCTAAGCCGTTGGACCTTAGGACCTGAATGGCTCAGCAAAAATCCCATAGAATGGCCATCAAGCGAACTTCAGTGCCTAAGTTCAAAAAATAAATCCATTGTACAGTCTACGTCATTAAATTACACTGTAGCTAACATTGAATCTCAACCGGTGATACCCTTTGATAAATACTCAGATTTTAATAGATTGATTAATGTTACTACCAATATATTTAAAATCCGAAATAAACTGAAACTTGTGGATCTGGATCCTAGTAGTTGTGCTAAAATTTACTTACTCAAGGTAATGCAGCAGCAAAGCTTTCCTACAGAACTTGCTTACCTTCAATCTCCTCAAGGTAAAAAAGTACCTGAATTATTAAAAAATTTAAACTTATTCATAGATGAAAGGGGGATAATCAGGACTAAGGGTAGAATAGGTAAAATCACTACTTATGATTATGAAGTTACCAATCCTGTCTTATTGGCTAAGGATCATGATCTGACTGAACTTATGATTGTGGAATATCACAAAAGATGTAAACATCTGGGAATTCAGTCAACCTTAAACAAAATCCGCCTTTCAGGGTTTTGGATACCCAGGGCGAGACAAGCCGTCAAAAAAGTAATTTCTAGGTGCGTCTTGTGCCAAAAATTTAATAACCTTGCTTTCAAGTATCCTAAGGTTACCAATCTTCCTAAACACCGAGTAAATCTCGTTAAACCATTTTTACATACTGGGATTGACTATACTGGAAATGTTTGGGTAAAGGGTGACGAAGGAGTTAGTAAATTGTACATGCTTATATTTACTTGCCTCAATATTAGAGTTGTACACATAGAGTTGTTTAAAGACATGAGCACCCACTCATTTGTTCTGGCTCTGATTAGATCTACTAATATATATGGAATCCCATCTCATATTTACAGCGATAATGCCAGATCCTTTATAGCTGGTTGCAATCTTATAGAGGAAGTTTTTGCCTCCTCTGAATTCAATGAACACTTCCAAGTGTATAATATTAAGCACATCAGAATACCTCTATATGCTGCTTGGGTTGGGAGTACATGGGAACGTATGATCAGGACTATTAAATCATGTTTGTATAAAAAAATTGGGCGTTCCCGAGTTAGATATTTTGATCTCCTTACTGTAATTACGGATGTTCAGAGTGCTATAAACCAAAGACCTCTCACTTATAGATTTTCTTCGGATTCAGACCGCGAAGTAATAACTCCTAATTGTTTTCTTCGTCCCAACGCTAATTTGGGACTTGTACTGAAATTGGATGATCATGATGTTTGAAAATCTGACCCCCTTCAAGATTAAATGTGGTAAAATTGAAGCTCGTGATTCGATGTTGACTAGATTCCGCAAGCTTTGGTAACAAGATTATCTGTTGAGCTTGAGGGAACAGTGTAAAGATTTGCACGAGACCAATTTTCACAATCGAATCAATGTTGATGATGTTGTTCTTGTTAAGAATCCTGCCAAGTCTAGACCATTTTGGCTGCTGGGAAGAGTTTTGGAGTTAATTGTCGGTGACGACAAAAAGATTCGTTCTGTAAAAGTTAAGAGAGGTGACGGGTCTGTTCAGGTCCATTCTATCAAACTGCTGTATCCTCTAGAACTATCATTAACTCATGCCCACCATCCTAAAATCATTCCGGACATACAAAATAAAATACAACACTCATCTTTGGCTATATCTGCCTTTAAAAAAAGAAGGAAAATCAACTTTTCTGTGAGCTTTTCATCCTTGGCTATTTTTGCCTTTAAAAAAAGAAAAGAAAAATCAACTTTTCTGTGAACTTTTCATCTTTGGCTATTTTTTCCTTAAAAAACAAATCAACGTGCAACTTTATGAACAATTATGTTGCAATGATTTCATATTGCAATTTTGTTTTGGGGGAGAATATTGAAATTATTACGGAGTCGCTAACTGGGTACCCTGTGATTGGATGAAAAACAACCAATCACAGGTTACCTTTTTAGATTTTCACCAAACCCCCACGAGAGCGGTTTTTACGAACTCTCTTCCTCTTTTGCTTGCTGGGACCCTTAGAGACAACATGTTCCCCGTCTGCACTCTCCGTCATCTAAACACCAGGACACGTGTGAGGATTTAGACAGCAACTGAAGCTCAGACGTGAAGGCTCTATTTCTTCAACTCAGCCAAAACGACACAGGAAATGTAAAACTGTTAAAAGGACGCATCTTTCAGATAAGTTCCGCAAACCCGACTGTTTGTAAGAAACGTTCCTCTCTTTTCCTACAAATACAAGTTTTTTTCAAACATTTTCATCTGTGTTTGTGTTCCTTTTTTTCTTGCCGGCGTCACAATATTTTTATTACCAAATATAATTGGGAAAATCCCAATATATATATATATATACATATATATATATATATATATATATATATATAATAATATTTTTAGTTTTTAAAAATATGATTCCTTCGCTACATAAGAGTTCTCATGTTTCAAAAGCGAGAGCCGAGACCCCTAACATAATTTTTTAAGTTATGTAGAGTTAAGGAAGCGGGTCCAGACACCTTAACTCTACATAACTTAAAAAATTATGTTAGGGGTCTCGGCTCTCACTTTTGAAACATGAGAACTCTTATGTAGCGGAGGAATCATATTTTTAAAAACTAAAAATATTATTATAATATAAGCTCTACTTCTATATGGAGCACTGTCCTTTTGAAAATAAAGCTAAATACTAAGGAACACCGGATTATCTACCTAACGTGTTCTTTCCTATTTTACTGCACACCTGCATACATACACACACACACACACACATATATATATATATATATATATATATATATATATATATATATATATATATATATATATGTATGTATCAGTGACGACTCTTGGTCATCAATGTTGATTGGCTCATTATAATCTTTAACAAAGTATACTATTGGTTTAACTTAGATGCTAAAATGATTCCTTTACTCTAACTAAAATATATTATTTTTTTAAATCTCCAGCCAGATATGATTTTTAAAAGAATAACTCGTGTATCTATCTCGAGTGTGTGTTTCTATATATGTCTACGCGTTAGTGTATCCATGTATATCTTTCTGTGAATTTTAAGTTTATGATTAGTACTGCTGACTGCTTTCCTCAACACTGCTCCAGTCACATACTCTCCCCAACCCTCTAGTCAACGAGTTAAGGCTTTCTTTTATTTTCGCCGACTTTAGGTCGGTTTAAATTTAATTTACCCTTTTTCAATTGATACATTGTGCTAAAGAACCTTATACTGTACGGAATAAATTATTTAAAATGCACATTTGAAATAAAAATGTGTTCTTTGAAAAACAGGGCATACAAGTCATTAGAGATTTCTAAAAGTTTATTTATAAAATAAAAGCAAGAAATACATTGCCTATTAAATATCTCCAGATCAGACTGGGTACAGATCTACGTAGCCCGACGAGCCACGTTAATTTTTATTTCATTCAATTTTAAACTTACTGTCTTTCTTCTTTATTATGAACAATATCAACGAAATATATTTCGGTCAATAAATCGAGACACAGAGTTAAAACAATTAATTTTGAGTCCAGCTGAAGTCAAGAATGAAAACAACGCACTACGAATAATTTTGCTTTGGAATACATATACTTGAATGTTGACTCACTCGGGCTAAGAGAGAGAGAGAGAGAGAGAGAGAGAGAGAGAGAGAGAGAGAAAGAGAGGTGAGGGAGAGAGAGAGGTGAGGGAGAGAGAGAGGTGAGGGAGAGAGAGGGGCAGAGAGAGAGAGAGAGTCTTTCGTTGTACTGCGTGGGGTGTATTGTAGATTGTCATTATCCACTAATATTTGTCTTATGTGGATTTGTGGGGGAATTCATTTTGTAGTTTAGGTGACACGATTTTATCGTCTCCTGTGGCGAATGATATTTCATTTAATGAGAATTGTTTCTTTTGACTAATAATAGCTTCTCAAAGATATTGAATCTTTCTTTGCATTCGATGTTTTAAATAAACCCAACCCATGACTAAACAACCTATGAAATATCTTACACTATAGGAGACGGTAAACTCGGGTCTCTTCAACTATATATAATTATGTTATGAAATGGATTAAGTCCGACAATTATTTAATATATTTTCTATTTATACGTTATTTCTATAGATATAATCTATTTAAGTAAATGCTCTGTTTTTAATTAAATAGTATTAATTACATTTACCGGCATGAATATTCGAACGCATATTTTCTATGAAATTTCTCGATTATTCATGCCGGGAAAATGTAATTAATACTGTTTAATCAAGAAAAGAGCATTTACTAAAATAACTTATATTTATAGAAATAACATATAAACAGAAAATATTATAAACATATATATATATATATATATATATATATATATATATATATATATATATATATATATATATATATAATGTCATTATTCACTAATAAATGTCTTATGTTGATCTGTGAGGACATTCACTTTTGTAGCAGAGACACGAGTTTACCTTATATATATACTTTATATGATATATATATATATATATATATATATATATATATATATATATATATATATATATATATAGGTAACTATACTCGTCTCGAAAAACCTTCGAATCAATCTCGAAGGGAAAAAGAGGTTTTAAAAAAGAAAGAGCCAGGAACATGAAAGTCTGTCGAAAATAATTGCACAGATACAGGTTCAAGGCCCAAAGAAAAAACCCGATACGAGTAAACAACTAACTAAAGAGCTCAATACAAACGTAGAGCAAACCTAGTCAAACCTAATGAGCCAGACAAACCTACCAAGGTTTCACTAAGGCAGATCGTCAGGGTCAGCTGACCCTGACGATCTGCCTAAGTGAAACCTTCGTAGGTTTGTCTGGCTCATTAGGTTTTGACTATATATATATATATATATATATATATATATATATATATATATATATATATATATATATATATATATATAGTGTGTGTATTGGGGCAGAAAATCATTATTTAAACATATATTGTTAAATATAACAGACGATGAATGCCTGTTATCTTTGATCATGAGCCGTTCTAAACTCCGTATGATTGCTTTAATTTTGGGTGAAAATAAAGACAAAAATTGTCCAACATTTGGATATTTTTTATGAAGTTGCGCCTTGAGCTAAGCTTTCGACTCATATGAGCCATCTTCAAATCGGTTATACGGACATTTTAACAAATGTATTCACCATCGAAGATAATATCTTGTTGAGATAGAAGATTGCTATGCGACGATAACGGTCGCAGAATAGCAGACGCAGGTCATAAGTTCAAGATGCGGTTCTATGACATCATACCACGCGAGAGCCTGAAATATTTACAACAGAATCATATGTCTAGATACAATGTAATGTATTGTGACTAGTTTGAAAAGCATTTTTGTTGAATGTGGGCTGCTTTGTTTTAAGATAGATGGCCTCCAATATCTGAAGGTTCTATTTACAGTCTGTATGTGTGGATATTATTGTGTTATCAACTAATATCTGTCTAATATTACGTACATGGCTATGTTTTTCTAAGAAATGTTGTTTAATAGAACTAAGATCAGAAAGGTGACAGGTAAGTCTACGGGAGAGCGTGGTTGTAGTGAAACCAATATATGTAGCAGGTTTATTATTAGCATCAGAGATACAATCTCTGAATGGGCATGTAAATTGATATGCTTCATTGGTTTTTTGTAGAGGAATTAGTTGTATGGTTGTAGGGTTATTAGAGAGATTATGAAGTCAATTGTTTTAATTTTTATAATATATGATGAGCTTAAGTTGTCTGTTATTATTCACGGGTTTAACATTTCTACCTATTATGAGTCTTGTTTGTAATTATTATGCATTTGGTTACACTAGTATAAATTAATAGTGTTATGTTTATTTTGACGTACACTATTATTATTAATATTATTTTGTTAGAGGTATTATTAAGTTTATTGAGATACATTTTAATTTGTTGATCAATGACGGAATCCATTATTAACAAGTGTTTGTTTAATTTTATGTAATTCTTTATAGAATATAGTTTTGGAAGAAGACATTATTTGTGTGCGTTCGATTAAGGTTTTTATAAAGGCGTAGTTATATCGTTGGGGGCATTCACTATTATAATTAAGAAGACACAACTTAATGCTTGTGGGTTTCCTATATAGAGAAGTAGTAAGTTTATGTGTGCCGGAATCAATAAATACATCAAGGAATGGGATTTTATTATTAATGTTGAGTTCATTAAGTTCTAGTGTAATTTTGAGGACGGGGTGACTTTCAAATTTGTTTTTAAGTTGTGTAATTTGATCAATATTTTTAGCTTAAATGAAAATGTCATCTATGTATTTTACATATATGGGGGGTTTATTGGTGTCATTAAGTATTTTGTTTTCTAAATGTGCCATATAATAATTAGGAAAAAGGGAGCCTAAAGGAGATCCCATCGCCATACCATCTATTTGAGTATAAATATTAGCTAGAGGGTCATGAAAAGGTACTTGAGTTGTACATGCTAATAATATATTTTTAAATATTGGGTTTAGTATTGATGGGTGGGAGAGAAGCGTGATCGCGGATAATGACGTCAGTTGTTTCATGGACAGGGACATTAGTAAATAAACTTTGTACAACTGAAGATGATATTATTTGGCTGTTTTGGTTTTACAGCATGAAGAACTTGTATAAATTCATTTGTGGGGTTAATAGAATTACTTGGTAGGTAGGGAGTAATTAAAATGTTAAGGTTTTTTGAAAGGTAATATCCTGGTGTAGGTATTTGTTGAATGATGGGTTGGAGGGGGATGATCTTTTTTTATGGACCTTTACATTTCCATAAAGGTAGCAAGTTTATAATCACCTATGATCTTTTGAAGTTTATAGGATCCTGTGTCAGCATTGTTAGCAGTAATACGTTTATTGATATGGTTTTTTTAAGTTTGCAGGTGGTGTTTTTGGTTAACATTTTTAATTTATTACGATCATTCAAAATGGCTTGTAATTTTGAATGGTACTCATGTTTGTTTAAAATAACGAAAGTATTAGTTTTATCAGCTCGATCGATAACAATACTATTGTTATTGAAGTTTTTTATTTTTTTAATTTTTATTTTATTGATAACAACTTCACTTCCTGAAAATATCTAAAATAACTGAATGTAGTTGTAGAAATAAAGTAACTAATAATAACAAAACAAAAGTCATTGAAACAAAGCAAGTTCAGTCGACCAATGATGACAATTCCAGAACAACGTAACTATAAACAATTTTTTCTATCCTCTGCCAGCCGCTATGATGAAGAAAGCATTACCTCGAACCGTCGCCAGTGAGACACGCTGCAAGAGCCACTCCGTTTCGCGAGGCTCGTTCCTTAATCGAGACTCAATCGCGCCAATCCTCCGAAGGAACACCATTGAGTGAAGGCCAATAACCCCTGAAGTCTCCGCTGCCACAGGAGTAAAAAAAAAATCTATCAGAAAGAGAATAATATTTAGATATTGTTTTATCTCTGCGCCTCGGGCGAGGAACCCCGGCTCAACCGCGGACCTTATCAAATTACCGGCCGAGAATGTATCAGCACAGGTCGCATCCCAAATCAACGACTTCCCCATTTTAAAAGGGAAGATGGTAATGCCATCCGGCCGCTTTCCATCACCACGGTCGAGGCCTACGGGTTCGATTTGGGAAGGGAACCCAGCTGCATCCAAACCTCTTTTGATGATGTCGTTAATTGCTGCATGCCGTTGAAAGCGGCCAGCACTACGACGACAGGAGAGAGGATACAAAAATACTATTATTATTTTTTAGTTGTGTGGCTGCTTTCATTAAAGAAGTGTTTATAATTCCATTCGGATTTTTATGATAACGGTTTTTAATAGATTCGGTTTTAAGTAATTCTTTTAAATCTGCATCTGTAGTAATATGTTTGTCTTGTTCCAACAAAATCTCATCTTTGATGGCTAAAATCTTTGTTTAAATGTCCGTATAACCATTCTGAAGATGGCTCATGTGAGCCGAAAGGGCCAACTTAATAAAAAACTATCCAGATGTTGGACAATTTTTGTCTTTATTTTTACTCGAAATTAAAGCAAACATGCGAACATTAGAACGGCTCATTTTCAGGCATAATGGACACACATTGCCTGTTATATTTAACAAAATATGTTTATATATATATATATATATATATTTATAATGTAAGCTGCGACAGTTTCAAGCATGAGCACAATCTTCATGTCACGTGTGTTGACTCGAATATCTATATATGTTGGTGAATGGTGCATTATGGGTAGCAAAGTCTATTATATTATCCTAACGGTTATTGGGTAGGATATATTTTATATTATTCTAGAGGCTATTGGGATAGAAATAAATGTGAACCCGAATGCGGTTATTTGTAGTTATTTTATAATGTTGTTTGTTAACATTTTACTAATTATTTATTACTTAATTATACTTAATTATTTGTTGATTATTATTATTATTATTATTATTATTACATAGACTTTGCAAGATTGACACATATATATAAATGGTCGAGCCAACACACATGGTCAGAGGATAGCGTGCAAGCATGAGACACACTATCGCGAGTTGGCGTTGACCTTGGGATCCACTTTTATATTTAAATATGCTCTGGGTTGTAAAATGAAGTCAGGTAGCGAACGACACACCAGTGAGTCGCGGGTAATATATGCTAGTTATGATATCCTTACTCATATATGGCACGATCTAAAAGCATAAAGTCGCTTGTAGCAAAATTAATGAAGATATAGTATTGGGAGCCTAGGATAACGGCAAATAAGGTTGGGAAGACAACATGTTAATAAAACAGGGATTTCTACACAAAACACATGCATCCACTTAATTGGACGTATATACTAATAAAGAAAAATAATGTCGAATTAAAAAAAACTCCATTAATTGCTTAAAATTACTTTTAAATAAATTTAACAGCTATAGACTTAGAAAGGTCACACGAGATATTTAGACTCGCTTTGCTGTAGTGGCTTCGTGTAGCTTAATGGTAACATCCGCTTAGCTTGCAAGCGGTCTCCCAGATTAAAAAGGAATAAGGGTTCGATTTCTCAATATCTGTCTATACTGAGATGAGGTATTGTAATTATTTACCTTATTTACTTGCTGTCCTCAACATTATTGTCATATTCATGACGTTTCGGTAGTTGTACGCTTCTTCAGGATCTGTCTCTCTATATATCTATGAGATGAGGTTTGTAACTATTTACACTATTTACATTGTTCGGACTGCTGTCCTCATTTTTATTGCCATGTTCACGACGTTTCGGCCGTTGTACGCTCCGGTTATTTTCAGGTGAATGGAATTTTGAACAGAACCCTTTATTAAGAAGGCCGGAGCGTACAGCGGCCGAAACGTCGTGAACATGACACTATAGATGGAGACATCAATCCAAACAATGTAAATAATGGATTCGATTCATGTTGGGAGGCACATTTTCTTTATTAAGACTTTCGATTTCTAGCCGTGATTGACGACCAGTCTAGAAAGAAAAAATGCATTCAAAACTTTATGTACTCCTGGCAAAACATGCAGCCAGTCTATGCAGCCAACAAGAGTTAATAATGTTTTGGACAGTCAAAGAAACACGAACACACACGCATACGACATCATTATATATATATATATATATATATATATATATGGAGAAAACAACTGAAAAGTTTAATTTGCAAGTTTTCAGTTGTTTTCTCCGTATTATATACATATCAAGAAAGTATACGTGGCTTCTCATTATGCTAAATATATATATATATATATATATATATATATATATATATATATATATATATATATATAGTTCAGGTAAAAAAAATCCGTTGGTATATAATACAAGTGGGTCTTAATAATATATAATATTAAAAATGATCCCCAAAAGGAGCTCAGTGTATTTATTATAACAGAGCATATAAATTACACAACAGAGAAATTCCTTATTACCTCAGGGGTATAGTCTATTTCAACCGACGAACGTCAGTCTTATTCAATCCAGACGTCAGTCTTATTCACTCCATCCGCCTGGATTGAATAAGACTGACGTACTCGGCGTCGGTCGAAATAGACTATACCTATGAGGTAATTTTGGATTTCTCTGTTGTGTAATATATATATATATATATATATATATATATATATATATATATATATATATATATATATATATACCGTGTATCGTGACTTGTTTTCCAGAATGAAGATTTCTGTGGATTTTTCCTGATTATTACAACATGCTCCCACAGTGACTGCTATTACTGTTTTAAGATCTCTGTGTCTGGCTATTATATGATCGGCTTTAAAAGCCAATAATCTTAACAACAATGAATATGCAGATAACACTGTGTTGATAGTAGACACGGAAAGAAAGCTACAAAAGCTCTTACAGAATGTGGTGAAGGAAAGGGAGAAGAAAGGACTAAGTATAAACTGCAAGATGGCAGAATGCATGGTTATTAGCTGAGCAGTCTCCCCAAAGATGAAGAAGAGACTTGAAGTAACAGGAATGTAGTTCTGCAGAAGGATGCTGAAGATACCATCGACCGAACATGTGAGCAACAACGAGATTTTATATAAAATGGAAACAAAAGTGAAACTTTAGCTAACACCAGAAAGCGGTAGTTGACATTTCTGGAGGACATAATGAGGAAAGAAGGCTTGGAAAATTTGATACTCACAGGACAGATTGAAGACAAGAGGGACACAACGCATAACAAGCTTGAATAAATGGATGGCGGAGCAGGGTTTAGGAGAAATAGCAAAAAAACAAAATGTATTAAGAGCTACAAAAGACAGGAAATTGTGGAGAGCCTTGCTCGCCCACGTTTTGAGGGGACACGGTACATAATAAAGAATATTTATATCGTTGTTTGTATCATAAAACTGAAGATTAATTTTTTTGTCAGGTTAAGGTATAAGTTGTGTATCCATTTATGAGAAATTAATATTGCAAGTTTTACCAAACAAAAGGTATGGATGTCGATGTATTGTCTAATTATGTGGGTTCGTCGCATAAAAGTCGGACCATTATCAGTAACTGTCATTTCAATGTAAATAAATATTGTTGAAATAAGAACTTCATATATTACGTGTATTTAAGCTCTGGGTTATGGCACCAGTAGTCACTGATCGGGTCAGGTAAAAATTCTTAAAAAAGAATCAGCATACATACATATATATATATATATATATATATATATATATATATATATATATATATATATATATATATTTGTGTATTTAGACAGCAATCGTTCTTTCATGCACATTTCATTAAAAACGACTGACAAGGTGCTTTTATTTAGTTTGTTATATAATTTCTCGTGCGATCTAATAATGTTTTTCTTTTCAGATGATAAATTATATAAAAACCGTCCGAATGTTCTTTTTATCCGAGCGCTTTCGGCTATACATTTAGCCATTTTCAAGGATTATATTTCAACTGTTAGAATTAGAAATAGTTTATTATATGTATTATATTATATTATAAAATGTTTCTTTTTTTTTGTTTCAAAACACGGTCAAGATATTATGTCCATGTTCAAAGTTAATATTATTAAGTGTTGGTTTCTTTGTTTTTATTAATAAGGCTTCCATTATTTTTAGCCTTTTTTTTGCATGTGGATGATGCTATTATATTAGTGTTGTCGACAAGTATGTTCCGAATAGTGTCCGGTAGGTCTCCATAAATATTTAAATGAGATCCAATTGAGCTATTGTCACAAAGGTGTAGAGTTAGTCTGCGTGTTAAACAATTTGTAGTGTGGCCTATATAATTATTTACGAAAGTTGATTTTTGAGGAATACAATTCCTTAATGGGCATTTGAATTCGTAAATAATATTTGCCCTATTTAATATATATATATACCCCACACACATACACGTTCTTCCTGTGTTGCGTAGGGCTCGCGTGTGTGCCCGTGAGTAGTCTATCTGTTTTTGCCAGTGTATGTATATATATTTGTCCTCCTTTTTTTATTTGTTCTCCTTATTTTTTCTCTTTTTATAAGACTGTATATATATGGGGAGAGAATATATATATACATATGTAATCTAACGGGGACACGCACGCACACACGATACACAGAAATGGAAATAGATTTGACAGTCTCAAGGGTAATGTAGGATTAGGAAAACATCTCTCATCAACACATCTATCACCACCACCCAGGCCAAACCCAATGGTTTCATTACCACTTAGACTGAAATTCACTTTTTCCAATAGTCCTGAATTGAGATCAAGGCTCACTACAAATCTAGAAAACGAACAATGAAACATTAAAAGAACACGAGGAAAATTTATTCCTTTTGAAGATTTATTCCATTTATTTGCCTGAAGAAGGTCATTAGAGGGAGACACGTGTAACAGAAATATGAAGAATTAATAATAATATTAATAACGTTGTTATTGGTGAATAAGTTTTATAAAAAAAAAGAGAAGGTGTGGCGAGAGATACAACAAAATCCGATTGCAGCAGACGTCAAAATCGACTTCAAATTCGTATGAAGCATTAAAAAAATCAAACCAAAGACACGATACCTAAGTTTAAAATTAATTTTTTTAATGTAATATCTTTCTTGAAACATTTTTTTTAGTTTTAATTTCAAGGTAATAAGTTTAATTTAATATTTCCAGGAAACAAAATGCTTTGCTGTATTTCAAAACGCATTTAAATTGACTGGAAGTGTTTTCGTTTTGAAATTACTGAACATCGCTGATTTTAGCGCCATTTTTAGCCGTCCGTCTTTCTTATAAAATTATTCATGAATAAAATATACTTTTCTGAAACTTTATTTGAGGAATATTAGCTGATTTAATGTTTAATAAATCTTACTTGTAACTAATATTATTTACTTTAATTTTTTTTATTTTAAGTTTAAAATATCGCAGAAATGCATTTCTAACACGACGGTTGGTGTTTTTTTTTAAGGTGTTGACAGGCTGCAGTTTGAGCGTCAGACTAAAGTTTATGTAATTTCTTTCTATGGTGGACATATCTAGACAAATTACTTGAGGCATATAACGTGAGCGCCTTTTATATATATTTTTTTAACTACCCAGTAATCTTAAAAATGGAGAAAATATTCTCCGTAATCTAACGTTTTTTTTGAATTTCAGGTGCTTTGGTTTTAAATTTACTAAAGTTATCGCTTATTTTCTGATAATGTTGTGTATGGGAGTCCGCATTTGCAAAACTCGGCACCTTTCAATTTGAGTTCCTGACTTCCTCAGTTGATAAGTACTTTGCTCGTAAATTCTCATCTAATTCAACGCTCGACTCGTCCGGTGCACTTACACCCGATTTCCCCGCTAGAACTGAGGTTCTGTCGAGCGATTTGCACATAAACCCATCGTTGGTATTGGACATCATCTCTAAATTAGACTCCCATAAGGATAGCGGTGGGGACGGGATACCAGCCATTGTGCGGAAGAAAGGTGCTCTTGAACTGGCGCCTGTCCTCTCCAAACTATACAACTACTGCCTCAACGAACTCCTGTTCATCTGTTCTACCTGTCTTCAAGAACTCTGGCGACTCTTCTGACCCATCTAACTACCATCATATTAGTCTCCTACCACTCTTCGGCAAAGTCTTTGAAGCTTTAGTCAACGCCGAAGTGGTTACGCACCTTACATCCCATGATCTGCTCTCTGACAAGAATTATGGTTTCCGCTTTGCCCGATCTACGCCTGATGTGCTCACGGCCATAACTGAATTTGTTTGCCAAGCACTTCACAATAACGGAGAATCTCGTTCCATAGCTCTAGATATCTCTAAAGCGTTTAATAGGATTTGGCATTCCGACCTCCTTCGTAAGCTTCAGGAGTCCGGTATTTCAGGACGATTATTTGACTTAATACAATCATTCCTGTCAAACCGTGTAATGAAGGCCGTCCTTAACGGATTCTCCTCCAGTTCCTTTCTCACGAACGCAGGTGTTCCCCAAGGCTCTATCCTGGGTTCTACACTGTTCCTTATCTCCATTAACGATCTTCCTGATGTCATCAGTTCCTAAGTAGGCATCTATGCAGACGACACCACTATTTATTTAGAAAATCTGGTATCGCTGGCAAAACTAACCTAGCCGTTGGTCTCGAAAAGGACCTCCAATCGGTTGTTGACTGAGGCAGGAAATGGCTGGTTAACTTTAATGCCCCAAAACTGCTCTCTATGACCCACCACAGAGAACTTTCCATGCCTCCCATTAGAATGTCTGATGCTGAATTCCACGAGAGCACCTCTTTGCGACTGCTTGGTCTCACACTATCCGCTGACCTGAGGTGGAATAAATACATTGAATTAATAGCTTCATCTACCGCAAGGAAAGTTAGTTCCCTGTGTCGCGCCAGGAAGTTTTTCTCGCCCGAGTCCATCCTTCATCGACATCTGCAGATGCCTTGATCTATTCCTCGCCCTTCTCTTCCTCCTTTCCTCGTTTACGCCTCTTTACTCTTGCTCCTACTCTCTCTAACCCCTTGCCTGATAGTGCACTCCCGCCTTGCTTGGGGTGAAAATTAAAAAAAAAAAAATACAAAAACTTGAAAATTCTTTTTAAAATATTGGTGGTCGCTAAATTGTAATAAGCTTTTAAATATAGTTTTTACTTAATAACAATATCACGTAACCTGGAGAATTTAAGACAAATTTTTAAATAATTTTAAACTTTATAAATTATCATAATTAAAATTTTAAAAAATGAAAACAATTCTTGTAAAACTTCAATATTCATCGGGAAATTTTTTTTCTTAAGATAATAGTGTCCATTATATTAAAGTTTTTCTAATTAAATAAACTCTTAGTTTTATTTCATTTTTTATTTTCCGATTCAGAGTAGATTTTCGGTAACTGGGGGGGGGGGGTCCTGTTTTACAAAAAAAATTGATGATTTAAATTCTTCTGATTTTAGCTAATATAGATTTTAAGCGGGAAAAATTTAATTTGCACAAATTTCACAATATTAAATATGTTGGGCGGGGAAGTGGGTAACAAATGTAAAAAAAAATATATTTTTTTAAGTAGTCTTGCTGTTTGCTAATATAAATAATAAGGGGCTGAAATTTAATTACTCGAAATTTCATAAAATTAAATAAGTGGGGTACACAGATTTTACAAATATACGTTTACCAATATTTTCTAAAAAATATATATTTCTAAAATAATTTAATTTTTTAATAAGTCCTGAAAGTTTCATTAAAATCCGACAATTATTTGATTTTTGAAAGAATTTCCAAATCAATGTGTTCTTTACCCCAATTTACTATTCTAATTTTTGGTCACTGCGCTGACAAAAATAAAAAAAATAAAAATAAAAACAAGATTTTGATTTGAACCAAAAGTTCGAACGTTCTAAAATGGACCAAAATATAAAATTTAATAAATAAAAAATTCCTTTGTTCTTTCTTTTTAATAACAGCAGAAAGGCTTTGACGATAACAGTTTGATTTTGGGACATTTTTTTCATCAGGGTATGCTAATTTTTTAGCGAATCATTGGCGGTACCTACGTTAGTGTATAAAGCTTTCATATCCAAACAAACCATGTGTGTGTTAATTTATTTTTGTCTGTTCGTCTTTCGACAATGTTACCGAAGTTTTTAACATGTCAAGTGTTAACTGTTCCAAGGAGTGTGATTAAAGTTGTTTTTTTCCATAGATTTCGCGAGTTTATGAAGAAATATGATACATCGCATAAAAAATATTTTTGTGTGTGTTTGGCCGGCCATAAAGTTTGTGTAATTTAGGGTGATATTCGATCAGTTTCGACCCCCTCTTGTCCTCATTATCACTTAACATTTTGATTGATTTGTTAAATTTTCGTGCCTCAGAAATTTTATATTTATGGGTTTTTTTTTCATAACTCTTTCTATCATTGAGTAAAAAAAAGTGTTATTGCCATTTTAAGGGCCTTACACTCGACAACAATGATAGTACCCAACTCGAGGCAGTGGTAGAAATGCCCTAACTTCACAATAAATATTTTAGTTCTCTTGTGAGTCTTTGTGTTAATGTCGTTTAAACATCTGTTCTGATATTATAAACAGGCAATAAAAGAATTTATTTTCTTTGTATGGAACAATTTAATGACACCTCTTGGCCTTGTACTCACTTTTATATCACGGCATTTCGCTAGACTGTCGTTCGGCGACTGTCTGAAATTATGGGTTATTCTTTATCTCTACTGTATTTTTTCTTTCTTACAAGACCCGATTGCCACTCGAGGTAGAGGGTTATGTTAGGAGGCCATTTATGCGGATAGGAGTGGAAGATGACGGTTAACCCTAGCCTTGAACAGGATAAGACTGTAGGGGAAACATCTTCTTGGGAGTATGTTCCATAGAGCAGTGATTCGTGTGAAGAAGCTGTTCAAGTGGAACTTACTTCTCACCGATGAAATACGGGTGGTTTGCTACAATGTAAATGGCATGGCGGGTCCTTATCATGAAGATTCGTCTCGGCGGAACCAGAGAATGTAGTTCGTCCGAACACTTAGCGATCGAGCAGCGTGAGGCTTGCCACATCCCGCCGGTAGGAGAGAAGTTGGAGGGTGAAAAATAATTCGTCACCTCCAAGGACTCGGAGACGCTTTCGGACTCTATCAAGGCCAGAAAGTGAACACTTGGCAGCTCCCGTCCAAATATCACAACAGTATTCCCTTTTGGGCCTAACCCGGCTCTTGTAAAGGTAGAGGTTAGCATGAGGAGTCTGGTACTTACTGGGTCGACCGTTTTATCTGCATTCTTAGCAATGGATCATACGTACGAGATCCGCTTGAGGTCAGATGCGAGTCTTTCAAGACACGGTGGTCCATGAGAAGACAGTCGTAGTACCGGGAAAAGAATTTCTGAGGTCTGGAAACTCAGATTATTTTGAGGACCCACGGTCGAAAAAGGAGATGCTGAGACAAACAATCTCGATCTAGTGGTCATACAAAAATTTGTAAAGAGCGTATCTTACTTGGCCGAGCCAACCCTTGCAATCGAGTGTGATTTGGTAAAAGAATTAGACTTTGAGGAACTCATCGCGCATTTTGCTTCAATGAAAGTTCGAAAAAGGCTTTCTTTCTCTCCTCTAATGTCGTTTCTTTTTTTGATGTTATGATTATCATTCATTCTTTATTTTTGGAATTCGTGTTATTTATTTTTCAGCGTTCTTTTTCATTTCAAATACTAACACTGCATTTTTCTTTCTTTCTCTTTTTCTTTCTTTCTTTCTTTCTTTGTCACACAATTTACTTATTTCTCAACGCTTCTTTTCAAATGCTATCTTTGCATTTTCTTTCTTGTTTTCCTTCTCTCTTTCTAATTCTTGTTACGTATTTCTCTACGCTCTTTTTTTCTTTCAAATGTTACATTTGCAATTTTTTTACTTACTCTATTTTTTGTTTCTTTTGTTATTTATTTCTCTACATTATTTCTTCCCTCAAATATTATCTTTGCGTTTTTCTTTCTTTGTCTTGCTTTCTTTCTTTCTTGTTCTGTCTGATGTTATCTTTTTTTTTATTTCTCCTTCTCTCCCTTTCTTTCTCCCTTTGTAATTCCTATTACTTATTTCTCCACGCTCATTTTTCTTTCTTTCGCTTTCTTTCGTTCTTTCTTTCTTTGCTGTACATGTTACTTACTTCTATGTTATTTTTAAATATTATATTTGCAATTTCTTGTTACATATTTCTCTACGCTCTTTTTCAAATGTATTTTTTGCATTTTCCTTACTTTCTCTTTCTTTCTTTCTTTCTTTCTTTCTTTCTTTCTTTCTTTCTTTGTAATTATTGGTACATATTTCTCTACGCTCTTTTTTCTTTCCAATGTTCACTTTGCCCTTTTCATTCTTTCTCTTTGTTTCTTTTTTTCTTTCTTTGTAATTGTTGTTATTCTCTACGGCCATTTTCTTTTCAAATGTTATATTTTTCTTTCTATCTCTTTTTCTCTTTGTTTCCAACTTTCTTCGCCATTTTTTTCTTTTTTCCTTCTTTCTTTGTAAATCTTGTTACTTATTTCTCTACACTCATTTTCTTTCAAATGTTATCTTTGCATTTTTCTTTCTTTAGTTCTTTCTATCTTTATTTTTTCTTTGTAATTCTTTTTACTCATTTCTCTACGCTACTTTTTCTTTCCAATGTTAATTTTGTATATTTCATTCTTTCTTTTTGTTTCTTTGTTTCTTTCTTTTTTTCTTTCCTTGTAATTCTTGTTACATATTTCTCTACGTTTTTTTTTCTCTTTCCAATGTTATCTTTGCATTTTTAATACTTTCTCTTTCTTTCTTCTTACTTTTTTCTCTATGCTCTATTCTTTCTTTCTTTCTTTCTTTCTTTCTTTCTTTCTTTCTTTCTAATTCTTGCTACTTATTTGTTCACGCTGGTTTTCTTTCAAATATTATATTTGCGTTTTTCCTTTTTCTCTCTCTTTCTTTTCTTTTGTTTGTTTGTTTATTTTCGTCCTTCTTTCTGACATCCTTTCTCTCTTTTTACTTATTTCCATACGCTCTTTTCCTTTCAAATGTTATTTTTGCATTTTTCTTTCATTTACTTCCTTTCTTTCTTTTTTTCTTTCTTTCTTTCTTTTGTAATTCTTATTAGTATTACTTATTTGTCCACGCTCTTTTTTTATTTCCAATGTTATATTTCATTTTTCTTTTTTTTGTCTGTCTTTCTTTCCTTTTGTTTGTCACTTTCTTTCTTTCTTTCTTTTTTTCTTTATTTCTGTCTTTCTTTCTGTCTGTCTGTCTGTCTTTCTTTCCTTTTGTTTGTCACTTTCTTTCTTTTTTCTTTCTTTCTTTCTGTCTTTCTTTCCTTTTGTTTGTCACTTTCTTTCTTTCTGTTTGTCTTTCTTTCCTTTTGTTTGTCACTTTCTTTCTTTCTTTCTGTCTGTCTTTCTTTCCTTTTGTTTGTCACTTTCTTTCTTTCTTTCTTTCTGTCTTTCTTTCCTTTTGTTTGTCACTTTCTTTCTTTCTTTCTTTCTGTCTGTCTTTCTTTCCTTTTGCTTGTCACTTTCTTTCTTTCTGTCTGTCTTTCTTTCCTTTTGTTTGTCACTTTCTTTCTTTCTGTCTGTCTTTCTTTCCTTTTGTTTGTCACTTTCTTTCTTTCTTTCTTTTTTTCTTTATTTCTGTCTTTCTTTCTGTCTGTCTGTCTGTCTTTCTTTCCTTTTGTTTGTCACTTTCTTTCTTTTTTCTTTCTTTCTTTCTGTCTTTCTTTCCTTTTGTTTGTCACTTTCTTTCTTTCTGTTTGTCTTTCTTTCCTTTTGTTTGTCACTTTCTTTCTTTCTTTCTGTCTGTCTTTCTTTCCTTTTGTTTGTCACTTTCTTTCTTTCTGTCTGTCTTTCTTTCCTTTTGTTTGTCACTTTCTTTCTTTCTTTCTTTCTCTTCTCTTCTAACTTATTTTTCTATGCTCATTTTCTTTTAAATGTTATTTTTCAATTTTTCTCCTTTTTTCTTTTCTTTCTTCTTTCGTTCATTCTTTCTTTTTTAAACTCCTACATATTTTGTTAAATAGAAACCCTATTTAGCGAAAGTAGTCCATTACACAAGTTTACTGTAATTGCTGATATCACGGTTAACAGCTGAGAAATGCCGTCAAACCACCCACTTTCCATCCCCTTCAACCGTCGACTCATTGCTAACAAATGATACTTATTGTCCCGTCTTTATGTCGGCACACCCATGTCAAGATCACCAAGCTGAAACAGACAGTTTATCTACCTGCTTTGCCGCCAATATCTACGACGACCACGACGACTACAACTGCAAAAGCTTTTATGAAAGTTCACTAACCGCAGTTACCATCAGTAAACATTCATAAATCTTTTCGTAATCTTACAATTCAAATATATAAAAAGAAACTGATCACTCGCTTTTTTACCGTCTAATTTTAGATTATAACTTTCAAATTCTGCCAATTTTAAGTGTAATAAAGATAATTATATCTACCATTATTACCCCACAGAGATACTAGTCAATGACTACTCGAGTAAAAGGTACTTTAACTACTTAAATTCTTCTTAATCTTCTATATACCGTGTCCCTTCAGGGCGTTGGCGATCATAGCTCTCCACAACTTCATCTCTTAATAAATTTTGTTTTTTGTTATCTATCTTAAAACTTGTTCCGCCATCTATCTATTCAAGTTCAACTAGTACGGCATGCGTTGTTTTCCCCTTGCCATTCTTGCCTTCAAACTGTCCTGTGAGTATCAAAATTTCCCAGCCCTCTTTTCTCATTATGCGCCCTAGAAATTACAACACTCTTTTTGATGTTAAGTATAAGTATCCTTTTTGTTTCCATTTTCTCTAAAACCTAGTCGTTGCTCTTATGTTCGGTTTATCTTATTCTCAGCATCCTTCTGTAGAGCCATAGTCCTGTTGCTTCAAGTCTCTTCTTCATGTGTGAGGGAAATTATTCAGCATTCACCACCATATAGAAGGGCCGATATTGAATAACAGTTCAGTACTCGTTTCTTTATTTATAATGAAATTTTCCAGTTTCTTAATACTTTGCTTAGCTTTTGGAAGGCATCTTTCGCTATTCCAATGAGCCTTCGGATTTCAATGTTACACTTTTCGTCCTCTGTTAATACGCTTTCCAGATGTTTAATTGTTGTATTTGTTTGATTTTGGCATCTCCAATTTGTAATTTTCATATTGGCCTGTTGCTTTTGTTGATAAACATGTATTCAGTCTTCTTGAAACTGAACTTTAGTCTTTTCTTCTCGCTTTCTTTCACTACATTCTAAAATTCTGTCCTTTCTATGCCTGCTATCAATACTATTTCAAACTGTGATATATCTTATATAGTTAAGATTGTGGCAGCCAATAATGAATCCTGGTAGGACATCTAATTATTTCAAAATCGTCTCACAGAATAGGTTGAATAAGTCCGGCGAGAAGACACATCCTTGTCTTACACCACTTTCTATTTTTGTATATCTACTGGATTCATATTCTATCCGTAATCAAGCGGTTTGCTGCCAGTCCTGAATTATTCTAATATATTTTCCATGTAGGTCAAGGTTACTTATTTGATATTATTAATAACAAAAAGATGTTTTCCAAAAGCTAAGCAAAGTATTCTGAAATAGAGACAAAAAGAAAAGACTGCTGAAATGTTATATAATACCAGCGCTCTTATATAGCAGAAATGTGACTCTACAGAAGGATGCTGAGAATATCATGGACATAACATATGAGTAACGAGGAAGTTTTAAAGGCAAATATAAAGAAAAAGGATACTTTTAATTAGAATCAGAAAGAGACTATTGAAATTTATAGAACTCATGAGGAAAGAGGGCTTGGAGAATTTGCCCCTCACAAGACATATTGAAGGCAAGAGAGACAGAGAAAAACAGCGAGTAACCTCCATAATAATCTTGTGCAAATAGATGACAGAAGTGGGAGGGATGGGTAACCTTACTAAGAGCTAGAAACCATAGGAAGTTGTGGAGAGCCATAATCTCCCACGTTCTGATGGGACATGGCACAAGTAGAAGAGTATTTGTCATTATTGTGACGTCAAACATCATTTGTAATTCTTGCAAGACAACTACAGGATTTCTTTCTTTCTTTTTTATTTCTATCGATGAAAATATCCCCCAAGTCGTTAGTCTTTTTTTGTTTGTTTAGGTGGCCGTCAAAAACATCTGTTACCCTCGGAATTTGCGATAGACAACACAGTATAGTTATTTTCCAAGTGTAGCTTAGATGTGGCACAAGCCCGAAAGTAGGGGGCACCTAGTGAGGATCGAACTCATTACTCAGTCGTAATTGTTCTAGCGAGACAAGCTTGCTAACCATTACACTGCCTCGAGGTGGCATTAGATAACAGAGTATAACTGTGACCATCTTAGTATAATTTAAAGTACACCCAGTGAAATACCCAGTTTGAGATACCCAGTGTATATGGTAAAATCAAATTATTTTTTAAATCATGTTGTGGCTGCCAGTGACAGTCATTAAATTGGTTTTGGGGTGACAAACAGTCGTTTTTTTGTGGGGAGGGGTTTTGCCAGTAGATATATTACGAGATTTACTTATGTATGATTATTTATTAAACTCGTTGGATAAATAGATCTGCGTAAGATTGTGTTGTCCTCGTCTTACTAATAAGGAGTGAGATCTTGCTTTGAAAATCAGCATTCGATATCTGGTTTTTACCGAACCTCACTGTCAAGCGTATTTGAGTTTAAATTCGTTTTTTTTTTAATGTTGAAAAAGGATAAAAGTTTGGTTTCTCATACTTATGATAAATATACCCTGAGTAGGCCGGAGAACGAAACGGCCGCCTACTGCGGGAAAATCTTCTGAGTCAGTTACGAATTGAAAAGAGACATAATTACCCAGGCGTGTATCACGTGAGGCAATTGACTTGAACCTGAGTATATCAACTAATAGAAGCTACTTTTGTTAGTTTATAATAATTTATTTGCTGTTGGGAGGTTGTATTAGTCAAGTGTTGTTCATAGTGTAATTAAATAATACAGTTCTTATTGGTGTTTATTTTGTTACTTTCAGACGTATAAAGTTATGAATACTTTGTAAGGAAGATATAAGCTCAAAAGAGAAACGAAATATTGAGTGTTATGAGCAAAACTTTGAAAATTGCGAAAAAGGTAAAAAAAGATCCTAAAAGAAACAAAAAATGAAAATATTCGCAAGATAAGAAATGTTACAGAAGGAAATAGAAGAAAACAAAAAGAATAGAAGGTTGCCATTTACAAGAAATATGGAAGCTTAAAAGAATAAAATTCTGTATTGAGTCGATGGAACACAATTTTAAAATCACAAGCATGTTAAGCAGAAATTATAAAATGAAAATGAAATTGAAATCATTAAGATAAAAAAAAAAATTAGCTTCAAGAATGTCACAAAATAAATTTAAGAAAAATGAGACATCTAATAAACAAGAAAAATGAATTGACCAACAAAAAAATATTTGACGAAGCTGGTGTTAGAAATGTAAAGAAAGAAAAGAGAAAGAATATTTAAAAACCTTGGTTAAAGACATGAAAGCAACAAGCCACCATTTTTATACAAAAATACACGTATTAGCGGAATGACATACATAAAACAATTCTTAATAATTTTAAATGATGAAGTTCGTGCAATATAGGTGTCTCCAATGATTCGCTAAAAATGAACATACATGATGAAATAAATGTTCCAATCTTTATAAAAACAAAGTTTTATCGTCAAAATCTCTATATTATTAAATGGAAACTCCAATTTTTTTTTATATTAAATTATATTTTTAACCCTTCTTATAATCTTACAAATTTTGTTTTTCCTTCGTCAGCGGGTGACCATATATTAGTGTGGGAAATCTTAACGTCTTTTTGCAGTGTAAAACTCATTGGTTGGAAATTCTTGCAAAAATCAGATAATTGTCGTATTTTAATGACATTTCTAAGACTTATTCACAAACTGTCGGAGGGGCATTTAAACTAGGTCCTGCAGAGGGCTTTTGATTGGACTTTCATCACAATAGGTTGGAAGAGCAGATGCAATAGGTAACTATAAACTACAAAAGAACTCAAAATTGATCGCTGCATTTAAGTATTGCATTAATATTTAAGTTTACCTTTTAAAAATTCAACAATTACTCTTCTGTCGCCACTTAATTTAAAAACAATTTGATGTACGTAGGTCCTTACTTTCCGTACAAGCAATTTTATTTCAAGGGTAGATTTCGTTGGATTTAACAATTAATTTCGATTATTCTTAAACTTATTTCCAAGTTATAAAAATTGTTATCGTACAAAAAAAATCGTCGCAAAAAATCACGTAAAAATATCGCTGAAAACAATCGCAATAATGAAAACTTGGGAATCCAAAATTTCAGGTTTTTAATTTGCAATGAAACTTAGATATCATTTATTTTTTTTAAATCTTTAATTACTTTTTACTATATTATGGAAACGGTTGTCTTAAAAAATTTTTTCGATGAATAATGAATTTTTACAAGAATGTTTTTTCTAAATTTTAATTAGAATAATGTAGTTTTTAAATCTTTAAATTTTGTATTAATTTGTAGCGGTCAAGTGTTATTGTTATTAAATGAAGACTATATTTACTAATCATAAATGGAAAAGTTCAATACAAATTCAATGACCCCCAACAGTTTACAAATAATTTTGAATATATTATATGTGTGTATAAACGTGTCTATTTTTGTAAGTATGGATATTCAAACGTGACATTATCAGAAAATAAGAGCGGCAACTATAGTAAAGTTAAAATTTATTGGTAATTTTCTAACATTTCCTCAACAAGCATCTTCGTAAGTTAGACTATAAAGCCAAAGTACCTAAAACTCTACAAAATAATAGATTGCTTAGATTAATTTCTTAAGTTTTTAAGATTACTGGGTAGTGTAAAAAATTATATAAAAAGGCGTTCTCGTTATATTCGTCAAGTAGTTGTTATAGTTATCTTAGAAAAAAATCCCAAACACAAGTCTATGGAGAAAGCTGTCAACCTCTCATAAAAAACAACTTCCGTGTTAAATGTGCTTTTATGCGATATTTTAAACTAAAAGTAATATTTGTTTCAAATCGTATTAATTAAACTTTAAATCAGCTAATCATTCTCAACTTTTGAGAAAAGTAAAATTTATTTTTGAAAGATTTTTAATAAATAAAATTATGCTGTCTTGACAGATTTGCCAATATGGACGATTTTATCGTTTTTACTGATAATGATTAAAAAACAAATTCCAATCGATTTAAATTTAGTTTGAAATACAGTAAAGTATTTTGCTTATTGGAAATATTAAATTTAATCTATTAGCTTGAAATTAAAATTAAAATAAAAGGTTCAAGAAAGATTTTTCATTTTAAAAAATGTATATTAGGTATTGCTTTTTGTTAGAGGGACCTAAGTATATATATATATATATTAAACATGCAGTATTGAATGTTAAAGACAACATAGTCTTGCATATTTTCTTTTGAATTTTCTCATATTCTCTCATGAGACATTTTATTTGAAAATGATTTCGAAATAAGTATTGTCCGTACGATGACCTAGCGCTTTCGAACATCATTGTTCATCTTCAGGGTCAATATATTTAGTCAAATTTTTTTTTTTTTTTACTAAAAATATTGACCCTGAAGATGAACAATGATGTTCGAAAGCGCTAGGTCATCGTACGGACAATACTTATTTCGAAATCATTTTCAAATAAAATGTCTCATGAGAGAATATGAGAACATTCAAAAGAAAATATGCAAGACTATGTTGTCTTTAACATTCAATACTGCATGTTTAAAAGAAAAGTTGCTGCCAAATTACACACACACACACACACACACACACACACACACACACACACACACACACACATATATATATATATATATATATGAGAGAGAGAGAAGAGAGAGAGAGAGACTTGAATAAAAAATACTGTTTAATTAAAAAACAGAGCTTCTACTCGAATATAAGAATCCATAAAAATAACGTTTAAACAAAATAAATTAAATATAACAATATGCTGGATTCAATCCATTTCCTAAATATATAAATATATATATATATATGTGTGTGTGTGTGTGTGTGTGTGTGTGTGTGTGTGTGTGTGTGCGTGTGTGTGTGTGTGTGTACTGGGTGTAACAGCAAATTTGTCTAAATCGTTTAACAGCAAAATTGTCCAACTGCTAGATTAAGTTTTGAACCGTTTTATCTCAGAAATGATTAAAGATATCTTACTGGAATTCTCCGAGGTTTTTACAACACTATTCGATACTGCTTTGAAAAATAAGAATGTATTACAGCTGTAAGTTGAAATGATAATCCATCTTGCGATTGTGGCCTCCTGATCCAGTTT
>OZ038511.1:6545325-6585325 GCA_964036315.1 Acanthosepion esculentum
AACCATAATGACAACATCTACACATAAACTAATGGTGTTAGTATGGGAAATCCGCTCGGCCCATGCTTTTCTAATTACTACATGTCCCACGTGGAAAAGATGATATTTAAACTGGCCAACCCAAAATATATGCCCGCTACGAAGACAATATTTTTTATTTTAGCGAAGAACAAACAAGAAATAAATAATCTCAAAACCATATTTGAAAAAAAAATCAAAAGAATAAACTCCCACTCTTAGACGTTTTCGTAGAATACAGTAACAACACTTTTACCACCTCATTATATAAAAAAACCCACTAGCAGAAACTCTTGCCACCTTAATTTTAAGAGTGAATGTCCACTTAGATATAAAATAGCAGCTATAAATAATTTCCTAAAGAGAGTACACGAGAATTCATCCTTTCGTCTACTTTTCCTTAAAGAACTCAACAATGCAAAACAGACACTAGTTAACAATAATTTTCCTAACTACCTCATCGACCACCAGATTAAACTATTTCTTCCCAAAGTAACTAATAACGATACTGAACACAGAGACAAAAACAATAACATTAACATCTTCTACAAAAGCCAAATACACTATATGCAAGATGAATATTAATTTAGAAATATCATGAATAAATACACTACCCCAGTCGACCCGAACAAGAAAATTAAATTAATTTTATATTACAAAAAATTTTAAACAGCTAACTTTATCATCAAAATAACGACACACCTCAAAAATCAAAACTACAAAGAACCAACATTATTTATGATTTCAAATGCTCCTTAAGGAATTGTGTTCTTGATCAAACCAAACTAATAAATAATTACATCAGTCACACTACTACATGTCTATCCAGACGACTTACGTCACACCTATCCAACGACAGCTCCATTAGAACTCATTTAAACACACACAAAGCCTACCTACTTCTGTGGAAATCTCGATCTATATATAGATAATACTTTGATTTTTACAGGTAATCTGCGTGTATTATGCATAATTTTCTCACCATCCAGCCACTACTGTTGCTTTTAATAACTAATCATAAACATACTAAAATGTACTTCACATTAAAACAGTTAATACAATCGCAATAATACTACATGCCCATACCAAAACAATGAGTACACTTTACAAGGTATGACAATTTTTCTACTAATAAAACAGTCAATGCTTCATGATTACGAATAATCTAAGCAAAGCGAGTCGTTACTGGAAATACAACAAAGTCGAATAGAAAGGAAATTCTCATAGTTTTCACCCCGCACCTTCGTTGTCGACTGATTATTATTTAGTCGAACTCCAGCTGAGAGGCGGTAATTGGCTCATTCGATCCAAACGTATATCAAACTCCGTCACAAAGAAATAGACAGCCAAAATATATGATTCCTACTTGATTTACCTATATCTATGTCCGTTGCGACAACCCACCTTTCTTTCTGCTCTCACAAGCAGTGTTAATTGATGGCGACTTCTAGCAGACGTTGGAAGGATTTCGTGCTTTCGTTCATGCCTGATGTGAATTTGAAAGTAATCAGAAATTTATAGGACAAAATATTTATTTGTTTTTAGAAATAAGTTTTTTCACGACTGGAAGGCCACTTTCTTCTCTTCCTAATGGTTAATCTTTATAGGAAAAATAAATAAGAGACAAATTATCGGACAGTGAAATAACTTTTAATATATGGACACCAACGTGTACACAGATAAATTTTGATGCTGGAATATACATATGCTCGATTATTGACATCTGGAAAAAGGTGAGACTCTGTGTTTAAGTTATATAATGTTATTTTAAAACTGATCATTAAGGACTTTGCTTTTACAAATTCTTTTTTCTCATTTTTTCTTTCTTTCTTTCTTTTTCCTTTCTTTCTTTCTTTCTTTCTTTCTTTCTCTTTCAAAGTAGTTCATCCTATACAAACAATTTAATTTTTTTACTTCCTTATTTTTTCTTTCTTTTCACGAATTTTTCTTTTTTCATTTTTTTATTTCTTATTGTTTCTTCCTTCCTTTTCACGAATTCTTTTCACAAATTATTTCACTATTACTCTTTCTTTCTTTCTTTCATTTCTTTCTTTCTTTCTTTCTTTCTTTCAAACATTAAACATGTTTGACTTCCAACTGATGTTTTGAAACACCTTATCAAGGTGCATTTTTCTGTGTTCAGCGAATCTGACTTTTTCTCGATCAACGTAATCAGTGATATTTTTTTATCGTCTGCCAAAATTGGGACAGCTTTTAGCTTAAGTTCCCATTGAAAACTTATTAAACTATAAGAAACAGTTATTATTTGTTTGGAAATTAAAAAAAAAAAAAACAATAACTTCTTAAAAATAAATTTCAACAAAGACGACTAGGGCGTCAAAAATTAAATTTATTCTATATTGCTAAATTGTTTCAGTTTTCTTAAATGATGACTAATGAATCAACAGTTTGCTTTTACGGTTTCGATTTTTGTACTAATTGTTTACTTATATCAGCCGGTCTACTTGTCTGTCTGTCTATCTACCTATCTATCTATCTATAGTTCTAGTTTTTTTCTTTATCTATCTTTAGATATATGTATGTATGAATCTATCTGTGTCTATTCATTATCTATCTATCTATCTATCTATTAGATCTATTTGTATACGTATATAAAAATTAGTCTTTTTTATTATTAATTAAGTCTGTTATTATTTTTTAAGTAGTTGTAATAAATATTACATTGAGATATTTTTTTTTAAATTCTCGTTTTTTTTTAGAAATTCGAAAGATTGGTTCTTTCCAAAATATTTTATGTAAACAAACAACATATTTTCAATATGTCGATAATGCTTTATTGATATATCTCCGAAAAAAAACAATATTACCTGAACTTGTAAATAAACTAAACAACATCGAGTGGACAATCGAATTTACTTATGAAACAGAAAAACAAAAAAAAACAAACAATTATATTGCATTTCCGCAAAAAATCCATTATTGCGGCTGGCAGAGGATAGAAAAATAAAATAAAATAAAATAAATAAAATAAAATAAAATAAAATAAAATAAAATAAAATAAAATAGAAAAAATAAAATAAATAAAATAAAATAAAATAAATAAAATAAAATAAAATAAAAAAAAAAATAAAATAAAATAAAAAAAAAAATAAAATAAAAAATAAATTGTTTATAGTTTCTTTGTTCAAACTTTTTTTCAATAAATAAATTTCTCATGACTTTAAAAAAATTTAATTAAAAAAACGGAATGGTAATAATAAAAACTAAGTGTCTATCGAAAATGCAGTAATAAAAATGACCTCATGAACTCTCTTATTCAAATCATAGCAAGAGAATAAAACTCGTAATGAATATCGTCCTGTATTTAAGATCTCTGACAAATTTTTAGTCCTCAGTATTTACATGGTGAAGAGAAATACACTTTTAAAGGCTACCAATAGTCTCTTTATTTCAAAATGTAAACAGGAGAGAATAACGTTTATAAGTCAATGAAGCAAATAAACTTGATAAAAGTTGACACATACCACGCAACTCAATAACGACTACAATTGGAAAGAATTTATCTAAAATTAATATGAATTTTGTTACAACTACTTTCAAACTAATAATAATAAACTGGAACCAAATAATAAAAACTTGAAGCAGAAATTTACAGACTGCAAATGATGCCACACATCTAAGAATACAACAACTCTATGTAAACAATGTCGACGTACATTTCCGAGATTTCCGGCAATTCAATTAATAATGTGAAAGAAAACTTATTGAATTCGAGGCAAAGTTGTTGTATATGAAAAGTTAGCGATTAATCAGTGCTATCAGTGATTGCACGCACATGTCCACGCACGCTGCACGCACAGACACGCACACACACGCGCATGCACGCACGCACGCACACGCACAAACGTACATGCATGCACACTCACAGAGGGGCATACACACACATGCACGCACATACACACACAAATGCACGCACCCACGCACACACACAGATCCATGTACACACACATGCACGCAAACACACACTCACATACACACACAGACGCACATACACGCATAAATGCACGCACACATGCACACAGACACACACACACACACACACACACACAGGCACATACACACACATGAACACACACGTACACAGACACAGAGAGGAACATACACACCACATATACACACACGCACATACACTGACACGCACATATACACACAGAGGCACATACACACACATACGCATACGCACACATACAGATGCGTGGGTGTAGTGTAAAAGATATCGGTGTGGAAAGTTAAATCCTGTTTAATTTCCCTTCGCACTAATGCCCATGGAAAAGGCACGCATCCTATGACTGAAAGAGAATGGTAGACTGGATTCTTTAGTCATGGCTGACGACCAGTCTAGGAGAAGGAAAAATCAGAATTCAAGTCAAATCTTTTTTTTTTTTTACTAAATATCCGCCCAATACATGGCTTAAGAACCACTCAAAGTAGAGTGTTACTGAACAAGGTTGTTGCAGGGACGTAAAGGAGTTGTCAGTAAATGCAGATTATGGGGATATGGAGGATAGAAAATGGTTTAGCTTAGACTTGCAGAGGTTAAGATTGTAGTGACCAGGGAAGCATCTTTTAGGGAGTCTGTTATCGGGGAAGAAGCTGTCTGGGTGGGACTGCCTTCTTACAAATGAAGTAGGAAGTGAAAGAGAATGATTCGAACCCGTGAACCTGGCATAACTGGTGGAATTAAGGAATGTATTTCGTCTGAACATTTGCCGTGGAAATAGCGACACAGTGGCGAGGGGCTAACAACGTTTTCTCTATGGGGAAGGGGTTGTAGCTTTGAAAATAATTAATCGCCTACAGATCCGTGTTAGCGTTTCTGAACTCTGTCAAGGTTGAAGAGTGGGAATTCGGCAACCCCAGCCCAGATATGGCAGTGATACTCCATTTTTAGTCTTCGGCAAAAATAGAGCTTTGTAGGAGGGGTCAGGTTATGTGACTGACAATTGCTCCAGTATCTTTAGCGATGGATTGTATATACTTAGAGTCGAGGTTGAAAATTAGTCCGAGTAGACGTCCAAGTAAGGAGCCTCATTGAGAATAAAAACGCTCATTATGACTGGAAAGAATCCAGGGACTCATCAGTAATGATGAAAGGTTGCGAGATTTGTTTTGGATGCATTGAATGTTACAAAACAATTCTCTCCCCAGTGACTTATCATTGCTAAGTCCGAAAAATCACTGTCCCTGGAGATTCTCCGAGGTGCACCCATTACATGGTGGCATTACCTGCATAGATCTTTATTAATGATCTAAGAATGTTCCCGGGCAGCTGGGTAAACCATTTTATGTACCGCCTTTAGGTTTTGCTATCATTCAAAAGAGATTAAACATCCCAGTGCCATTAAAACGACGAAGTACGTTCGAAGATATTGTGGCACGCTGTGCAACATTTCACTGTGGACAATTCTTCCGAAAACAGTGATTGTGTGGTTTATTAGCGGTTCAGGTCTAAACTATACTGTTGCGATTTTATATGTCAAAATCAACGGGATAGTCTATCTCTTGCTATATATATATATATATATATATATATATATATAGTCATCCACAGACATACTGTTTCGTTGTATCACAACTCATCAGTGTGGCTAGACATGTAATTGCTTCGAGTTTGTATCGAAACCCGACCGATCTGACATCATTTGGAGACTCCCTAGGTCATCAGCACACGCTAGAGAGAAAGGGATTACCAATATATATATATATATATATATATATATATATATATATATATATATATATATATATATAATAT
This sequence comes from Acanthosepion esculentum, assembly GCA_964036315.1. NCBI lineage: Eukaryota > Metazoa > Mollusca > Cephalopoda > Sepiida > Sepiidae > Acanthosepion > Acanthosepion esculentum. The sequence goes on from OZ038511.1 coordinate 6,551,120, forward strand.
CGTTATATCATATGGTATAACGGTATATAATCTTGTATAATTTTATATATCAACAAATAGTATTTAGAAAAATAGTATGAAAAATTGGAAAATGTTTTGTGACGCGTTTCATCCATTAGAATTTCATCGGACTGCCCTTTGATGTCACGTCTACACATGTGCACGAAACGAGAGATGCTGGTAGTTTCAAAATTTTTGAAGGATTTTTTTTCCATGAATAATTTTTCCATATACAGTGCTGTTCGATAAAAGTGACTCACCTGATTTTTTTACTTAAAAATTTCTTCACCAATTGTTTTTGGGGGTCAGACTAATTTTTAATCTTACTAATATAAAGACCACTTCCCGACCACCTAGGAAAAAAGTTTACTCACCCTAAGGTATTAGATTGATAATTATAATTTTGGATATAAATGAGATTTAGGGAAAAACTATGTGCAAAAAAAGTGACTCATTTATTTCCTACAACTAGTAATCAATAGAAACATAACCGAACATTTTTAAATAAAGAATAATAAAGGTATAATTTATTTATAATGGTTAATATAGTTTAAAATATTTAATAATCTATGGGTCCTCCTTTATTTTGAATAACCTTTTCAATACTTTTTGGCATTGACTTGATTAGGTTCTAGCAAATCTCATCTCCAAGCATTGAATTCCATTCGGATATGAAATTCACAATCAAATCCTCTTTGTTGCTAAACTGCTTTCTCGAGAGCCTGTACTTTATAATGCCCCATAAGTTTTCTATGGGGTTGAGGTCAGGAGATTGGGGCGGCCATGTCATAACACTCACCTGTTCTCATCAAAGTATTTCTTCATCAATTTTGATTTGTGACAGGGAGCATTATCCTGCATAAAATCGATTTGCACCCTTTCAGCAGAAGGGAGAAGACAAGACTCTAAAATTCTCTTGTACTGCTCGCTCCTGAGGGTCTTTTCAATAGCTTTTAAGAAACCAGTTCCATGAAAAGAAAAACATCCCCAGAACATTATACTGAACGGATGCTTGACAGTGCTTACTGCTAAATTCAAAGAGCTTTCAAAGCTTCTTCTTTGAATTTAGCTCAACTTTCGTTTCATCAGAGAAGAGAACATTTAGTAAAAAAAAAAAAATCAGGTGAGTCACTTTTATCGAACGGCACTATATATAGGTATTAATGTGGAATATTAATACCTATAAATTGCTCCTTTATGTTGAGCACTATCTTTGGTATACAACAAGCTATATATATATATATATATATATATATATATATATATATATATATATATATATGTGTCATCCACAGACAGACTGTTTCGCTGTTTCACAGCTCATCAGTGTGGCTAGACGTCCGGTTGCCACTAGCTAGGATCGAAACCCGACTGAATTTGCGTCAGTCGGAACTTCTCCCACTAAGCCGTCGGCGCACGGCAGGGATGAAGGTGAATTTTAGCGTGTTTATTTTTAGATTTAGATAAACACACAGTGACTGACAGTGGCTCAATTCTGCCGAAGAGTCGTGCAATATTAGCTTAAATAGTCACTGTTTACAAATTCACACCTCAAACTCCCTCAACCGAAATTAATTTTTCAGGAGCCAATCAAGCAAATATTATATTACGTCAAAAACAAGTCAACCAGAGTAATTCTGGAAAATAACGTTTTATGACCACTGATCTTCGTAATTAGAGTAATTGATTTCAAGAGACTGAACATTAATAGCAATAATAAATAAGATTAAATGTTCACTTATCTTGGGTCTACTCTTAACTTGTCATTGTATAATGAATTAGTAATTTTATGATAAATAAATCTTACAATAACGTCTCCTGAATTGGATATGTATTCCGCGTATGAAAAATTTAATTTTATTCTCTCTCTCTCTCTCTCTTTGTCTCTCTCTCTCTCTCTCTCTTTGTCTCTCTCTCTCTCTCTCTCTCTCTATATATATATATATATATATATATATATGTATATATATGTGCATATATATATATATATATATATATATATATATATATGTATATATATGTGCATATATATATATATATATATATATATATGTATATATATGTGCATATATATATATATATATATATATATATATATATATGTATATATATGTGCATATATATATATATATATATATATATATATATATATGTATATATATGTGCATATATATATATATATATATATATATATATATATATATATATATATATATGTATATATATGTGCATATATATATATATATATATATATATATATATATATATATATATATATATATATATATGAAGAAATATAGTTTTAAGGTATGCTATATTTATGTGATAAAATGCTCAATATCAGAGATAGAGCGTATGTAAATATAAAAGTGAACATTGAAGTCAACACTCAGAGACGACATGCAATCATCAGGCCCCATGATGGCCTGATGGTTGCGTTTAGCATGAAACAGTCTGTCGCCTCTGAGTTCTGACTTCACTGTTCACTTTTATGTATATAAATATATATATATGTATGATAAAATACAATTGTGGGGTGTACTTCTATTTATGGGATAAAGTGCTCAATAACAGGGATAGAGCGTATGTAAATACAAAAGTTGTCATTAAAATCGGTACCCGGAGGCGACAGTCTGTTCCATGCTAAACGAGTTCAGATCTTTGTTGTTGAAGACGCGAGTAATTAAGTTTCCAAATGCCCCGTGTGCAGCTCCAATTCTGTTCTCTATACTATCTTTGGAGGTGTACTTGTGCACATAAAAGGTTACCTAGACAAAGAAAATGTTCTACTTGTTACAGAGAGGAAGTACGTGAAGCGTTGCAGCCAGATACACGGAGAATAACATATGAGCCAAGACACATCCTTGTTTTAGTCCGCGCGTGATTAGAAATTCTTCTGAAAGTATTCTTGGTGGAATACACGTCCAGACATATAGTCAGGCATTGCTTGACCCAGAGAGATAAAGTGGTCGGACATCCAACACGATTAGTCGTTGACTGGATTAGAACTAGGTTCCTGATTTAATTTGGTTTCAAAAGTAGTTGCAGTGTCAGGGTCCTTTTTTTTAAAGAACGGTGATTCGCATGCGCGTGGTGACAAGGCGATGAACTATCCATCAAATATCGACATTAAGGCCCACTTTGTTGACGAGGACGTCTCTTTTGTCTTGTTGCTGTATGATGGCATTGTCTATCAGATGCCAGTGTTTGGATCGGGAATGCATCCATGTGGTCTTGAAGCGAGTAGAAAGTCGGAACTGTGTATTTGTGATGAATAAATTGTGTTCCATGCATAGGGGCCTAATAACAGATGTCCATTGGAGTTGCAGCTCCCGACGCTTTCTTTACCGATGACTTTTTCCCATAGGTAATGATCCTTTCCTACCCTTGCATTGAAATCCCCGATTAATAAGAGTTTGTCATTCGGTGGTATGTTGACAATGATGTTACTTAGTTGTTGGTAAAACTGATTCTTTGCTTTTTCATCGACTTCAAGTGTTGGAGCCGAAGTAGAAATGAGAATGGTGTAATTCTTTTTAAGAAGTGGTAAACGAAGAGTTATAAGACGTTCATTGATGGCAGTTGGTGTTACATTATGGTCACGTTTGATTCAGGTTTTAATACCAAAACCGACACTTTGGATCCTTCTCTTCTCTTCATCTTTGCCTTTCCCAAAGAATGTATAGCCAGAACCAGTTTCTCCGAGTCTTCCTTCTTCTAAAAGCCGTGTTTCACCCAGGGCTTCTTTTGAGACCAGAGTTGTGCATCTTTCTGGTCTGTTGGTGTTGTCAATGATGAGAAGAGTTCTAATATTCCCTGTTCCAAAGATCATATTGGTAATCTAACCGGAATTTATAAACAGGGATCATAACATTCATTTGTAGGTTCGAGGTTAATGTATTTTTATCAAAAATTGTTTGCGAGAGTGATTCTTGCCATTTATATCATTAACTTCACTATCTGCTTTTTGTATGAATGATTCATGTAATGTAAATTGAATTGCACCACATACTTGATATATATATATATATATATATATATATATATATATATATATATATATATATATAGCCATATTTTTTTATGAATGTCAGTGTCTTAACAATAAAAATGTTACTAAGCAAATGATTATGGTAAAGTTTCAGCTTGTAATATTTAACCTAATTAAGAAATACCAATAATAACTTTGGGAGTGTCTGTTTTTTATGTAAACAAGTTAAATACAACGTAAATCTTTGAATAAATTCAAATGATATGAGCCACAGAAACATTTCTGAATAACACCATATCCCACGTACCTGAATGAATTTTTATTTTGTATGTTAATTTGGCCTGTTTGACATTCTATAGCCTTCGTCAATCTTTCAACCGTTTATTTTGTTAAATATTTAACTATTACACTTCTTCCATTAGAATTTTACATTAAACTTTCTGCTCTTGTTAGAATAGAAATCAAGGCTAACGAATATGATAAACACTGGGAATGCTGACAGTAAAAGATTGCAATAATTTACGTAATTTTCTTTTTGTCATCATATCCAGTAATTAGTTAATGACGTGCTCTGGACCAACGGTTATTACCCAGTAAAATTCCAACAACATCAACATTGTTCTGCAATCGGGATTCTTTTACAATCTATTGTTGATAACGTAATATTAATTATAGCTTGTCTTTCCTGGACGGCGCCTTAAAAATTAGGCCGCTATAATTTTCACGATCATTCTTGTGATAGCTCTCATTTCCATTCTCTCTGTTTGTTTTGTTTTGTTTTGTTTTACGGCATATCAACATCAATGGGTCATTTAATGCCGACAGCTTTTTTTCCAGGTAATATTTTTGTTTTGTCAAAAATCCATTTCTGTTAATATTTTTTTTCACAAAAAAACATATAGCTGGTAATATTATTTTTTCAAAAACGTACAGCTGGCAACATTATTTTTTCCAAAAACGTATTATCAGAGGCCTTGCTGTTGGACGTAGTTTATCGTCTTACCCAGGACACGGATGTAGTTTATCGTCTTACCCAGGACGACATTCTCTCTGTTCCTCAAATAATACGTTAATACCTTATGATAAAAATAACGAAGATATTCGCCCAAATCTGATGTGAAACATTGAAAACAATTTATTGCAGATTTAATTTTAAGAATTTATGAAAAACAATGACTTATTTTACTTAAAATAAATATTTTATAATTTTCATAACTTTCACAAGTGTATCTGAGCGTAAATAAATATAACGAACCCGACTGGAATTGGAACTCGATTTTCCGATTTCCAATTCCAATCAGTTATCCATTACACCCACCACACACCCAAGTTTGCAGCACCTGGTATTTCCAAGCGGTCACTCATCTTGGTCTGTACCAAGATGAGTGACCGCTTGCTTAACTTCGATAGTCGTATGACAACAAGTATTTCAACGTAAGCCTATATTGTCCTTTCTGTCAAAATTTCTCGTATAAGAAGTTATCAAAATTTGCGTTTACATCTTTTTCTTGTTATCACGTTTCGGTCGCTGTGCCCTCCGGCCTTCATCAGATTTATATCGATCCGGGTAACCTATAGGGAATATTTCACTGAAACCTTTATTTAATGTACGGGGGTAGATTGGTATTGTTCCATTACCATGTCCAGGGATATCTCGTCTATTTCTTATTTTAGTACTGCACAGTTTTTGGTCGCTCTGTTACAATAGAATCCAAATACACACTGCCTGGCCCAAGGAAAAAAACTCACAATTAGTATGTCACCAAATTCTTCACGAACCAATATATATATATATATATATATATATATATATATATATATATATATATATATATATATATATATATATATTTATGCGTCTTCGTATTAGCTGGAGTACATACTCTAGCAAGTTTGGAAGACGTGCTGTGACATACATATGGACCTACCAGACTGTCATTTACAATTTCAGCCCACACATTAATCGTAAACTGATGCTGGTGTCTAGCACGTATTGTACCATGGGGATTCCGATCCGCCCACAGATGTTGGTTGTGTAAATTTATTATTGCATCCCTTCCAAATGTTGCCTCATCCGTAAACAAGACTGAAGAGACAAACAAGAGATCATCATTTTGTGCAATAAACCATCGGAAAAAGTTCACCTCTGGTGAGTGATCTGAGGGCGAAAGATCCTGCACATGTTGCAAATGATACGGATACAGAAGCTGCTCTTGAATTACCTTCATACGGTACTATGTGATGTACGACCCGCTAGGTTCCATCAGACGTGCGCTGATACCTGGATCATCACCGCCAGCCTGTAGAAAGCGTTCTTCATGGTCAGGCGTACGAGCGAGTCTCGTTCTTCCTCGATGCATAGTTTGTGATGACACGGATCCTGTCGCAGCAACGCGACGATAAACAACAGTAAAGGTTGAATGAATCATGCCGCCTTCGGTTTTGGAAATGCAATCTGATACAGCTGTGCAGCCTTGTGTCAATTACCATTCGCGTCTCCTTATGTAAAAATCATATCTGCCTTACTCACGACATCTCCTGCCATTGTTAAACGGAACACTTCTCAATAAACCCACTACTACACACGTTAAACGTCGAAGACAGATGTAAAAAGAACGACAAATGTAAACTTGACGAGATGACAAAACAGTATCACATAAAGCACATTTTCTTTAAACTTAAAAGAACGAAAACGAAGGACATATGTATATGGACATTAGTTCTGGAGTGTGTGTATGAATGAAAAGACAAGGGGAAACTATACATATCTTGTCTTTTCATTCATTTTGTCTCTTTTACATACATGCGCCATCTGTGAATATATATATATATACATATGTGTGTGTGTGTGTGTGTGTGTGTGTGTGTGTGTGTACAAAAGCGGCCATTGAAATCAACACCCATGAAACAGACTGTCGCCTCTTCAATGTACACTTCATTCATATATATATATATATATATATATATATATATATATATATATATAAATTCCCAAGAGAATAGAATCCAGGTAGAACTCAATGTCCAGGACAGAGTAAGAATATTTTCCGGTTTCTTTTTGAATTTGTAGGTGATTACGATTCCAATGTAATAAATTATAACCATGGAATATTAGTGTTTGAGCCTTATATATATATATATATATATATATATATATATATATATATATATATATATATATATATATGTACATAGATAGATAACTAGATAGATAGCTAGATATTGATATATTTATATATATCATTTACGAAGGTAAATATTTATGATTGATATTTTTTATATTATATATATATATATATATATATATATATATATATATATATATATATATATATACGCTTAAATTCACCTTCTTCTCTGCCGTGCGCCTACGGCTTCAGGGTAAAATTTCCGACTGACGCGAATTCAGCCGGTTTTCGATTCTAGCCAGAGGCAACCGGACGTCTAGCCACACTGATGAGCTGTGATACAGCGAAACAGTCTGTCTGTGGATGACAATATATATATATATATATATATATATATATATATATATATATATAAGAAGAAGAAGAAGAATTGATTATATATATATTCTAAGAAATTGCTGTATTTACTGTAATGCCTGACGGAGATAGATACGGACAAATACAGCTCGCCTAGCAACCGCTAACCTAGCCTAGCAACGGCTATCCTAATCTGCAATACCGAAGATTAACTTTATCACTTAATCTTGAATTTTTTTTAAAATATTTACATTACATCCGTTACCGTAACTAATTTTTATAAGTTTATAAAAATGTAATAATTTTTCATTTATCTTCGATGTCGAACGCTCATACAACCTCACCAAATCCATTACTCGTACGTCTTCCTCGTGTTTGTTTTTATTATAATTTCCCGCTTTACCTCAAGCGGAATCATACGTTTCAGTATTTCGCCACTGTTCTGTAGACTTACTTTCTTTGAACCCAAGGTGTCAATGAAGGAATTTTGCAAAATGACGGTTAAACACAAAACAACACAACATAACACAAGAGAGATCCTTCCAGGGCGAGGTGAACACGTGTTCTGCAAGTAGAAATACTCTCGAAGCTTAGTGATCACTGTGTCAACTAGCGGACGCTGAACTGAAACTCGCTCGCCTCCCAAAGATCAGCTCGGACCTCAAGGCAAAATATCGGCCGAACTCCGGCTCAATTCTCTAAAAACTCGTATGTCGGAACGTTCGTCTCTCAAGGCATTACTGTATTAATTTCGGTTGAGCTCTTTGGTTTGAAGTGTGAGTTAGTAAACAGTGACTATTTAAGCTAATATAGCATGACTCTTCGGCAGAATTGGGTCACTGTCAGTCACTGTGTGTTTATCTAAATCTAAAAATAAACACGCTAAAATTCACCTTCATCCCTGCCGTGCGCCGACGGCTTACTGGTAGAAGTTCCGACTGACGCAAATTCTAGAGGCAACCGGACGTCTAGCCACACTGATGAGCTGTGAATCAGCGAAACAGTCTGTCTGTGGATGTCAAATATATATATATATATATATATACACAGTAATGAATATATATATATTCTTTAGATATATTATATAGAGAGATATTCTTTAGTATATTATTATATATATATCAACCTAATGAGCCAGAACCTACCTACCACAGTTTCACCTAACGGATCTTCAGGGTACTACTAGCTAGAGGGTATCTTGAAGATCCGTTAGGTGAAACCTTGGAAGGTAGATTCTGCCTAACTAGGATTTTTAGATTTTGATCTACTTAGTGTATTGGCCACTTTTACGTTTTTTTACTTAATTTACACTGTCGGTGTTTTGTTTTTCTTTTGACTCGGTATTGCGGTGACGATTGATTATTTTTGACTAATACACGGTGTCTTTAGTCTTTTCCTTTTTTGCTGAATTTTTTTTCCTTGATATCGGTTTGCTGGAATATATTTTTATTTACAAATTGTATTATACGCGTTTATCTTCACTCCACGTAAATATAGTTTTTTAAAATAACACACACACACACACACACACACACACACACACACACACACACACACACACACACACACACACACACACACATATATATATATATATATATATTCTAACGAATTAATGTATTTTGAATCCGACATGTTTATTACTTCCAACGTTATTGTTAGTGGATACCCACAGCTGCGCTCGCAAGAGTATGTGCTCTCCGGCAGAATTCGAAAAATGCGTCTCTCTTTGTCGGAAAATCTACCATCTCATCCGAGGTTCCCACTGTGGCCGAGAGGTTTTTTTAATACGCTGTATTTAGTACGCACACATGTTTTAGAAGACATCATTGATTTTTTTTAAATTAAAATTATTATTTACCGATCTAGGATCTGAAGTGTTACTAAAGAAAATGTGCTTCCCACATGAAATCAAACTCGTAGCTTAATGTTAAAAAACGCCAGAGTTGATGGCGCTTTCTTCAGATAAAAAAAAGATACACGTTTGATTTCTAGTCATGGGACACATTTCCATCTCTCGTCCGGTAGATATTCATTTCGCTGTTAAAAAAAACCCCAAAGTAAAACAGAAAAAAACAAGGCGTCTAATCAACCATATCTACCCGATAAATATAAAGTTTGTAGCAATAAAAAATAAATTTGGATTAAAAAATCCATTATTTGCTTACATTATATATATATATATATATATATATATATATATATATATATATATATATATATATATATATATATATATATAAAATAAAAAGAAAGAGCAGTCACATTAATAATCCACAGTTTTTTTAGCATTTATTTTTTCAAAACAGTAATAAATTTTAATTAAAAAAATGTTTAATTTTATTTCAAATTTTTAGTTCCGAAAAATAGTAATTTCTGTCTGGCGATGAAAACATATTTTTAAATAATAATATTACAATATATATATATATATATATATATATATATATATATATATATGTATGTATGCATGTATGTATGTGTGTGTATGTGTGTGTGTGTAATTTTATATTTATCCGGTAGACATATTTGAGTAGACACCCTGTTTTTTTGCTCTGATTTGACATTGAGCTCTATGGATTACATTCTCCTTCGGATTATCAATACGGATTACCAAACTTTTCATTACTTATACATATATATATATGTGTGTGTGTATATATATATATATATATATATATATATATATATATATATATATATATATATATATATATATATATATATATATATAAATTCCCTAGAGAATAGAATCCAGTATTTTAGAATTGGACATTGTCCGACAATTTATTTAAAGACATTTATATTATGTTTAACATTCTTTTTATAGATACAAGTATTTAAGCAAATGCTCTGTTTTATAATAAACAGTATTAAATAACATTTACCGGCCTGAATGTCCGAGAAATTTTCATAGAAAGCATTTGCTTAAATACTTGTATCTATAAAAAGAACGTTAAACATAATATAAATGTCTTTAAATAGAATCCAGGTAGAACTCAATGTCCACAAACACACACACACATATATGTTCTAACGGTATATAAAAGTTTATATATCAAGAATAATTTTAGAGAAAGTTATATGACAAAGTGGAAAATAGTTTTTGAGTGAAGGGGTTTTGTTCTTGAGGACTTCATCTGACGGTGGCGCGCCGACACATACGGATCGACTGCTGGGAATTCTAAATTTTAAATTATTTTAAAATTGTTTTTTCATGTGTTTTAAAATGTGTTTCGGGTCTATAACCTAGGCGATTACATTTACATTCTTTTTCCTTTTCGTTCTATCACTTTTGTTAGTAGATATTCAACACTTTGATAATAGAAGATCTACCGTATATATATGACAATATGGGTATTGGTGAATGAGGATTTGAACTTGTGTGATTTTATCCTTCCTGGTACAACGCAACACATATGACATAGTAACCCTGTGGTGTTTTTTTTGTTTTTGTTTTTTCGTTAATTTACCGCTTTGTCAAATTTATCTTGTCAGCGGCAACGAAATGTAACGGTATAAACGCTGTTGGGTTCATCCTAAGAGTTGATAAAAACAGGATCAAATCCTGATCATAGCAACATATGTTGGCATCATCGAGGAAGATGCTAAGCATATTAATCGTAGTTGTTGATAGTGATGATTATATTGGACCTCGCTAGTTTGGACTGGCTGGTTTTCTCTGACAATATCTCTGGTCATGTAACTGTAAGACCGCATAACATTTTTCTATATAAAGTGATATATGTATTACAAAGTTTATAAACCGGCTTGGAAATTGTGAAGTACTATCAAAAGTTCCTGTTTCCAGCCCAATGAGTACGATGTCCCAACCTCCAGCGGTCAGTTGGGGTTGATAACCAAGATTTTCGTTAGATCTTTCCTCTATATCAGGCGTCAAATCAATTCTCTTCTTCAAAAAACTTTAGGACGAACTGTTTTCCGATTGTCCAACCAATCAAATAAATGCCTGTTGTTAACCCTGTCTTTGCCTGTTCATATATTGCACGTGTGCTAATTTAAACAATCCTTTGAGTTTCTCAATTCAACCGAGCTAGCACTCGGGAACACCGCCATGAGTGACATATTTAACACTATGTGTCTCCATTTATTTTAATGCAAATTGTAACATCTAAGGTACTTGTAAAATATTACCTCTTTCATTATTTTCAATTAATGAATTTAAATAAAAATTAAATTAATTCTACCACCATTTTGCTTTTTTATAAAGCAAAATGGGATAGGTTTACAGAAACAGACACCAAATCCGTTTGGTTTCGATCCTGGCTTGAGTCATTCGGATGTCTAATCGCACTGAAGAAGTGTGATACAGCGAAACAGTACTGTCTGCGAATGACAAACACACACACACACACACACACACACACACACACACACACACACACACACACACACACATATATATATATGTACAAATGTAAAAGAAAGAAAATAAATTCAAACGTTCATAACATTAATTTAAAAAAAGGGCTCAATACAAGAGTAGAGCAATAGATATATTTATTGTAGACAGTTAAATTGAAACATGCAAGTTACCACTGCAAAAATGCATATATGTTTCGATGTCTAATTTAGACATCTCATCAGGTGGTTGACATTGGTGGTAATAATTGAAAAATAAATTTGTTTTCCTGATGATCGGCAGATGTTATTTTATTGCTACAATCAAATTCTGCTGTGTACAATATTGTGAAAATCATCTACAATTTATATTTCCTGCTGTTTGGGAAATTGCTTGGCCTGCAGGCTTTTAAAATATTTTTTTTTATTGTTCATTGAAATTAAAAGCCAATCAGTACGTGTTTTGATTCTCTTATGAAAGCGAAAACATTACTTCTTACTTAAGGGATTTTTCTCAATAACTTACCAACAGTTCTTTGTGAGATTAGCTTATTCTGGTATAAGGCAACAAAAATGGAGCACCTAATGAAAGTCACCAGAAATTGAGTGCGAGGCAAGATCATTAAGACTTTGCGTTCTCCAGATGATTACCTTGCAGGCTTCTAGTAAAATTGAAAGCGACCTTGACATATATATATTTTTTTTTATTCCCCGTCTATTTTAGCTTCTGTGGAGGTCAGACATCAAACTAAATTCCAAATATTAGCTTAACATTTAAAAAGTTAAAACATTTGTTCTCTTTTGAAAAACAAAAAGAAAGTTTGCATGTAAAACAGCAACAAACACAAATTACGTTTTTTTTTTTATTTTGTCGAAATAAAAATATTTCTTTTTGTTTTTAGAAAAAAAAACGCAATATTCAAATTTTTTAAATTAAAATCTTTTATTTTTTTACGATGAGCGAAGAAACGAGAATGATGGAAACAAAAAAAAAGGACACTTCTACTCAGAATCAGAAAAAGACATCTGAAATTTTTTGGACACATAATGAGGAAGGAAGGTTAGGCGAAATTGGCACTCACAGAATATATTATGACTTGTAAGGGTAGTAAATAGTGGTGGGGATACATGATCGACGACTCCCTGAAGGAACGCAGCACATATAAGAATAAAATTTCATTGAATTTGTATGTGAAAAAAATTAAAATAACCCCTGAAAATTATTATTGTGTAATATTACTATCAATAGTCTGCGAGCTCAGCTGACCGAAGAGCACTTTACTAATAAGCATAATCTGGCACAAGGTCATAAATATGGCGCACTTATAATAATAGAACTTATAACAAGAGCAATGTTTTGCAAGACTTCTAGCTATCGTACGATCATCGAAATTAAGCAACGTCGAGCCTGGTCAGTACCTAAATGGGTGACCACTCAGGAATACAAGGTGCTGTAGGCTTGCATGTGCCGGCGGTGACTTCGAATTGGAAATCGAAGAGCCGAGTTCCAATTCCACATGGGTTCGTTATATTCATTTACGCTTAAAAACCCTTGGGAAAGTTAGGAATCCTCCTCTTCTCCCCTCAGCTATGGGTTAATTAGTAAGACTTGTATCGCTAAAACCGTTATTATATCCAAAAATAAAATTAAAATTGCGTACAAAATATTTAGATTTCGACATTAAATAATCCACAGAAGTTGACGTTTGTTTGTTTAACGGCATATCAACATCCTTATGGGTCGTGTAATGCCGAAATTAAATTTTCTTGGGAGCATTAGTAATTTCTTTTACAAAAATGCATTGCTGATAAAATTTTCTTTTTCAAAAATATATTGCTGGTAAGATTGATGTTATTTATTCTTTCATATTGTTTTGACCCCAGTTTGGGGGTTAACTATTTGCCCATAGCTGGGACCCTAACAGGTGCTACAACTCCAGGCCAGAATGGACCTGGGAACAACAGCAATTAAGATGTGGTTCTACACTTCTCAAAACCTACCGATCAGAGGCCTTGCTGCCGGATGTAGTTTATCGTCATATCCAGGTCCACACAGATGTTGATATGCTGCTAAGAAAAAAAAACGAAAAATAACCAACTAAATATCGCTCTGCAGCAGCGCTCAAAGTTTTATGGAGAGAGAAAACTACTAACAACGCATAAATCCTACTTTAAAATGTCAAATTATAGTCTTGATTATAAGCCTTTTTATAGGCAGGTTATGGGCTGAATAATTAATTATTTTGACCAACAATAAATATCGAGAAGATATAAATCTGCCTTAGAAAGTTTTATTATCCTTAAGTTGAAGTTGTAAATTTATTGTCAATAAAAAGACACTCAGTCGACTCTTCATATCCACGGCTTCGATCAACTGAAATTTATTTCAATAAAAGTAGTTTAAAAAATGACAGAAACCTACCAAAAATCAAACTGAATTTTTCATGGGCTGGAAAGCATGGAGCCAGAAGGGAGTTCCACAAGCGAGAAGTGCGAGAAAAAGAAACTGTTCGCATAGAACTTACGGCTACATCTAACCAGCTCAATTGTAAACTGATGAGATCTCGACGCCAGTTTTAGACTGCGCCTAATTTCATGAAGTTTAGGTTCCTTCTAGAAATCGATACCAAAATACACAGGTTGGCCCACAATATTCTTCAGGGTGTAGGAGATCATGGTTCTTCAAAACTTTCTTTTTTTATTATTTATGAATTACCATGATTTCTATGGAAAGATAGTGGGGAGTGATTTTCCCGTGTGTATTCTCCGGAGTTTTAAATTAGATTCATGGTTCTCGACTTTGAGGGACAGCGATCCCAGTCTTACTTGCTATTTAACCCATAGATTGTCGAACAAGAACTGGTTCTATGCCATTCACAAGAACAATAAAGCGAAGTGGCTGGAATAGACTAGGATAGAACTTGTTTCACCGATTTCTCTTTCGGAACCAATAATCGTGATGTACCCGCCCATCCCAATTCCATAATGGCAATGATGAAAGTAACCGTTTCCTTATAAAGAAACATCCGACATTCATTGACCGAAAAGTTAGCGTTACTGTCGGTTAACATTTATAAAATATTTGTTTTAAAAAAGTTGTTTTAGGAAAATAAATTTTTCAAGTCCTCTGTTATCGCTCTTTCTAGTAACGATAGAAGTTTCCGTCCTAGCCTTTGTTTAAATAATTTGGAAAATCTATATTTTGGTTATGTCTTCGAGAGTTATCCATTTTAATTGTTGCTGCTGTATAAAGTCTTCAAATGATATGATTTCTGTTATTTGATACAGTTCTTTGTGAATATGTAGCGCCAGTCAATGAGATCTGATGAAGGATATACTTAAAAAAAAAACTATAGGGTTCATTCGATTGAAGCTATTTTTAATCATTGATCCGAGAAAATAGTTCTATATAGGGAATATTTTAGTGACTTTAGAATGGGTTGGACGCCACGCCTGATATTCATATCAGAGTTTTTGTAAATAGGGCCTGGTAATTTCAGAAGGCAGCCTTAAATTAGTGGATACGTTTGCCAATCGATATCTTATGGCTGTTATCAAAGGATCTTTGCTGGAGGTCTGCTCACTTAACGGTGTACTTGCAGATTGTTATTTACGGGTGGGTGGTGGGAAAAATCAAGGACATTTTGTGGCAATGCTATACGCATAATTACAAGTCATAAAAAGCGTTCGACCGCCATTAACTTTGATTTGTTTTGGGTGTCATAAGATCAGTAATCACAAATGTTACTACGGATGGTTGATTCCTTTCGTCATGGGTGGTTAACGAAAAGTCGTCAAGATCTCAGGTGGAGAGAAAATCTTTGATATATTTCCATAGATTTTACAATATCTTTTGTGAATCAAACAATTTTCCTTATAGGATGACAGGCTTTTATTTCATAGACTCCAGGACGTGGGCGATCATGGTTACCCGCAACTTCCAATCATTTGTAATTATTAGTAATTATATTACTATCCCCACTCACTGTTCTGCCATCCACTTGTACAAGCTCATTAGCTCGGTTACTCATTGTTTCTCTACGTCCTGTGGGTGTCAAATTCTCCAAGTTCTCTTTCTTCATCATGTCTCCTATAAATGTAAAGTCTATCAATCTCCTCTAAGTATAAGCGTCCCTTTTTGTTTCCATTTGCCTGAAAACTTTCTCATAGCTCACATGCTCCGTCTGTGGTATTCTCATCAAAAGTTCTCGACGACTACCCTTTTCTTCATCCCTGAGGAAATTATCAAGCAGACATTGTATAGGAGAATTGATTATACACAGCAGTTCAGATCTTTTTTTCTTTGATTCTAACGTAAATTGTGTTTCTTAATATTTTGCACACCTTTGGAATCCGTCTTTTACTATAAAACATAACAATAAATCATTCACTTTATCTATCTCTGTTTTTTTTTTAAATCTATCTATCTAGCTAGCTAGCTAGCTAGCTCAGTCTGTTCATATCTATCTATCTATCTATCTATCTATCTATCTATCTATTTATCTATCTATCTATCTATCTATCTATCTATCTATCTATCTCAGTCTGTTCATATCTATCTATCTATCTATCTATCTATCTATCTATCTATCTATCTATCTATCTATCTGCCTGTCTAGCTATCTCAGTCTGTTCATATCTATCTATCTATCTATCTATCTATCTATCTATCTATCTGTCTGTCTGTCTGTCTGTCTAGCTATCTATCTCAGTCTGTTCATATCTATCTATCTATCTATCTATCTATCTATCTGCCTGTCTAGCTATCTCAGTCTATTCATATCTATCTATCTATCTATCTATCTATCTATCTATCTATCTATCTATCTATCTATCTATCTATCTATCTGCCTGTCTAGCTATCTCAGTCTATTCATATCTATCTATCTATCTATCTATCTATCTATCTATCTATCTATCTATCTATCTATCTATCTATCTGTCTAGCTATCTCAGTCTGTTCATATCTATCTATCTATCTATCTATCTATCTATCTATCTATCTATCTATCTATCTATCTGCCTGTCTAGCTATCTCAGTCTGTTCATATCTATCTATCTATCTATCTATCTATCTATCTATCTATCTATCTATCTATCTATCTGTCTGTCTGTCTGTCTGTCTAGCTATCTATCTCAGTCTGTTCATATCTATCTATCTACATCAGTTTTTATGTATCGATTGATCCAAATTTATCTATCTATCTATCTATCTATCTATCTATCTATCTATCTATCTATTTATTTTTTAAGTTATATACAGGCAGAAAGAATTCATTTAAACAAGTTTTGTTAAATCTAACCGATAACTGTGTCTGTCTGTCTAATCGACCGTGCTTTTTCTTTTCTCTTTATTAATGTACATCAAATACAAGGCCCAAGAGCCATTCAAGGTAGAGTTTTAGTGAAGGAGGAGGTTGTTGTATACGTAGTAAGTGTAAGAGGTAAGAAATGCAGTTTATGAAGATATGTGCGAAAGATAACCGTTAGGTCTAGACTTGAAGAAGTTAAACATTATAGCGGCCAGGAAAGTATGCACTCAGGAGTCAGGATCACGGAGGGAATGAGTGAGTGTGGTTCATCTCAGTGTACATGAGGTGGCGGATCTTATCTTTGAGGGTTAGATTTAGAATGTAGCTATTCAGAATTTTATTTTTTGAAAATAGTGATAGAATAGCGAGAAGTCTGCAACGTTTCGTCTGTGGGAAAGGGGAGTTGTAGTGTAGAAAATAATTCATCATCCACAAGGCTGGGTAGAAACTTTTGAAATCTATCAAAGCTGGAAACTGGGCAGCTCTAGACCAGATGTAGCAGTAGATCTCTATTTTCGGTCTGATAATTCTAGAGCATAGCAGGAGGTGTCTGGTACTTACTAGAACGGCACAGAATCTTTAGCGATGGGTCGTATGCATGAAATCCACATGAGGTCTGGGGTGAATTAAAGTCCCAATAGGCGTTCTGAGTTCGGTCATAGGAGAAATTAGCTGTCTGGACTTTCGAGGTGCACTCATATACCGTTGTATCAGCTGTATAGATATTCACAAAAGATCAGAGTATGCTCTGAGACAGACCCTGAATATAAAGCAGAAAGAGGGTTGAACCGAGAAGCAAGCCTTGAGGGAGGCCTGCATTGATCTCCTTTGGGAGAAATTAACAGTACACTTCATTGACCTACATGTTAGGAAGGACTTGATAATTGAGAAAACACATCAGTGATTCCATAGCTGGAGAACTTCTCTAACAATCCCCTATGCCACAATCTGTCAAAGACCTTCGATATATCTATTTATTGTCTAATGCCTCACTGGTTTTGTCACAGTTAGAATATCAACAGTCGATTAAGCTGACTGAAATCCGAATTGTTTGTTGCTCAGAAGGCTGTCCCTGTTGAGGTGATCATGGACCTTCTAAGCAGAACAAAGGCATGAACTTAGTTTGTCCATCATTTTGATTGACAAGGACAACATCTTATTTGAAACTGGATTAATACAATAAAACTACTTGTCGGTTGCATTCATTATAACACCTATATATATATATATATATATATATATATATATATATATATATTGATGCATGTTTCATTAAATAATATAGACATGTTTTGTCTATTTATTTTAAGTAAGTTCCTTTCATATTGTCTGATAAGCTTAATAACATTATCATTGAAATACGAAAGGAAATCACCATATTGATACATGCTTAAATCCTATCTAAGCTTTCGCCTTACATAAGCCATTATCAAAGATGACAGGCTGTTTCATGCTAGACGCAATAGTCAGGCAGCCTGACGATTGCGTCTAGCATGAAACAGCCTGTCGACTCTGAGTGTTGACTTCAATGTTCACTTTTATATTTATATTTACATACGCTCTATCTCTGATATCGAGCACTTTATTCCATAAATATAACACACCTTAAAACTATATTTCTTCATATATATATAAACAATAAAATCCAAAATTACCTCACTCATATCAGTCGTGCGTTTCGTCTGATGGAAACATTGAATAGGATAAATTCTGTATTAGCTTTTTCGATGTTTTTTTTTTTTTTAGCTTCCACAATTAAATTTCTATTTTTGACACGAACTCAGTCCACAACGGGGTTGATAAGACACACGAACTATATTTTCCTCTGCCGAAATAGGCCATTATTCATATGTGGTGATTTTGGATTTTATTGTTTATTAATTACTTGCTCTGTAATAAATATATTGAGCTCTTTTTGTGGACCAGTTTTAATATTCTTTTATATTACTATGATCCACCAAAGGATCTGTTACCTTTACTATATATATATATATATATATATATATATATATATATATATATATATATATATATATTATGAAATGGACTAAGTCCGACTTTTTTTTGTATACGTTAAGATATGAGTGTTCGAGAAAAATTGTGGTAAATTTGTAGCTTAAAAGCAGTAAAATGGACCTTGCTAACCAGGCGCTTCCTCTGTAGCTAAGTGGTATGGAACGTCAGGCTATATAATGGTTTCGATTCCTGTCGGAGGACACATATTTTCTATGAAATTTATCGGACATTCAGGCCGGTAAATCTATACATTTACTTAAATATTTGTATCTATAAAAGTAACGTGTAAACATTAAATATACTTTTGTATCGAACAGACTTTTTAAAAATAAAACAAAAATACTGAAGAACTTCGGGTTATTTACCTAACGAGGTCTTTCCTATTTTCTATATATTTGCACACACACACACACACACACACATACATATATATATATATGCAGGGTGTCCATAAAGTTCGTGTTGAGTTTTAAAAAATTATAACTTTATTTGTATTTGCCATAGAAATAATCTGTAAAAAATGTTATAAAGTTTAATGTACCTCGTTTTAAGTATAGCTAAAATAACTAATGTGATTTCAGGCATTACTGTAAATCAGTTGGCAAATGTTTTCCGTGAACTACTAAATCGTATTACCCTTTGTATTGGACTCTCTCGTCGCGGATGATAAATGAGGGCTCAATAAAATGAATAGACGCTCAACTTCTATGGACACACTGTGTCTCCCGAAGCCAGGAGGTGCTTTGAAAACTTTTAGACAGTTGAGCCATTTTGCTCGAGTGATTTCACATATTTCTTTGAATCCCCAGAAAAGGCTTTGCTCTACTTCATTGAGAGAAGCCGCCTACTGCCAAATTTCTTTAATATTTGCACGCAATTGACCCCGATGTTTAAGTCAGCCTCACTTAAACCTTTGTATAGATGAGGAGCAGGACAGGCGCCCAGCTTCTTCGTTCTGATGCTTTGTTTTCCCGGGAAGAAAAGAGGATGCTGCATAGATTCAGATTGTTTTTGATTTTGTCTTTGTAATGCAATAGCGGCCTTCCAACTGACCTGTTTGATGGAAGCTGGCCTAAGAGGAGCTGTTTTAGAACTCTGCTGTCGCTCAAGATATTAAAAACCCCTGCTACGCAAAATCTTCGGTAGGGGGGTGTTATGGGAACTTACCCATAATAGTAATGGACTATCCCGTACAGAGCCTTGTTCGGGGAGGTTGACCAACCCGATCCCGTTTATACGGGTTCTACGGGCAATTTTTGCCCGAGCCTACGGGCTTGGAAAGCCCACATTAAACCGGCCTTGTGCCACATTTGACACGCGTGGGCGTGTTAATGAACATCGTGTGAGTTCAGTCCCTTTTTGGACGACTCAGCTAGACGGTCGAACTCTCTGCCTCTGAGGCAGAGGGGAACTCTCTGCCTCTGGGCAAGGAAGAACCCGGACGAGGCTCCGCCGAAGGGCAGAGCCTCGTTCGGGGAGGTTGACCAACCCGATCCCGTTTATACGGGTTCTACGGGCATTTTTTGCCCGAGCCTATGAGCTCGGGGAGCCCACATTAAACCGGCCTTGTGCCACATTCGATACATGTGGGCGTGTTGCTGGACATCGTGTGAGTCAGACACAAAGGCAGTGTGAGTCAGTCAGAGACAGAGTCGCGTCAGACGATTACTGTAAGACATTGGAATAGTGATACTGGTCGAGACAACATAGTTCTCTCTAACCTAACCTGATTGGTATTACTAATACTTCTACTTCTTTTGTACATATTCTTTTGTAATATATCTGTGTTATTCCATACCTGTGTTCGAGTTATTCTTCATTGGTTCTACCTTGGACCATCACTGTGGTACAGGGAACCTGGTTCATAACAGTAAATTAGATAAATAAACGTATTTACGATAGATATAACCTGCAATTACGAATTTTAGTTAAAGTTCTTAATATAATAGGTCTTTGAAATATAGGAGTGGAATATGCACCTGTTCCAATTATTTTGTCCAACCCCTGTATATAGTCGAGCCAAAGCCACTTGCACAATTTCCAGTGTCTTACCGTTCCTGCTCTGTTGTGTGTCTTTTTATATTTCTTTTCGGTTCGCTTGCTGTATTTACTTATGACGCGGTTTACAATCTCATATTTGAATCCACAAAAATTGCAGTTGAATGTTTTCCTCTTGATTTCGTCTATTTTTTTCTTTTTTTTATATAATTGGTACTGCTAAATGTATCGTACGCCTCAAGTATAAAACATTTTCTCTGTTCAGGTGTCCTTTGTATAACTCTATTATGATTTTCAGTCTACAGGTTTCTGTTTGGCTTTTTTTCTAATTCTCCAGAGAATGATTTCTTTTTTATGATTCTTTCCCTGGTGTAAATATCTTGCAAATTCAATTTTGTCCGCTTGAAAATGCGTTTTCAGATGATTATAATCTATTATTTTATGCGTTAAAATCTTATAATGTTTTATTTGACTATAAAATAATTACCACAGTTCTAATTTACTTTTGATTTTAGCTGTAAACCTTTTGAATAAATTCATTTCTGAGTGGTAGAGATCTGGAATATGAGATTGGATGTTTTATGTCAATGAAAGTTTCGTCGACACTTAATGCATCTATTTTTAGAAAACAAAAAAACTTTTATGTAGAAAAAGGTACTTCTAAATGAAAACTGAGACAGCAGACTTTGAAGAAGTCTTTCAATGCTTCTTTCGTGCAAATACTTGTTTTGCTGGAAGAACTCTTAAACGTGCCTTGTCTACTTGTTATACTTTTCGGACGACTCTCTTTAGCTTCGTAACACGGCGTTTCGAATAATCTATTTTCAGTCTTACTCAGGGGCTTTGATAAAACGAAAACAAAGGAGTGTGAGCCGAGACGGGACAACACGACGCGAGAAGATGCGACAGTCGAAAGCCACTAAAGAAACCCAATGAAAACTTATACACACCACCTTATCAACCCGCAATAATTATTTAATGATGGAAATCAAAAACGTTCCGAAGATATGAGACCAACTTATACCTAAATTCACCCAACGAATCAGAGAAATGGTTCCAAACAGAAGAAAAGTAGAAAATCTCTGCGTGGATGTTTTTTCATGTCAATGGTCAATCAGTATCTATCCTCCTTATACTCATAATCTTCACTTCCTACCACCTCCTATTATTTGTACGTCCACATCACACTCCTTATTCAATAACCATCTACCATGAGTGGCTCTTGAGCCTTATATTGAAACATCTTTAGTATAAAAAAGACAGTTTATATTATCATTCTTTCTTTGTCAAAAATGAAAAATCGACTTATATACAAGATGGATATATATATATATATATATATATATATATATATATATATATATATATATATATATATATATATAATAAAAAGAAAGAACAGTAAGATATAAAATCCGGTGTTCTTATAGATATTTTTATTTTTACACAATAGTGCTCAATGTAAATTTACAGAGCATTAATATTATAAATTAATTGATTTAAAATATGGTTTTACCGCTACACAGTGATGACCATGTTTCAGAAATGGAAGCTAAAGCCCCTGAATTTAATTTTGTTATTAAACCAAAGACATTAGTTCCATTTCCTCGTCAAGCGAATTTTGGAGTAACTTATTTTTTTAAATTTACGGTTGTTAAAGGCACGGCAAAGATTCATAATTGAGGGTTTCCAAGGATACCGATAAATCCATTCATATAGACAAGGGGTGGTAGGGGGTTCAAATTTTAATTTTCGTTGTATCAGTTAATAGTTACATTCGAAATATATATATATATATATATATATATAATTTAAAAAAATAGTTTGTATTTGAATATTTGTCTTCTTTAATAGGTAAAGTTAACTTTAACATGCGTACGGATACTGCACACATTAATTCATCCATATGGGTCAGTGTGTGCAGTATTCGTACAAAAATGGTTTAACGGTGAAGGGGTGGTTCTCATAAATCTTGAATTGTTTTACCCAACATGTATTAACAGTCAGTCTAGCTGATTTCATATGTTTCTAAAATATCTTTTTAAGATGTTTGCCGTTTGAAATATGACTACGTGTCAATATATTACATAATCGATAGTGTGATAGGGTTCAATCATAGCGATAGCTGGCGATGAAAAGGCAGACCTCCTTCGTCGGTGTATTGTTTTGCCCATTTATATATCCTAAAAAACGAAAAAACGTCGGTTATGTGTGGCATGCCAAAAGCCATTTACCATAAAACACATACTGACAAACTGCAGCAATTTTAATTCAACCCGCTTAAAATACGACCAAATAATGAAATACTCTTCTCAATCGGACAAAAGAATTGCTAAAAAAAATCTACAAACAGAATATTTGTAAGCTTGGTTTTATAAAATAACCCATGAGGTTTGTTATCCATCTTACTCAGAGCACGAACCACACGTTTTGTAAAAAATCTGATTTACTCCGTTTGCAAGGAATTGTAAAAGGAAAACCGCAAAACTATGACGTCATTCATGAATTATGTTATTAAATTCTTTCGTTTGACTTTTATTTCATTACTAATGATTATCTAAGTTGTCAAAATCTGACAAGACTATTTGTTCGTTGACGACTCGCTAACCAAACGATAAATGGATCGAAGATGGCGAGGTTAAGAATTAATAAATTTTTCTCACTCATTGAACATAATCTTACAAGGCTTACAAATGAGCCATGATTTCTTTCCACAAGGGCTTCAAATTTTCTAATATGACACAATGTAACGACAAGAGTCAGGTTTCAACAAAAATCTTGTTCTTACCTGAATTCACACCCCGATCCACTGGAATTTTGCAAGAATTTCCCAACTCTTCCAGTTTTGGTCTTTGACACTTCTAACAGGGAATCGTCAGCATTTTAAAAGGACGCGTGTTTCTTATGGGAAACTGAGTGGAGCAAAGACAGTGACGTGATATAGGAAACATGGCGCGCGTTTCATATGTGCCGATAATTCTGCACAGAGGGCTGACAAAAATGGCAAAGCATTTCGAAAGAGATGGACAAATCATTTTATTTGTATAATGTACATATATAAAACGCAATATTTATTCATAATTGTGTATTTGTACAGCAATCCCTTTTTAATACAAGTTTTTATTAAAGACAACAGGCAAGGTCCTGCAATTAAGCTTTTTATTCAATTTTTCATGTGTTCGTATAAGTGTTTTCTCTTCTGGACTTATGTCAAAATTGTCCGAATGTTCTAGATACCCGAGCGCTTTCGGCTATTCTATTAGCCATTATCAAGGACCGTTTTTATTTTTATTTTTAACTGAATATGCAGATATTTATATATGTTTCTAGAGTGACGGAATTTTTTTTCCAAACACGGCCAACCCATTGAGGCCGTATTCATAGTTAATATTATGGAGTTTTGACTTTTTATCTTTTTTATTACTAATGCTTCCATTATTTTTAGCCTTTTTTTTAACATGTGGATGAGGTTATTATATTTGAATTTTTTTACGAGAATGTTGTGGATGGAGTTTGGTAGGTTTCTTTTTGTGTTTAAATGAATCCTAATTCTTGTCAGAGAGATGTAAAGTGAGTCTTCATGATAGGTATATAGTGGTAGGTTCAATATAATTAGTCATAGGATTTTATTTTGCAACAAGTATTTTCAAACAAAAATAGAAATGTTATTTTTTAAAATTAAAACTTAAAAGACGCTCCTTTAAAAAATTATAAAAAAACTAACAAAATTTTGACTTTTGTTTATAAACACTTATTGCCAAATAAACTCCTTAAAAAGACAACATCAGGTTCCGCTTTTATATTTATATTTACATAGACTCTATCCCTGACATCGAACACTTTTAACCACCAAATATAACCCATGTTTTCTCTGTTCGGATCTATTTTAGTTTCTTTCTTTGTTTCTTTGTTTCTTTCTTTCTTTCTTTGTCTCTCTATATCTACCTACATAGTTATCTATTTCAGTTTCTGCATGTCGGTGTTTCTCAACATCTCTCACTTTGTTCTCCTCATTCAATCTCTCTCCGCCCCACTCTCTCTACCTGTCTATCTATCTCTCTTTCTATGTGTGTGTGTGTGTGTGTGTGTGTGTGTGTGTGTGTGTGTGTGTGTGGCCCTGTGTGTGCGTATTTGAACATTGTAGGCATTAGTATTGACAGTGGATGGCAGCTGCGTGTTTCACGCATACATTTTAATTAACTAAGTCTGTTCATTATCTATCTATCTATCTATCTATCTGATTCTGTTTATATCTATCTATCTATCTATCTATCTATCTATCTATCTATCTATCTATCTATCTATCTATCTATCACAGACTGTTTATATCTATCTATCTATCTTATCTATGTCTATTCACATCTATCTATCTATCTGTCTGTCTATAAGTACCATTCTGTTCAAATCTCTCTATTTTAGTTTAATTCTATCTATCTATCTATCTATCTATCTATCTATCTATCTATCTATCTATCTATCTATCTATGTCTATTCACATCTATCTATTTAACTATTTATAACTACTTCATCTGTTCAGTTTTTACACAATGTTGTTTATACGTTTCTCGTACTCTCTCCGTCTCTCAGTCTCCCCCTCTCTACTTCAACATGATCAAATACCACTCTGTTTCACTCTCTCCACATGTCTTCATACGCAGATACACAAGTCTGAACGTGCACATCTTCATATTTGTCATTAAGTTTTACGATGGACAACGTTTTCATCACTTCTTTTCGCCCCCGGCCCGCAAATGGAAATGAAACCATGTTCTTTTTATTATCATATTCTTTATTGCAAAAAAGAAAAGAAAAAAAAAGCCGCCAGTGGATCATTATTCGTCCCAGCAAGACACTCGTCTCATGGGGTCTGTTCAATTGGCCACGGGTCGTCGTCGTCGTCGTCTTCTTCTTCTTCTTCTTCTTCTTCTTCTTCTTCTTCTTCTTCTTCTTCTTCTTTGTGCCGTGTCCCTTCAGGATAACGGTGAACATGGCTCTCCAAATTTCCTATCCCTTTTACCCCTTAGCTGGTGTTCTTCCTTATGCTAAGGCTCCCACTATGAGTTCCGTCATTCATTCACATAAGCTCATCAGGTTGCTGCTTTCTCTTATCTCAATATGCCCAGTGAGGATTACGTTTTCCGAGCCTTCTTTCCTTATTATCTATCCAAAGGAATTTCAGCTACCTCTTTCGGATTCTTTTGTTGCCAGTTTTTAAGCATTTCACCCCAGGCAAGGTGGGAGTGCCACTAGTAGGCAAGGGGCTACAGAAAGTGTAAGTAAGGGACTGGGTATATGGGGGGGGGGGGCGAGGAAACGAAAAAAAAAAGAACGAAGGAGGATAAAACGAAGAACGGGGATCAAGGCATCAAAAGATGTCGATTGGCATTACATTTAATTTTTTAAAGATTTTAGTTACCAGAGAAGCAAATAAGAGGAAGAGAGTTTCACTGTCGGGAAGTGCGAGAGAAGAAGCTGTTGGAGTAGAAGAGGCGGTTTACATTTAACTGTTTCGGCAGTAAAAGGGTGGGATCGAGAGGCGAACTTAGTACCACGCTTAAATTCGTGCATTTGAGGCATCAGTGAAAATAGCTCGTCAAGGCAGATGTTATGAATATATTTATAGAAAAGACAGAGGGAAGCCATATTACGTCGGTGAGAAAGGACTGGAGTCGAAAACCCCAAGTCAGGGCCGATCACATTGTATACCCGTCTTTTGGATTTGGGGGACACCAGACCATATATGGCAATAGTATTCCATGCATAGACGAATTTTCTTCAGGAATTCCTAGTTGTTTATTCGTTTCATCCAAAGAATTCTCAGTATCCTTCTGTAGAAGCTCATTTTCGTTGCCTCCACTTTTCTCCTTATCCTATTTCTAAACACTTTTTTCAGTTTCTCAGTATATTGCTTTACTTATTGAATGCTTCTCTCGCTAATTCAGTGTGTCTTCGAATGTAAATATCTTGGTTATTTGTCAAGAACGGAGCTAGAGGCACTGGTCTTTTAATCTCCTACATCAGTCGGTATGTCTCTCTCGGTTGACCTTCTCTTGGGACACAGCAATTGATCCACAATATCAAATTTCCGCCTCGCTGTATCGCTAGCCTACTTTTATTACCACATTCTTTGTCATTATTGTAAACAAAACTCCATGTCTGCATTGATCGGGAGGCGGGAGGGGGACATTCGGCACCGTCAGTCGATATTCAATATGAACAGACATCGCGAGAATTCGAGCACATACATACATACTCATACATGCGAGAACGCACACCTATTAGAACACACATAAATCAGAATTGCTGACACTAAAATATATGCTAACACTGACCCACACACAAATACAAGCGCGCATACACAAAGCCCTACATATACACATGTATACACATATCAGTGTATGTAGGTAACAGTCTTTCATTAATCTGTTTGATTAGCAGCATGGACAAGGAATGTCTTGTTCATTTTTTATACTTCATTTTTCCCACTATCCTTTGAATTTCGTGTTGTCTTTGACTTTCTGTGGTTTATCGGCAATTCTTCAGGTCCCAACGCTGCATCAAAAACTTAATAAACGACAGACAGTTGTTAGCCGTTTTATATTGCTTTATTCTAGCAGGGAGACGCAGTAGTAGTAACATCGTTTCTTGGAGGAAGTGAGATATAAAGGGTGATAAAGACGATGTCAACATGATTGCCAGTGAATTGCTACACAAGTTTGGCATACCAAAGGATGCTGCGAGGGGGAGAGGCGTCTTCACTCATCGATTACTGCCATCGTACTATCTGCTTTCGCGCGTTTTTTTCGTCTTATATTAAAGCTTAAATAAAGACAATCCTTCACCCTCGGAATCCCACACACACCGGTTTCAAACATCTTCCACTGAGTTTGGGTCGTCAGAGTTCTGACCAGTAAGGTCATGCTTGCCATTTTGTGATGTACGCATTCTGTAAACCTTTCGTACGAGTAAATGTTGATCAGAGTATTCAAAATGTTTTTGAACGAGCGTTTTCAGTTAATCAAACGATTATCGAAATGTTTTATTCATTTTATTTTATTTTTTTATAAGTACCTTCAATGGATGTCGAATCCAGTGTTTTTTATTGTATTCTTTGCTATTCTTTTCACCGAATTGATCCGATTCATAGATTTGTCATACAATCTGATCGATCGCTTTTTGCTGCACAAATAATATTAATGAATAATAATCAGGTTTGCGTGGCCGATTGTTTTCGTTGTTCAGAGTCCCAATCGCTAAAAACCTATTCGTCCACCATGGTAGCGCCAACATATAATCTAAGCAAAAAATGCTGCAATTTATATCTATACCAAGATTTTATCTATGTTTCTAAGCATGTAAGTATCACCAGGTATCTGATATTTTACAGTATTGCTTTGAATGGTTTGATTAGATCGATATATTTTTCATACATATATAATTCTGCTTTATCGATTGTCTATTAGCATGGAAAATAATACTGCTTATATTCACTTCACATAGATATCCCTGGGAACGGCATGAATCCACTTCTCCTTACTGTCTCATCACTGGATATGTTGACAGCAACAAAAAGCTGCTAATCATAGATGTAATCATGGCAAGAGGTATTTTTAATACGAAGATTAAAAACGGCTAACCACAGAGGTAAACATGGCAAGGGGATTTTTTTAATACGAAGGTTAAAAGCTGCTAACCACAGAGACAACCATGGCAAGGGGCAATTTTTGAATACTAAGGTTTACTCAATAGAAGACTCGAGAGTCATTTAAGGTAGAGTCTTACTTTTAAAATTGTTAATCAAATAATGCGGTAAGAACTATGGCAGGCCATTTTCTCCTAATTAGATGTATTAACCATCATCATCTAAAGTGCCGTGGATGAGACACCTACGGGTGAAGGGTTCGAAATCAGGGAGGGTCCACGGCGCCGTGCTAAGTCCCAGTCTTGTGTTTGTTCGAACAAAACCCGAGGGGTGGGCAGTTTCTTTCTTCGAGACATGAGAGGTGGAACCGTTTTTTAATTTACCTTCTAGTCTTTGCCGAAAGAGGCAGGACCTACAAGGTAGCAGATGATTTGAATTCAGAGTTTTCCTTCTCCTAGAATGGTTTCCAATCAAGGCTATCGTAGTTTGGGTGGAAGAGATCGGTTACCTTTCCCGAGGCTATTAGTACGTAAGTGAATGCAATGAACTCGACTGGAATCCGAACTCGGCTCTCCGATTCCTCAATCCCAGGCGTTATGCATTACTCCAACGTAACTCCTGTTATTAGACTTTAAAACAAAATTACCATCATAGTCATTCGTGGTCAGTCCTGATTGTGGACGAATGAAGCTTTTGGCAAAGCATTCTCCCATAAGTATTTCCCCTGCATTGACTACATTATCACGCCGTATTGGTCAGAAAGCTGGACTTGAAGGTCAGTAATAGTGAGTTTCATTCTCACTGAGTGCCTGATGCCAAAATCAGATGCGATGAATAAATAATAAAACCTTTTCTTCTTAAACAGTAACAGTAAAATGCTGTTACAACCATAGTCAACCTTGGCAAACATTTGTCGGTTTGTTTGAGACGAAACTAATATGACTACGTCAGCCTGTTTATCCTTAGTTTATTGGATTCATTCAAATCTGGCCCAAGGCAACATTTACGGAACACGGGTTTGTATAAAAAAACTTATCATCTCAGGCCTTTTGTATGCCATATAATAGTTTTTTATTTGTTTAAAAAAAATGACATTTGTTATTATCGCAATAAAGAATAACAAATCTACAAATGTCATTGCAATGTTTTTGCTACTTCGCGCTGTTCTCGTGTTTCATGCTTCCTAAATTCGAAACAAGGCAGACATGTTGAGTCTTGAAAGAGAGCAAAGCGTTGAAAGATGGGATTTAAAAAAAAATCTATGGACGCTGTTGTGAATCGTCCAGTCAATTTCTTTGATAATAAATGGCACAATCCGTGCGTAGTGTTCCTATAGAAACTCAAAATCAAAAACCTTGCTCATAAATCATTGATTTCGGAACTGTGATGGGTTGCTTTGAGGCATTACGAAAATCATTTGGACCGATTAAATATTATCTCTATGTTTACTAGAACTTTTTGCCATACGATAACGTGTGTTGAAATCATCACAGTGTTTAGTATCGTTAAATTTATCGCTAACGTTTTTTGTCGAGATTTATAAACACTAGATTTCGTTCAATTTTGCAAACCAATCTATGAAATTTGAATAAGCTGATTTGTTTGCAAAAATACTTTGACAAAAACCCTACTTGGCGATTTTTTTACGCACCCTAGTAAAACCAGCAGCAGCTGCACTTTGGACCCCCTTCTCTTGTTTGCACTTCTGCCCAAAATTTGGTTTCGATCTCGGTCAAAGCATGGCGATTTTAGAGGATGTGATGGACGGACGAACTAACGGCTATCAAAGAATTTTATATATAGACGAGGCGAAATAGAATATTTTTCTTTCTTTCTTGGCATCGCGTCATTTGAACACGCTACCGTGAGTGTTCATTGACGTATTTAATAAGAGGAAAAATGGTTTTTCTTTCTTTCTTCCTTTCTCGCAAATATTTACAGCATTATTTTAGCAAAACCTTTTATTCATAGAAGTTTACAGTACCCGATTGCGTCTATTCTCGTTGACATTCTATGAATTTACGTTACATATCGGACAAACTGTGTACGCCATCATAAGAGAACGACTCCGCTTTGAAAATCGAGGAAATGACAATATCAGAAAAAAAACTGTGTACTCCGTCATAAAAGAACGACTCCGCATTGAAAATCGAGGAAATGACAATATCAGACAAACTGTGTATTACGTCATAAGAGAACGACTCCGCTTTGAGAAACGAGGAAGTGACAATATCAGAAAAAAAAGGTGTAATCCGTCATAAAAAACGACTCCGCATTGAAAATCGAGAAAATGACAATATCAGACAAACTGTGTAATACGTCATAAAAGAACGACTCCGCTTTGAGAAACAAGGAAATGACAATATCAAACTGTATACTCTGTCATAAGTAAAAGTCTCTGCTTTTGAATCGAGAAAATGAAAATATCAGACAAACTATGTACTCCATCATAAGAGAACGACTCCGCTTTTGTGACAATATCATGCTAGTGAGGATACTGGGGAACTTAACCGTCAATAGAAGAACTTCCCATTCTCAATCGTTTGCTCCATAGCATTTGAAACATGAAGACGGCTAATGTCCTGCAGTAAAATCAATGGTTGCTTAACTTTTCTATCAAAAAGAATTGTTTCTTCTAATAAAACATTCAAACGGGCTAATTGCTCACTGTTACGTTTGCTCACTATGGGATTGTTTAGTTGCTAGAAATTCATAACCGCATCCGAATGTAGATTCCATTAACGACAGGATATTAAATGTTTTGGGTTCTCTAAATAAATTCATTTTTTCCTACCAGTTTCATTCAAAATGTGTCTATTGAGGAAGAAAGACATTTTGCTCAAACACATACCGATGTTCGTTTCCTGAATTGCGTTCCTGTGGATGTCGCCATTCTGCATCCGAAATTGTTGCTCAGCTTTTCTAAACAACAACATATTGCACAGGCAGTAAATTGGTGATTAAACTTCACTTTTAAGATTTCTCGACCAGAAATAACACGAGCACGGCACATATACATTACGTTAAACGTTGTTTAGTGGGTACACGTGTTTGAGTAGGCGTCCTTTCCTTCTCTTATGTTTTGTAGACAGTGAAATTAATGTCAACCGGCCTAGAGATCGAGAAGCCCCAATAAAGAAAATAAACCTTCCGACATATATATATATGTGCGCGCGTGTGTGTGTGTGTGTGTGTGTTAAAAGTTGCTATATTTAGTCGGAATGACCATTTATAGATACTGACAGTATGAACATACGAATCATGCATGGTCACTGTTATCCGACTTCTCTCTCTCTCTCTCTCTCTCTCTCTCTCTCTCTCTCTCTCTCTCTATATATATATATATATATATATATATATATATATATATATATATATAAAGGGAACATTGAAGTCAACACTCATGCTGTTTCATGCCTGTCGCCCCTGAGTGTTGACTTCAATGTTCACTTTTATATTTATATTTACATACACACTATCTCTGATATTGAGCTCTTTATCCCATAAATATAGCACACCTTAAAACTATATTTCTTCACACACACACACATACACACACACACACACACACACATATATATATATATATATATATATATATATATATATATATATATATATATATATGATAGATAAAGAACAAATAGGATATGGTTATCAATCTAACATGTTTCGTTTTTATTAAAGCTTCATCAGAGAATGAGATATGGAGAAAAAAGAATTTCTGGCATTTTTAGTTTTGTGCTGTTTGATTTTCATTGATCAGTCATGTTTCACGTACATTTGATTTGTTAAGCAAACGTTAGTATAATTTATGGCGTTTCGATTTCATGGAGAGACGACGCGTTCCTTCGAAGTTTCAAGAAATTATCGGATTATAAGCTGAACTGTAAAACCGTAAATATGGCTTTATGTATGGAGATAATTTTCATATGCATCTATTTATAGCGTATTTAGGCAGTATATCACTAATCAACGCAAGATGAAAACACCAAAAAAAAAACCACCCCCAAATTACTTATCAAGAACACAAAATACTACACCGCATCAACTGTAAAACAATTACAAATAATAGAAGCCTAACTCATAAAAGAAGAGGCAACATCAATAATGTTTCATTCAGTTTATGAATAAAAAGTGTCGATATATTTAATAATCACTATTTACCTTATTCGGACTATTGTCCTCATCTTTGTCACCATATTTATTACAACGTTTCGGCCGTTGTACGCTCCGGCCTTCTTCAGGTAGTTGGAATGTCGAACTGAACCCTTTATTTCGCTTACTGGGGTAGACTGTTCTAGTTCCACGTGCCATGTCTAATGGATGTCAGTTATTAGTTCTTCTGTTAATTCCTCTCTCCAAGTTCTCCACCGCCTTAACCGGGTATTGAACTCACACTCTTTGGGTCCTGTCACTGGATCTAAACTAACGCCTTTATCCACTGTGCCATGTGTCCTTGAGGAATATAGACAGATATTTCATAATCAATAAAAACCAAAATGAAAAATAGAACAAAAAAGTGCGACTTCACAACACAAACTGACGCAAGAAGATGCGATTCTTGGAAAAGCCCAAATAACATTCACAGACAAACGCAACGCTGGAAAATTACCAAAGAAGCACTATACACACCTATAGCTTATAATCCTTTCCGACGTCACCCACCCCTCACCTCCGTGATAATGTCTTATGATAGCCAAGGTGACTTCTTGATGATATAGGACTGGGGAGATGATTCCAGTGTGCGGCATCTTTGCAAAGTGCCTGAAAACCATTCCACGAGTTGACCCGAGCTTTGGAAGTGAAGTTAGGTAGACGGAACGGTCCGGGAGTCGACGGTGGTTGCTCTAGGACGAAATCACAAGTCATCGTGACCGAGAGTTTGAGTGTAATGGCCTTGCTCAAGAAACTGTAACTAAAGCCGGCTCAGGATCATTGTGCTATGATCCACAGGTTTGATCTGTGGATTGATCAGGCATCCGAAATCGGGTTTAATTAGCTACCCTAGCAGATGAATGGGCTCGCTAATAAGTAGTAGCCAGTTATTTCATTTCATATCTAAGTTAATTATTATAGCATAATAATTGACCAACCTTTCAAAATTTCAGTTTCCATTTTTTTACGCATGACTTCAGACGCGTTATACCAATTTTGTATTCAATTCATTCATGCAAAGATATTTGCATATATATATATATATATATATATATATATACACATATACATATATATATATACACATATACATATATATATATATACACATATACATATATATATATATATACACATATACATATATATATATATATACACACACATATATATATATATATATATATATGTGTGTGTGTGTGTGTGTGTGTGTGTGTGTGTGTTACGCGTTAGACCAATTTT
>OZ038511.1:6590325-6670325 GCA_964036315.1 Acanthosepion esculentum
CATATATATATATATATATATATATATATATATATATATATATATATATATATATAATATTAATGCTCTGCAAATTTACATTGAGCACTATTGTGTAAAAATAAAAATATCTATAAGAACACCGGATTTTATATCTTACTGTTCTTTCTATATATATATATATATATATATATATATATATATATATATATATATATATATCGGTCTTGTTTGTCTTCTTCCTCTTCGGTTGGATACAACTAGAGTTCGCCATTTTTCTTGTAGCTGGACCTTCTTCTAGCAGGAAAAGTAAACGCACGTGTTTTCTTTTCATCTTCACTTCCCGGTCCTCTAAAACCCAACCATTATTCTGCTTTCAAATAACACTTAATTTATTCGTTCTAGTTTGAAAACAAACCTTTTTTTTAAAATGTAGTGCGGAAATGGATGCAGCCAATTTGAAACAAGTCACTTGGTTTTATGCAGTGCTCTAATACTGAACCGTACTCGCAAGTGTTACGCTGAACTTTAAGAATTTCCGGCGGTAATCGTGTTCCATCTCAATGGCTAACCAGTTTAAATTACAACAAACTTTAAATATTTAAGCCTGGTCAATATAATAGGGATTGTTATCATTTTATGTAAGAAATACGTCATTAATATAAAGTATCATTTAACCAAAAGCCACTTGCCTATCAATTCCATGTTTTATTTGCTCCCATTTTTCGTTTCGTTACACTCAGTATCTTTTTTTTACTTATCATCCTACTTGGATGTCGGTCGGCGTCATTCATTCCTTCACCTATACTCACTCATTTTTTTTTATTTTTGAGATGGGAAGGGTCTTGGCCCACCTCGTTTCCTGCTAAGTTTCAAAATGTCCAGCATCACAAGGTGACTTTGATAAAAGTAGAAACATGTAATCGTTTTTAAATTCATCGCATCTGATTTAGTTCGTTATCGTTAGTACTCTTTTTAAAACATGTGCCTTTATACATTTACAAATTGAATTTGTTTACTTCAGTGTTTTTTTTTCTTTTTGTTCAAAGATATTTATTTTCAATAACTGTTAAATCCCCCCCCACCAACCAAAAAATCAAATTAACTCCAGCTCTTCTAAGTCGAAAAATTAGCAAAATAATGTTTTTTTCCTTGGATACATCAGTTGTACGGATAATGATCTTACTAAACGATACGTTGAAATAAAATTTTGCAAAAAATATGACAGAATATGAGAAAACAGTTAAAAAAATGCATATATATATATATATATATATATATATATATATATATATATATAATACTATATTTATAACAATCTTGAAGTTTGAATCCATATACAATATAGCATTGCTCCCATGAGATCCAGAAATTAAAAAACACCAGCAAGCGTATTGAATAGTTAATAAATTTTTATGCCTGATGAATGGGAAAACCATGAAACTACGAATCGTACTGTAAACATAATTATATGTGTAATTATTAATGTGTATTTTATAGCGCTCCGTTTAACTAGATTGAACTCAGTTTTGTCTACACCGTTGATTAAATAAATAGTTATTTGCTCCCCTCTATGTGTTCGTTATTGCTAATATGGTTGATAGTATCTCTTTACACACACACACACACATATATATATATATATATATATATATATATATATATATATATATATATATATATATATATATATATATATATGTTATCATTGATATTATTATTACTTAATTGTTATTAGTGGATAACCAAATTTGAGTAGACGGCCTAAATATTCTAGAAAATTAAAAAGAAAAAGTAAATTAAATATATGCACAGATTCAGGCCGGTAGACGAAAATAAATAATTAAATATACTGTTTAATAAATAAACGGAGCGTCTGCTCAAATATGGGTATCGACTAAAATAAGTTTTAAGTGATAAATTATGTCGGACTGATAAATAAAAATATCCATTACTTCATTATAAATATATATATATATATATATATATATATATATATATGTGTGTGTGTGTGTGAGTGTGTGTCTGTATGTGTCTGTATTTATGTGTGTGCGTGTTGTATAAGAACACATACACACATACATACACATATATGTATATAATAATCATGAGAAAAAAACTTAAAAATCCATATTCGGTAATAAATTTATTTCAGTGAATATAGGTATATTCATTTCATCAGACTGAATACATTTTCTAAAATATTGAGGTCTTATCTGGACTAAAAGAATTGAGCTCTCATATGGACTAAAGGTCCTCTTTGGAATAATCCCTTTCACAACTTGGCATTATATATATATATATATATATATATATATATATATATATATATATATATATATTGTCATCCACAGACAGACTGTTTCGCTGTTTTACAGCTCATCTGTGTGGACTAGACATCTGATTGTCTCAAGCCAGGATCTGGGATATATATATATATATATATATATATATATATATATATATATATATATATATATATATATATATATATATATATATGTCGAAAGGATTCATGGAGTTATTTCTGATCCGACATTTGTATTACTTTGGACACTATTTATTTGAAATAGCTACACCATTTTTATTTATTAAACTTTGTGTATTACGCCTAAAAGGATGATACGGGTTCGATTCTTGCCGGAGGAGACATTTTCTTTATTAAGACTTCTTGAATGCGCAGGTCGATAGACATAATAAATACTGTGGCGTCTATTTCAAATAAGAAGTATTTACCATGTTGATACTTTTGAAAAGTTTTTTGATAATTTTGAAAACATCTTGAAATGTTTTTTTGTAAAAAATCATTCGTCTTCCTCTGATCAGGAAATTTTACATCGATAATATTCGAGCGTCGCATATATTGCTGCTGTAGCAACAGTGGGTGTGTCTATGGCATGATAGCCTAATGGACTCTATTCCTCTTGAGATTGGCTGTGGAATCAGATTGCCCCACTATGGCAAAAAGGTCAAGTCTCCTTTTATTAATTACGAGAGTTCTCCTTCTTCTAGACTGGTTACCATTCAAGGCTGAAGACTCAGCCCTAGCCTGATATTTAACCCATAGGTGGAGAATTACAGATTCATGCCTTTTCCAAGTGTATTAGTCCGAAGTGAACGAAAGAGACTGTCAGAAATTGAAATTTGAAAATATTGCCATATTACGAAATGTGGAGGAGGAGAAAAAAAAACATGAAGGAGAAATAAACAGAACAAAGCAAAAGAGAATAAAGTGTCATAATGTTGTCGGTGGCTAAATACTGGTATAATTAAAACTTCTCGAATATTTGTCTTACTTTTGCACCAACATTTATGATGTTTTACCCCCAAAATTTATGAAGGATTTGTAAATTCCTGTTGTTTAATTAGTTTGTTCTACCTTACGACCTGAACGACCGATTTGGCGGGGAAATTAGTCGCCTGTCGGACAAGCTGCCTTACCCATTTATTGCCAGACAGCGTCGCTGCTTTGTTTGGCAGGTAAATATTTGTTTCTTCGTTTCGGTTTCCACACCTGGTTGTTTAATTTCGACCTACAATCAAAACAGGTAAATCCTAGGGAAACAGAGAGAGAGACAGAAAGAGAGAGAGAGAAAGAGAGAGAGAAAGAGAGAGAGAAGAGAGAGAGAGAAATAGAGAAAGAGAGATAGAGAAAGAGAGATAAAGTGAGAGAGAAAAAGAGAGAAAGAGAGAGAGAGAAAAAGAGAGAGAGAAAGGGAGAGAGAGAAAGAGATAGAGAAAGAAAGAGAGAGAAACAGAGAGAGAAAGAAAGAGAGAGAGAGAGACAGCAGATACTGGTTTTCTTAGTGACATAAGAAAGGTCAATGGAGTCGTCGGCTTTCGAGTTACCGTTCAGGATAGACAGTGACGCTTAAGTGGAGTTGTCTTCATTTAAAAACAAAACAAAAAAACTCGATGTTTTGTTGACCCTTGGGGACAGTCGTTGTAATACTGGTTGTGTTGACTCAGACGTGTCAGATTTTACAAGCACGGGATAGTATTGCGTAAATCTTTTTTTCTTTCTTTCTTTTTTTTTGTATAGATATTCGTTCATTTGATGAAGCTTTTCAAGTCATTATTCTGTGGCAAAGTAGTCAGAAAGTTTATCTCGCAGACCAGAATTACACGTCTCTTCAGAACGAAAGCGATCATGGCTCTCCAAATCTTCCTTTTCTTTAATATGCGTTAGTTTTTAAGACATAAACAGAGTGGTTTCCTGTTGAATTGAGTTTTTCAATTCAGAGTAGTATTTCTTTCTGACTGGTTGCCGCCGAGGTTACCGTGCTATTTAGCACATAACCAAAGTGGAGAAAAGATCGATTCATGCCTTTCTCAAAATTCTGGGTCAGAATTTGAACTCAGCTCGCTGCTTCCATTTTCTGAACCGATCATCGTGACGGCACCAGCGCGTTGGCAAACCATTACTATCGTAATTAATGATTTTTTCACCCCCCCCACCCCCAAGGAAGTCGGGAGTGCTACTAGCATGCAAAGGGTTACAGAGGATTGAGAAAAAGAGTAAAAAGGAATATCTGGAGAAAGTATACAGAGAAGGACGGGGAGCAAGCTCAGGGTGTCAGATGTCGATTGACATTACACTTGAATATTTGAAGATTATAGTCATCGAGGGAGCAAGTAAGGAGAAGGGAGTTCCACTGTCGGGAAGTGCGGAAGAAGAAGCTGTTTGAGTAGAAGAGACGGTTACATTTACAATGAAATTTCTATATTTATGACCAACAACATCTCCCTCTATTTATGAGACGAGGTATTGCAACTATTTACACTATTTAAATTGTTTGGACTGTTGTCCTCATCTTTATTGCCATATTCACCTTCAACATCTGTCTCTATTTCTCAGATGGGGTATTGCAACTATTTACACTATTTACATTGTTCGGACTGTTGTCCTCATCTTCATTGCCATATTCACGATGTTTCGGCCGTTGTACGCTCCAGCCTTCTTCAGCATCTGTCTATATTTCTGAGATGAGATATTGTAACTATTTACACTATTTGCATTGTTTGGATTGTTGTTCTCGTCTTTATTGCCATATTCACGATGTTTCGACCGTTGTACGCTCCAGCCTTCTTCAGTATCTGTCTATATTTCTGAGATGAGGTATTGTAACTATTTACATTGTTCGGACTGTTGTCCTCATCTTTATTGTTATCAAGGACACG
This sequence comes from Acanthosepion esculentum, assembly GCA_964036315.1. Classification (NCBI taxonomy): domain Eukaryota; kingdom Metazoa; phylum Mollusca; class Cephalopoda; order Sepiida; family Sepiidae; genus Acanthosepion; species Acanthosepion esculentum. The sequence goes on from OZ038511.1 coordinate 6,595,486, forward strand.
TGGCTCAGTGGATAAAATCGTTGATTGAAGTAATCCAGTGACTTGACCCAAAGAGTTGTGAGTTCAATACCTAGCCACAGCAGCGATGAACAAAAAGTTGGAGAGTTGAGCTATTAAAGAGTATTAACTGAAACTAAGATAAAAAAAGACGTCATGCCACGTGGAACCTGAACAATCGACTCCGTGGACTAAATAAAGTGTTCTATTCGAAATTCCAACGTATACTACCTGTTGAAGGCTGGAGCATACAACGGTTGAAACGTCGTGAATATGATAATAAACATGAGGACAACAGTCCGAACAATGTAAATAGTGTAAATATGTCTGACCTGGTACAAGACTTAGTTAAAATTAATATTAAGTATGTGCCAAACTTTCCAGCACTAACTTTTTCTTAACTAAAAACTGAATAGATAGTTGAAAACTCTGGAAAGATTTGCACGCACATATCTAAGAGGCAAGGTAGTTCGTTTCCCACGCTGTTACTACCGTAGTGAGTTCGATCCTCTTTGAATGTTTTCCATTGGCTGATTTGAGTTGAAGTAGGCTTAGTAAATCTTTATGAATAATTGATGAAAATTTCTCGGCCCATTCTACTACCCGGCCCCTTCTACTTGCCAAAAAAACTGACTAAATTATGAAACAACCGTTTGTTAGGTCTGACTGATAACTTTTCAGTGCACCATCGTTGTCTCTTGTCAATTATGGTTTATAAAAAATTATAATTTATATATTTTTTAATTACAAATGACTTTCTCCCCCTTTCAAATGCATTGTTTGGATGGGACCTTTTTTATAAGCCTTGCTTCTGAGCCTGATTATGGCGACGCTATGTCTGGATCAAGACAACAACAACAACAACAACAACAACAACGACAATAATAATAATAACAGTACTAAATGAAGCCAACAAGTTTAAAATGATGTTTCAAGTGGAAAAAAAGTGCAAATGAACAATACTACACCTACTTCTCTGCCAAAGAACCTACAAAAGAAATGTACTAGACCAAATGCAGAAACGATAGCCAAGAAAAACCTCGTCATGGTCAATACTCTGCCCGTACTAAAGAAGCTGATGTAGACAAAAACCGCGTAGACATCAGTGGTGACGTAGTGCAGGGTTAAAAGCTGAAACCGAAAGTTTTATTCTTGCTTGATAACTTGAAAATTTATGTTAACCCGAAATGCAGATTCTGTGATAAATATCCAGAAACAATCGACCGTCTTGTATCAGGTTGCACGGTGTCAGTACCCCCAGTGGATAGAAAACTCTGCATGGTAAAGTGGGCCAATATCTGCACTGGAAAATATACAACTTTTACGGGAAGAAAACTGCAAGAAGCTAATATGAACATCGTCCTGTCCTGGTTACAGAGATAGGACCTGTAGCAATTTTATGAGACTTTACAAAAGACAGAACAATCTAAGCCAATCACCCAGACATCATGATTAAGAGACCGCAAAGACAAAATGTGCCTTCTTATTGCCATGACAGTCTCTGCAGATTGTAATATATCTTTGAAAGTCTTAAAAAAAAAACTATCAAAATGCAAGGATCTTATAATCAGAAACCTAAAAAATGTGGCACATGAGGACATCAATAATTCCAGTTGTAGTTGTGGCCTCTGTTTGGTTGGAAAAGATTCCAAAAAGTTCATTGAAGGGATACCTGGTAGCCCATGCCTTAAAGAAATACAAAGAATTGTTTTCGCAAGTACAGCTCACACACTACGAAGATATTTATCGATGTAAAATATGTGTGATCTTAGGTTTTGTTTTATTTTTTTTTGGTTTTTGTTTCTTTTTTTCACAATAATGATCAGTGGAATATATGAAGCCATTTCTGACCTTAGATGTCCGGTTAGAAACCCTGAAAAAATGTGTATATAACAGAAGTCAAAGGGAATAATAATAATAAAGACGAAATAATAATAATAATAATAATAATAATAATAAGAAGAAGAATAGTACCAGGAATAGTATCGGTCATAGTATGTGCGCTTGGAATGATAAAAAAGGAACACTACAAAACACTTAAAAAATCCTTGGAAATACAAATAATTGTCTTGATAAGTACAGCCCACACACTAAGAAGAGCTTTGTCCATGTAACGCTATTGATGTTATGGGGGTTATGTAGCCACAAAAACACACCACTACCTGACTTAGGTTTTCTCACTGCCTTGGTAGGTAGAGTGACTATGGCAGAAATCAAAATACGATAATAGACACAGCTCTACAGGATATAAAGCAGGAAACATAATATACACAAATAATAATAATAATAATAATAATATCAAACTCTTTGCCAAAGACGACAATGAGTTGAAGGGTCTCCTCAATATTGTAAAATACTTCAGTGACGACATAGGTATGGATTTCGGATTAGATAAATGTGCAAAAGTAACATTCAAGACAGGAAGAATTACAGAAACACACTCAATGGATTTAGATATTGTCACAAAGATTAGGGAACTGCAACAAGAAGAAGCCTATAAGTACCTAGGAATTAATGAAGGAGGTTGTATACAGTATACCCAAATGAAGGACAAGGTAAGAATAGGAGTACTATAGGCGCGTGCGTCTGATACTGAATACCGAGCTGAATTCAAAAAACAGAATATCAGCCTTAAACACCTTGGCTGCCCCAGTAGTGCAATACAGTTTCAACATCCTTAATTGGACCATAGCTGACATTAAGCGAATGGACGCCAAAACGAGAAAGCTTCTCATTTGCTACCGCATGCATCATCCCAAAGATGATGTTGATCGTCTGTATGTGTCCAGATCCGAAGGAGGCAGAGGATTAGTTCAATAGAACTGTCCTACAAAGCTACAACAATTGGCCTTCAAAGATACCTGGAAATTACAGAAGAATGGATGATGATATGTGTCAAAGAAGAAAAGTAATAAATCCCTTTATTCCGTAATAATGAAAGCCAAGTTCAAAATGGAGTTCCAAATGGGTGTAGAAATACAAGTAAAGCACAATACCCCGACTGAAGCTGAAAAATGCAACCGACCAGATACAGAGTGTAAGATAAACCGCTTCACGGTCAATAAGCTGAACCCGAAGGTTTTATCATCGCTTATGGAACTGCACAATGCACACAGACAGAACAATCAAAGCTAATCGCCCTGACATCGTGATTAGAGACTGTAAACAAAATAATTGCCTCTTTATTGATATGACAGTCCCTGCAGACTGCAATGTATTTTTGAAGATCTTCAAAAAGCTATCAAAATACAAAGACCTTGAAATCGAAATCTCAAAAATGTGCCACATGACAACATCAACAATCCCTCGGATTTATTGGAAAAGATTCCAGTAGACTCATTGAAGGGATTGCTGGAAGCCCATGCCTTAAAGAAATGCAAAAAATTGTTCTCACGAGTACAGCCCACACCTTACGAAGGGATTTATCTATGTAAAATATGTGTGTGCGCGTTTTAATTGCTCAGTGGAAAACAGTATGATGTCATTTATGACCTTAACAGTCTGGGCGGGACCCGGAAAGAAATGAGTACACACCAGAAATCAATGGAAATAAAACTATAATAATAATAATCATAATAGCTATAGAAGTATAAAAACCTGGAAATCGAAAGAGAAAACATGTAGAAATTCAAAACAAGAATAGTACCAGTTTTAGTAGGTGCGCTTGGAATGATAAAAAAAGGAACACAACACAGTGAAAAAATCCCTGGAAATCCCAACTTAAGAGGAATACAAATTGTGTTGATAAGTACAGCTAATACATTAGGAAGAACTTTGTCCAGGTAACGCTAGTGGTATTATGGGAGTTAGAAAAACAAATCATGAAATGTAGCCATAACAACACACCACTAACTGCCTTAGGTCTTCCCGCAGATTTGATAGGTAGGGTGATCATAGCAAAAATCAAATTTAATAATAATAATAAATTACTGTAAAAAAAAACTTCAGAAATTAAATTTTTCCCAAGATTATTTCAAATCAATCTGGGACGGGGTTGAAAACTGAGACGATTCTAAAAAGTAACTTAGTGAGCCGGCCATGGAAGGCGTCAGAGAGTTTACTCATTATTTTTCACAATACGTCTCGGCAATGGTGACCAGGAGAAATGAAATCGACCGGTCAAATTACCTCTCAGCATTAAACTGTGAAAGAAGAACTCTAGACCTATCAAAGGTCTTGACCGTAAGAAAGCAACTACTCCAGACAAAATTCCGGTTCTTGGCCTTAAGAATATAAACCCGAAATTATTTCCAATCCTAGCAAAATTATTCAACCGCTGCTTGAAGGAGAAATCCTTCCCAAGTCTGTGGAAGGTGTCAAGCGTATGCGCGGTTTTCAAGAATACAGGCGTACGATCTTCTCCCTCCCAGTACAGATCCATCAGTCTCCTCAGTATCATCAGCAAGCTCTTTGAGAAAATAATCAATAAGAAGGCTGTCAAGCACCTAGAAAAGAACAAACTCTTTAGCGACGAGCAATATGTGTTTCGGTCGGCCCGATCCACTGCCGACGTCCTAACTACCATCACTGACAGAATGAGGCACTTGACGATAAATACACCTCGAGGAGCATAGCTCTAGATATCTCAATGGCCTTTGACAAGGTGTAGCATAAAGGCTCACGTCACAGGATCTCCAGTTATGGAATCGCTGGAAGAATCTTCTCGATCATAAAATCCTTCCTAACAGGTACGGCCCTGAAGATAGTTATCAATGGCATGTCCTCCGGAGCCCTAGAGGTCAACGCGAGCGTTCCCCAGGGGTCAATCCTCGAACAAACCCTCTTTTTCATCTACATAACCGATTTGCTTAAGTATATACTCAGATCATTTGTAAACATCTATGCCAATAATACGACTATATAGGGGTGCACTTCTAAAACTTACAATGGCCAGAGATTTTGGAGACTAAACTCTCTTCCGATCTTGCATAAGCTACCCAACAACTGGTTGGTTACATTCAATGCTTCGAAGACCAAGATAGTTACATTCCATCATCGCTGAGCTGACCCCAAATTACCAGCAGACTTGATCAACGGAGGTCCTCTCGGGGAAGCACCGTGCCTCGAAAGACTGTTGGGTCTCAAACCCGACCTCAATTGGAACTCTTATGTACGATTCATTGCTAAGTATGCGAGTAAAATGGTCGGTTCCCCGTATCGCTCCAGTAAGTACCTGACCCCCTCCTGCTATCCTCTACCCTTACAAGAGCCAGATCAGGCCAAAAATAGAGTACTGTTGTCATATTTGGACGGGAGATACCCAGATCTCACTCTCCAGCCTTGATAGAATTCAAAAGCGTCTTCGAGCCCTTGTGGGTGACGAACTATTCTCCACCATTCAACTTCTCTCCCTCAAGTGGGATGTGGCAAAGCCTCACGATGCTCTACCGCTACTTCCACGGAAGATGCTCGGACGAACTACATTCCCTGGTTAAACGCCGAGGCAAACTTTCACACCAAGAACACACCATGCCACTTACATAGTAGCGAATCACCAACATTCCCTCCGTATTCCATCAGTGAAAAGATCCAATCGAGCAGCTTTTTCCCGCGAACCACTGCCCCGATCATTACAATCTTAACCTGTTCAGGGCTGGGGTAAACCGTTGTCTTCCACTCCTATATACACAAATCGTCTCCAAGCTTAATCTTCTACACCGACTGGTCCCCGGGTCTTTTAAAGGATGAACCACGCTGTAAAAATAAAAAGAAAAGAAAAAATGAGAAAGAAAACTGGTTTCCGAGACATCATATGGCCCACAAACAATTCCGGGACATTGCAAGAAACCTTAAAACAGATCGTTTTAACTTGTTCATCTGAAACTAACCCAGAAACAGACTAAGTATTCCTTGATGATACAACTAACTGATTGCAACTAAAATTCTACAAGGCCGTATCGAATTCAGAAAGTTTGCAACAAACCGCATTCATTCAGCAACGATTTCTATTTATAACTGGTGACCCCAGCTACTGCTTTAAACTTTCAACGTACACATTAGACTTTCCATTAAGGAGTACATCTGTACTTCCTTCTCAACATATTTCTACGTAACATATTTAGACGTTCAAAAGTATATAATCTACTTTTATTTTCACAAAATACTATTGAAAATAAACAATTTCTTTCTATCTCAATTTCACGCTAAGAGTCCTTTTTTATTGTGCCTCTAAAGAGGTGATAATCGATATTTTTTACATATGAGAAAATCACAATAGGTTTAGAGTAATAAATGCCTACCCCCGTAAGAAGCATTTTTTGTTTATTACCTGGTGCGAAATTCAATATGTGATTAATTAATTAATAATTTCCCTTGATCTGTCGTTTTGGTTGTGTTTCGATTCATAAATCTATAAAATGAATCATCTTGGCATTGTGTGAAATGAATATTGACTTATAGAGCTGGATCTAATATGGATCTCCCTGGGGAAATGTGTACTGAATTTTCCGGGAATTCGTTAACTGGCCAAGTCTCTCAAAGAGTTAATTGTTATTATTGCTGGTAACCATAGCAACTACTCACATCGATAGGCCGCTACAAAGCAGTTGCACAACAATTTGAGTGACGAATTTATTTTCTTTTAATGTTTTTTCTTTCATTAACTCAGGTTAATTTATGATTTTATCAACGTGGACGCGTAAGTTCTCGTCCTTTCTCGTCTTTTCTCGCTAGCTAAGCTACACTGGCTATTATTGTTATTTGTCGAAGAAACTTGTTTAAAATACCCTGTAACACGACCAAAAATAAAACTACCTGATGCCTCAGTATATTTGTTAAAAGAATGGTTGCATTCTCTCTACAAAAAGATTCAAATATAACGTCCATTTTCGAAAAATGTGACAAAATTTCAAAAGACTACCCGGAAAGGATAAAAGAATAACTGGAATGGGAAAATAAGGCTCTATTGAATTGGTAAGTTAATATTTTTGCCTTACAAAAAATCCTTGATTTGAAGTAAAAAGAAAAATCTTCAGTTTGTTTTTTTAAAATCAGTTTTGACTAATACGGATAAACTGACCATTTTATTTGCCTTTTATACAGATTATAAGCATGATCTGAAATATAACTGGACATCATTATTATTCACATGATTGTCTAACATCAATTGTTCAGAATAACACGTGACTGAAGTATTTTCCTATTTCACATCGTGACTAATAGCCAGTGTTCGAACACAGGTAAAATCGAAGATTTTGGAGGCTGATTTTTAAGAGTATGCAGGTCCATTTGATTTAGGTTTTCTTACCAACGCTTTTTCATTTCCATTTAGCCTTGTGCCAAACTTAGTTAATACCTTGTTAACCCGAGAACACAAACCAACAATTAAAGTTACACCACTACTAACCATGGGTATATCATACCCGATTTTGAAAATCTAAAAAAGAATATTAAATATAAATCTTTATTTGAAATATTTTACATGCAGGCACTTCAGACTTTGTACTTTGAGTTAACATTAATAGGAACTGAAAAACATATTATTTCGGTAAGAAAATCAGGTACTGTAATAATTAAAAATAGGAAAATTTGCGCTGGGTACTATATACCCATGGTTAGTGTTCTAGGGGTAATGTCTTTACTAATTATTTTTGAAACATTAATCATTCAGAATTATTTAGAATAAAATAAACAAATGTTTAGGAAGAAAACATTTTAAAATTTCCGCATTTTTCCATTTTTCAATTTAAAGGTGTTATCCCAAATTCAAATTTGTGGACCATGTTCGAATTCCCTTTCGAAATCGTTACTGTCACTTATGTGCAAATACCCTTAGGAAAGGTTTGAATCTTTCTCTCCTCCCCTCCCAGATCTGCGTAAATAGCTGGACAGACTGGGTCCTATAGACTTGGTTGGCAATTGGTGTATGAGAAGGTCATTTCAAAACCTCCAAATATGAATTATTTAATCCATATTTGGACAACCTACAATTGGCCAAGCATGGTGAGTATGTCAATATTTCTGAAGTCATGGTCAATCATAGGAGGAGCGAGTCGTCCAGGGATTTTGATTTTGATTTGGACCCAAATTCACACAGCGACTCACTTTCGTTTTCTTGCTTAAAGTCCCAATATTATGAAGAGTTAGAGATTGTAAAGGGAACCTCTATATTTAAAAATAGTTTATCAATGCCACAAAGAAATTATTAAGTCCTCGCTATTGTTAGACGGTTTTCACATGTGAAACTATATTTTCGGATTATTATGGTTACAATCTGGTATTTCTAGGCGTACTAATGGATAGCGGTTCTGACTGAGAAATAGGAGTACATAGTTCGAATTCCAGTCGAGTTCATTAAATTCACTTACGTCCTAATGTCCTTGGGAAAGGCATGAATTCATCTCTCCGCTCTCCCGAGTTATAAATAGCAGTACAGACTATAGCCTTGTGTGTCTACCGGTCGAGGAGAAGGAGAACTCTGAATTCAAATGCTAGCCTGAAAAGGGTTGAGCTCTGTCATACTTGCACGGTAAATACCACTGCTACTGCGGCTGCAGTAAGTATGGTGCCCCTACGATCCTAGCAGGTTAGGGTTTTTTAAAAATTACGGCTTTGGTCTTGTCTCTGTAAGCATATTCAAACAGTATGTCATTGTCATAACAGAGACTCTGCCACCTGACTTCCCCAGAGTTAATTCTAATGTAACAATGGCGCGCGCATTACAGACAGAACTTTACTTAGCGTATTATCCATAAAGATTGATACATGGCATCTTTATCTTCATTGTTTTTACAGTTTTGTCTAATGTATTTTTCAGCAACCATCGGCCGTGTGTTACATCTGGCAGTAATTAAAAGAATTTGTTAATTGCTGATATCTTTGCGTCTAACGCCTAATGAATGCAACATATAATTTTGAAAGGTCGAAGAGCATATCGGCCGGATTGGTGGTCTAAAAAGTTGATGATACGAGTTCGGTACTTCACGGAATAAAGAACATCCTGAATCTCAAAACTTCAGAAAATCTTTAAATTGTACAAAGTTTTATAGAAACAGCCATTATTTTTTTCTTCCTCGGTTATTGCCTGTGAAAACAGCGTTAGGAATTCGCCACGGAAAAAGATTAAAAGTTTTGCAGCACCTGCATTAGAACTTTCGATGGCTAAAGAATGAAGAAAGTGTTTATTTTTTGATAAGATATTTATTTTCTGTAGAATCAGCCTCCATTCTCATGCCAACGTTTCTCCATTAATCACATGGAACGACTTCAGATAATAAGTACTTGTCACGCTACAGACTTATTGATTCATTGTCTTACATACACACACACATTCACACAATATATATATATATATATATATATATATATATATATATATATATATATATATATATATATATGGTGTTAGGGATAAATTGTTGTCTAAATTACGCAAAAATGAAAATAACAATGACCTCTCATTTTAACAGATATATTTACCAAAATTCGACAAAATATCTTTAAATACTAAACAATAAATTTATTCAATAAAATAGCCATTGGCTTCAACCACGGGCTTCAGACGACTTTGGAATCTCCTGCAACTCTTCTGGAAGGTCTCCTTGTTTAAGTTGGTGAATGCTGCCATAATCCTTGCTTTCAATTTATCTTTGGTGTTACAGTGAGTTTTGTTGGTCTCTCGCTCAACTGCGCCCCACACATCATAATCAAAGGGGGTGCAGGCTGGGGAGTTAGGTGGCCAGATGTAAGGGGTGATGTGGTCGCAGATATTGTCCGACAACCATCACCGGATTCGCCTGTTTATGTGGCATGATGCAGAATCCTGTTGCCAGACATAGGTTCTTCCAGCAGCCACCCTCTTGACCCAGAGCAGCACTACCCCCTGGAGTGTCTTGATGTAGGCGTCCGTGTTGAATCTATGTGGGAAGATGAATGGAGGCGTGATGTTGCCATCACTGGTGATCACTCCAAACACCATGATGTTGACTGGATGTATCGTCCAACTCTTTCAGATTGACACCCAAACACTCTGAAATGTTCGTATTGGACCTTCCGACGTGAATGTCAAGCAGTACAACATGCGATTTCCAAATTTCTGGCGGGCTGAATTACGTCAGGGTACTTTTTTTCTCACAGACGCTACACAACTGACCCTACTGTACTATGCAGTCGACAGAATCACTATCTATCTATCTATCTATCTATCTATCTATCTATCTATCTATCTATCTATCTATATATATATATATATATATATATATATATATATATATTAGGTTGGTGCAAAAATAATGTCGTTTTCTCACATGAAGTTGAACGTCAAAAAACGACATTATTTTTGCACCAACCTAATATATATATATATATATATATATATATATATATATATATATATATATATTCACGCAAATAAGTTTGGTTAAATGATCTAGACGTATTATATATTTATTTTAGTTTTAAATCTTTTCTAGTTCACGTATTAATTTCTTGGTGGCTGGAGAACATTGATTAAGGAAAATTCCAAAATTGTCCTTCAAATAATTTTTATTTTTCAAGTACTTTCAATCTCATCTGAGACCCTCATTATTTTACCCACCCCCTCCCACCGAAGATGGCCTCAGATGAGAATGAAAGTACTTTGGGAAAATAAAAGGGATAAATGGAATTTATTTCTATTAAATCATTTTTTTTTAATATTTTCTATGGGGTATCGGAGAGCCGAATTCGAATTCCAGTAGAATCCATTACATTCACTTACGTGCTAATACCCTTGGGAAAGGTATGAATCATTTTCGTCTCCCCACAGCTATGGGTAAATAGCAGGTCAGACCGGATTCTACTGCAGAAAGAAATGGCAACCTAAATCTGCTTCGTCAGTCATGTATCGAAAAGATACATGATCGCCTAAGCGTGTATCCCGCATGGCACATAGCTGACTGACGGATGCATATTTAGTTACTATGCATCTGTGTATAGTTAATTACAGGTAAAGTATGTTTTTCCATTAGTTGTAAATACAATAAATTAAAAATTTGTAGGTGTATGAATATTTGTCCCCCACCACTACCACCACCACCACCACCACCACCACCATAACCACCACCACCACTACCATCACCACCACCACCATCACGACCACCACCACCACCACTACCACCACCACCACCACTACCATCACCACCACCACCATCACCACCACCACCACCACCACCACCACTATAACCACCACCACCACTACCACCACCATAACCACCACCATCATCACCACCACCACCACCACTATATATGTGAGTGAATATTGAAAACTACTCGGGACAATGTATTTTTCACAATCACGAATTGAATAAGCAAATATAAAAAATTTCTGGAAGGATAATTTTTAAAAAATCCGGAAAGAATATGCAGTTTTTCTTATTTAGGCTGAGAACTTTTCAGCACACACTTGTATATAAACATATACTGCTGCACAAACTCGTGCCAACAAGAATTTTTGACCCGTTATTTAATGATGGTTGATCAGTAATCAATAACCGGAACATTCTGTCATTATTTATTCAATAGAGTGTTCTTGTTTATTTAGTTGTGAAGTCGTTCCTCCTAAATCGTCGTCGGCTATATTTGCATTTGTGACTCTTCTGAGTTCATAAATCTCCACCAAAAGGCACACCCTCCAAAAATAAATTTCTCTTAACAAGGCAATAAACAAACAATTTTATGCTTTTCTCCTCCTGTAGGACATAGATAAAAACGAAAATACGTATGTAAAACAAAAGAAACGGATAACTGAACGTGATCGATAGTTTGAGTGTGATGGCGCCTGGTTCAAAATGGTGGTGCGCTCTCTCCCAGTAATTGTAATTAAAGTTCGCTCAGTGTAGTTGCCGTACAAACTACATGTGGGCTTTGTGAATGTTGAATAAGACAAATGTAACTGAGTCGGCAACTGCAACAGGGATTGGCGAGCCGCAAGTGAAGCCTGCAATTATATATATATATATATATATATATATATATATATATATATATATATATAATTAAATAAAGAAAAAGTAGAACCTTTATAAATTTGACTATTTACTTAGTACCACCAAACATAAAGAATGGGATGGTGTGGAGGTGCTACAATTTTAAAATTTTATGTTGTTTTTTTTTTATTGTTTGGATAGTGTTCATTTGATAGTGTTAGTATGTATGTATGAATTAATTTTTTCCTGTTTACCTCATGGCGTCTGTATTTTTGTGTTTGCTTTTTTTAATCATTTCACTTCAAGGAAGGCGATAATGTCACTAGGGTGCAAAGTGTTACTGGGAGTGAAAGAGAACGAGAGGCCTTTAATGACAAGAAGTGGGGAGAAAGGGCAATAGAAGAACAGCTTTCAGGAAAACAAAAGATGACGATGTTTTTTTAAGATTGTAGGTGATAGAGAAACAAGAAATCGGAAAGGAATTTCACAGGCGAGATGGGCGAGAAAAGACACTATTAGAATAGAACATGCGGTTGCATCTGGCCATTTTTACTTCTAAAACGAGGAGACCTAGTTGCCAATCTAGCAGCACGCTTAAATTTGTGCAAGCAAGGAACTAAGGAGGAGAGCTTGACACAACAATTACTACGAAATATTTGTAGAAAAGACAGAGGGAAGCCAGGTCAGGTTGGTGAGAAAGTGACTGAAGTAGGGATGCCAGGTCAGGATCTATTATATTACAGATCCTTCTTTGATTTTTGTCAAGAACCTCGAGATATATAAGTAGGAGTACCAGACATGACATGGCAGCAATATTAAATGCACGTGCGAATTGTTGATTTATAAATGTGCAAGATGGATTTTGTTGAGAAAAATTCTTGGCACGGCACAGTCAATCAAGTCTGCTAACAGTAAACCTAGCAAATGATTCAATTTAATCCCTCTATTTTATGTCAGTGGGAAACGAGAGAAGGCGCAAAGTTTTCTGGAGGTTAGCATCAGCTATACTTATGGCAGGCAGAAAAGGTTCTCTATAGTGATTAAATGAAAGCAGTTTGTTTGGGATTCCCTTCGCATCCCAAACCTAAGGAAGAATTTCTGTTCAATTTTTTTTCGAGATCTGTTACTTTGTAGAACATACCTCTGCATAGATGCTTCAGTAAACAATACAATTCTAACTTCTTCAAATCAAAGGTCAGTCGGTATCTATCCTCCTTATCCTCATAATTTTGATTTCTATCTACCTTCTCTTAAATTCATATCACACACCTCACTTAATAATCTTCTATCTCGAGTGACTTTTTTATCCTTATCTTAGATGAACTTCAATAAAAAAGAAAAGAGAATGCTGGAAAAAATATCTCAACTTTACCAGAAAACTGAAAATATAATGAAATATGAAAGTGAATAGTGTGCCCATCATATTTAGCGAGCTTGGAAGAGTCCTGCAGAGTTGAAAGCATCCACAGATGATAGCATTACTGAAACCAGCGAGTATACTCCCGAATGTTCTGGAGTACAGAGAGGGAGAATGCCTCTGCGCTATTACGACTTCAGTATGTATCCATCTTATTGACTCTTCATAAAGGAAAAAAAAGCACTTGTTTTTATTCTTGGCGCTGGGAAATGATTTAATGGTTGCAAAAAAGCGAACTGGTTTGTGGCCTCATTAAACTCGAAGGAAAATATCAGGAATATGAAAAGCGAATGTAACAAAAGTACGTTTTCTTTTTCAATTAACCCAAAAGGAAGATAAAATGTATGACAAAGAACTGCTTCAACTGGCCAGTTTGTATCTGGAAGGACGGTATAAACACGGTGACTTTTATCATCAGCGGGAAATGCTTTAGCTAGAGCGACTTCTAACTGGTTATAAATCTGATAAAATGGGCAGAAGACGTTTGTGACCACAACAAAGAAAAGTAAACAAAAACAAAAACAGAAACAAATACCAGAAAATCAATAATTAACAATAAATTTTGGGCCGAATTTTAGCGCTTATCGAAATCGTGTTAATCAGTGAAAGTCTCCCCTTCATTGTTGCATACACAAATGGCAATTCATTTGTTAGAACTCAAATGATCCAGGCGAAAATCTTTAATCTTATTCTTTAGAGCAGTGCTTCCCAAACTATGCAGCACGCCTCAAAGCTCCGGCGGAAGAGGATAGCAGGTGAGGCGCAAGAGGATAACAGGTGAGGCGGAAGTGGATAGCAGGTGAGACGGAAGAGGATAGCAGGTGAGGCGGAAGAGAATAGCAGGTGCGACGGAAGAGGATAGCAGGTGCGACGGAAGCGGATAGCAGGTGAGGCGGAAGAGGATAGCAGGTGCGACGAAAGAGGATAGCAGGTGAGGCGGAAGAGGATAGCAAGTGCGACGGAAGAGGATAGCAGGTGCGACGGAAGGGGATAGCAGGTGAGGCGGAAGAGGATAGCAGGTGAGGCGGAATAATTGAAAGACAATCAAAGATTTAGAAACAGTTTTTAAAAATGCATATGTCAAAAATAAATATGATTTCAAAATTTAAAATATTCTTATGGATTACTTGCATGCATGAGTCCCAGTAAAAATAATTATCAATAATTATTAACCGATTTTATCATTGTGATATTTTTGCATTATATCAAGTATTAAGAATATAGTAACTAGGGTCCGCAAATTGGAGGAGAGAGTTATCAGTGATAATGTTCTGACTTCGAATCCGCGGTTATTTCCCTTTTATATTTTTAAATGTCATTTTTATCACATAAGATTTGGTGAGGTGCGATAATGCGGCTTAGAGAACAAAGTTTGGGAACAACTGAGGATGACAAGGACAGACAGTAACTGGCACCAAAGGGACAAAATAATACAATAATCAACAGATTTCCTATACGTATGGGACACCTGAAGATCGCTAGAGGTTGATTGATTGGTTCGTTTTCTACGGCTTATCAACCCATAACAGTTTATTTAAAGCCAGAAAATATTTTTAGATTTTTTGAGATAATAATGGTTTTAGTGACGCAAGTCTTACTAATTAACCCATAGCTGGGGAAAGACAGGTGGCTTCATAATTAATCAGAATTATATATTGTAATTATTTACACTATTTACATTGTTCGGACTGTTGTCCTCATCCTTGTTGCTTTCGTTTCAGTTTTAGTTATGGCCCAGGGGATAAAAGCGTGTGTTGAAGTAATCCAATAACTGGACACAAGGCGTTGTGAGTTCAATACCTGAACAAAAAACTTGGAGAGTTCAGTTAAAGGGAAATAACTAATATTGAAATATCCGGAAGAGGCAAGGCAAGTAGAACTAGATCAATCTACCCGGGTGGACGAAATGGAGGGTTTGGTTCTAAATTCCAATCACCTGAAGAAAACGTACAACGGCCGAAACGTCGTGAATATTGCAACAAGTACACAACAATGTACATAGTACAAATAATTACAATATATCACCTCAGAAACATAGACAGATAATAATGTTTTAGGGATACAAGTCTCACTAATTAACCCATAGCTGGGGGAGATAAAAACTGGATTGATACCTAATCAGAAGTTATTAAACAAACAAGAAATTTTAACGTGGGTATAAATCGGGGGTTAGTTCTACATGACAATCAATATATAAACTGATCACTCACTTTTTGGCCAGAGTAGTTTCTATACATTTTTATTCCAGAAAATGTAAATAAATCTAAAAGAGATACCTGTGTAGCTAATCAGTATTTCATTGATTGATTGAATCGTTTTCTACAACTTATGAACCCTTTGCAGGTTATTTAAAGCCAGAAAATATTTTTAAATTGCAAGAATGTTTTTAAGATAATAATAGTTTAGTAATACAAGTCTTATTAATTAATCCATAGCTGGGGGGAGAAAAGGTGGATTTGTACCTTTCCTATTGCTATTTGTGCATAAGTGAATATTACAAACCAGACTGGTACTAGAACTCGGCTCTCCGATTAAGAATTCCTATCCATTATCCATTCCACCAACGGCACATCCAAGCATACAGCACCTAAGCGGACACCCATCGACGTACTGATCGCGCTCGACATTGCTTAACTTCGGTGATCGTACGCGAACCAGTGTTTAAACGCAATGTAGTTGTAAACATAGCTAGAGGCTACTTGACGGAAACGTTGTGTCTATCATAATATCTATAGTAATCAAGATGCGAAAAAAACGTTTGAAATAATTAAGGTCTACAGTATAGCAATAGTTTTTCATTTATAATGTCTTCCGATTTTCACTTCTCTTATTTTATTTCCTGTCTTTGTAGTGATTTCCGACATATAAGCAACACGAGTTATTTCATGTCCAATGATGATGCAAACATCGAAATATCACTAGAATTAATTCATTGTTTCATGATAATAGACTGAATATGCGAGCAGCGACGAAGTTTTAGAGAAAATTTAAACAAAATGACACTTATATTTAAAACCGGAAAGAGGTAGTTGACATTTCTAGGGCACATAATGAAGAAAGACGGCTTGAAAAATTTGTCATATTGAAAGCAAGAGAAAAAAAAAGCTAACAAGCTTTTGTAAACAGGAATGAAGAGAGATAACAAAAAGACATAATTTACTAAGAGCTAAAAAGGACAGGAAGTTATGGAGAACCATGATCGCTAACGTCCTGAAGGGACACAGCACATAGAATAAGAAGGTATGTCTCATATTCAAGAAGAAATAAGTACCATGAAAAAATTCTCCTTGTATAAGAAGGACAAAGCAGAACTCACTGGTGATTCTGCATTCTTATGGGTACAATGTAACTCAATATTGTCTGTATTCATGCTCGATAAAGAGGAGATGGCCATTGAGCAGTACTCACTCTAGAGCTACTATGAAAACATACCCAGTATGGTATTCGGTCTCCTTGATCAAAAGAACAATTCATCGGTATTAACAGCTTTGAGAATAATGGAGATGCTACAACTAATATGCGGGGTGGTAGCCCCCATTAGGGTCCCAGCTACAGGCAAATAGTGAACCCTCAAAATGGGATCAAAACACTCTGAAAGTATGAAATACATTTTTATAGTAAAAATTCCAGCAATATTATTAAAATAGGAAAAAAAAAATTCCAGCTGTAGTTTTTAATAATAAAAAAAAAATCATGAAAGCTCCCCAAAAAGTAAGCTTTGGTATTAACAGAGCCGTAAGAAGTTGATATGCCGTTAAAAAAAAAAAAAAAAACCAACAACTGATATGAATAAAATATAGTAGAAAACAGATTCTGCGAACTGCAGATACAGTGTAACCCGGATATAAGATACCCGGATATAAGAGAAACCCGGATATAAGAGAGGTTTTCTCTGGTCCCAAATTAGAGCCTGTGTTAATGTACAGTGTAACCCGTATATAAGAGAGTTGTCGGGACCGGAGAAGACGCCTCTTATATCCGGGTTTCTCTTATATCCGGGTTGTATTATATATACATTAACACAGGCTCTAATTTGGGACCAGAAAAAATATCTCTTATATCCGAGTTTCTCTTATATCAGGGTCTCTTATATCCGGGTTACACTGTATAATAGACAAAAACCCGGATATAAGATACTTCTTCTCCGGTCCCGACAACTCTCTTATATACGGGTTACACTGTGTGTATATATATATATACAGTGTAACCCGGATATAAGAGATTTTCTCTGGTCCCAAATTAGAGCCTGTGTTACCTAAACAAAATAGACCAAACCTCGGATATAAGAGAAGCCCGGATATAAGAGACTTCTTCTCCGGTCCCGAAAACTCTCTTATATCCGGGTTACACTGTAATAAAAGCAGACATTGTTCTTTCCAACTGGATGGTCAAATGAATGATAATTGCACTTAAAATGGTCAGAAGTACAAACAAACTACTTTGTTTACCAGTCATTTGAGGTTCCCTAAAAGAACTAAAATGCTTGTCTCTAAATTACGAGTCGGTTCCACAAAAGTAAGTCCCGGGAGCTATTTAAGTCGACGCATATTTTAATCTTTTCTTAGACTTGTGAACCCTCAAAAAATTCCCATATGGGTGACACTTGGGTGACCTACTCTCCGCTTTGAATGGGGGTGGAAGGTGAGAGCTTTTGAAACGCTAAATTAATAGACCATTCAATTGAAAGTGAATTCACAACTAACGACGACATGTGTGAATAATTCCTATCACAATACACGTATACACACACACGCGCGATCACACACACACACACACACACACACACACACACATATATATATATATATATATAAAGAGGGGTATTATATATATATATATATATATATATATATATATATATATATATATATATATATATATATATATATATATATATATATAAGGAAAAGGTTAAAATTGTTCCAACGACAGAAAAGTGTATATTTTATTTATTCTACAAGCGTTTCGGATCTTGTCGTCTTCATCAGGCGAAGAGTGGTTATTTCCACATATTATTTAAAGGAATTAATTTTTCATTATGTTTTCCGGTGTTTAACCATTGGTTTTTGTGTGTCACACTCTTCGCCTGATGAAGGTCACAAGACCCGAAACGCGTTTAGCAGAAATATGGAAAGTAAAGTATAATATATATTTAAAAAATACACATTAAAAGCAAAAACGTTTGCAGCTTCTCTCTTCTCTTTAAAATATACACTTTTCTTTCGTTGGAACAACTATAACCTCTCCCTTATATATATATATATATATATATATATATATATATATATACCTAATACCGCTCTCTCTGTCTCTGTCTCTCTCTATATATATACACACACATATATATATGTATATATATATATATATATATACCCAATACCCCTCTCTCTCTCTCTTCTCTCTCTCTCTCTCTATATATATATATGTATAAAGAAATATAGTCTTAAAGTGTGCTATATTTATGGGATAAAGTGCTCATTATCATAGATAGAGCGCGTGTAAATATAAAAGTGAACATAGAAGTCAACACTTTGAGGCGACAGTCTGTTTCATGCTAGATGCAATCGTCAGGCCACGAGTGCTGTTATTTTTCTCGGCTATATATATATATATATATATATATATATATATACGGGTCAGTGGTGCATTGTGGGTAGTCTATTTTGGCAGATATTTTACCGGAATCGTTTATTTGTGTCAAATTATATATATATATATATATATATATATATATATATATATATATATGTATATATAAATATATTATTATTATTACTATAAACGTTATTTTCAGTGTGTACACTTGTTTAAGCTGCTATAACCGTGAAATTATTAAAAACCAGCCTAGATCCAGAAGGTCTACTGAAGAAAAAAATGGACTCTTAACTGGGATCTTGTCGCTAGCAATTTAGCAGCGGGGGCGCGATTCGGTTATAAAATCGGTTTTCCTGATGGAAAACGGGATACAAATTCGATTCCTATCGGAGTCACAATTTTAGGCCGATTCTTATTAAATTCTCTGATTAAGAAAAAAAAAAACAAACAAAAAACAAGGATTTCAGCCACCAAAAATAAACTTTATAAACAAGGATTTCAGCCACCAAAAATAAACTTTATAATAGTTATCTTCACAGATTCGCGATATCAAAGGCTTATAATGATTTTTTTAAATGAAAACAATTTTTTGAAGCTTTTGTTTTAATTTCAAGATTAAATTTAATATTTCTAATAAGCAAAATACTTTTTTCTACATTTCAAAACTGATAGAAATTGATTGGGAGAGTTTGGTTTTGAAAATGGCGCTAAAAGTGTTGATTTTAGCGCCATTTTAACTTTCACCACCATGTAATTTCCTTTATTGCAAATCTTTTAAAAATAAAATGAACTTTTCTGATAACTTTATCTTAGCTAAATTAAAGTTTAATTAATCTGATTTGAAACAAATATTACTTACTTTAAGTTTAAAATATCACAGAAATGCCTTTTTTTAACACGGCGTTTGGTGTTTATTTAAGGTGTAGACAGGTTGACTGACAGACGGAAGATTATCTACTTTTTTACTATGTTGAACATGTTTATAAAAATTACTTGCGGAATATAACGTGAGCGTCTTTTCTATATCATTTTTCACTGCCCAGTAATCTTAAGAAAATATGAAAAATTATCTGTAATCTAAAGTTTTATTGAATTTTAGATATTTTGGCTTTAAATTTACTATAGTTATCACACTTATTTTATAATAATGCCGTGTATGGACATCCGTATTTACAAAAATTGGCACGTGTATACACACACGCACACGCAAAAAACAATTCAAAATTCTTTATAAAATATTGGGGGTCAATGTATTGTAGTAAACTTTTCTATTTATGATTAGTAAATATAATTTTTACTTACTAACAATATCACCTAACCGGGAGAAATTAATATTTTAATTTTAAGATTTAAAACTTTATAAATTATTCTAATTAAATTTTAAAAAAATGAAAACAACTTTTGTAAAAATTCAGTATCCATCGAAATTTTTTTCTTAAGACTTTAATATATCTTATTCATAAAAGCAATTAAAAAGCTTTTCTAAATAAATAATGTCTTAGTTTTATTGCATTTTTTTTAAATTTACGATCCAGAACAGATTTTATAACTGGGGACATGTTTTACCAAATAATTGATGATTTAATTTCTCCCAAAAGTTCTGCGTAGAAATAATACAAACATTAAGCTGTGCAAAAATGAATTTCTCGAAATTTCATAAAAATTAATTAAATGAAGAATAAGAGATGTAAAAAATATTTTTACCAAGTTTTACTAAAAAAGAAAAATTTGTAAAATAATTAAAAGTTTAAATAATTGAAATTCCTGAAAGTTTCATTAACATCCGGCAATTATTTGATTTTTGCAAGAATTTCCAAATTAATGTGTTTTTCACCGCAGACATTTCCTATATTAATCTTTGCATCCTCACCCCCCAAGAGACAAGAAAAATAAGATTTTTAACCAAAATTCAACATTCTAAAAAGGATAAAAAATATAATTTAACAATCAAAAATCCTCTGGTCTTTCCTCTTAATAATAATAAAGAATTTGGCGAAAAAACTGTGTTTTTATTACGTTTGGGGTATGCTCTTTCTTTTTAGCGAATCTTTGGAGGTACTTAGTTTATAAGAAATAATTTCGTATAAAAAATCATTATATATATATATATATATATATATATATATATATATATATATATATATATATATATATATATATATATACGATAGATTTAAGTGTGAATGTAAATGGTGAAGTGATTTTCGCTTATTGCAAGAATACATTTTTCTTATTCATATTTTCTCTCTTTACTCAAGGTTATATATATATATATATATATATATATAACCTTGAGTAAAGAGAGAAATATATATATATATATATATATATATATATTTATATATATATATATATATATATAACCTTGAGTAAAGAGAGAAATATATATATATATATATATATATATATATATATAACCTTGAGTAAAGAGAGAAATATATATATATATATATATAACCTTGAGTAAAGAGAGAAAATATGAATAAGAAAAATGTATTCTTGCAATAAGCGAAAATCACTTCACCATTTACATTCACACTTAAATCTATCGTCCGCTTTTGCTTTCTTCGAAATTTATTTTCTTGTCTCTTTCCAATTTCAATAATAACTTATCGCTCTGTTTTCCCTATTAAAGTCTGAGTCGATAGTTGAGCTGATAAGTGATAGAAGCCACTATATTCGTTCAACAAAATGATATTCTCATTTCGAGATCTGCAAATGGCTTCAATAGAAGCAATACAGTTATTCTTTTATGAATATTCTTTCAAAATCATTATTTTCCTCGCCGAAACCCTCTAACGAATGCTTTTTATATCAACTGGTCTTTCGTTCGTATTGGAGTATTTGACTGACAAGCAGAACGAAATAGTTGCATTGTTTCGTCCCATACATTTCTGATTAAACAACATTGCTTTTTATAATTTTTAACAGGGATTAAAAACATTGTTAACTTCAAAACATTTTTAATGCCATATTTACTTGCAAAAAGAAGTTAATATTCTTCCAGTCCAATATATACACAGGTTTTAAATAAGCCACAATTGGTTGATTATCCGTCATCATCGATGTCTTTGTATCTTCGTCATTCACATTTGGTGGGAAACAATCCGCTCATATTTCATTCCTCCATTATTAGGCAAAAAGTTTTCTAAATTTTTCATTTCTTTTCTTTCTTTCTTTCTTTTTTCTTTCTTTTTGTTCTTTCTTATTTTCTTTCTTTTTTAATTTTCTTTTCTTTCTTTATTTCTTTTTTCCTTTCTTTATTTCTTTTTTCTTTCTTTTATTCTTTCTTTTTCTTTTCTTTACTTTCTTTTATCTTTTCTATTCTTTCTTTCTTTTCTTTCTTTTCTGTCTTTTCTTTCTTTCTTTTCTTTCCTTTTCTTTCTTTTCTTTCTTTCTTTCTTTTCTTTCTCTTCTTTCTTTACTTTTCCTTTCTTAGACGATTAAGAATTTAATAGATGCACAATAACATAACGAATTAATAACCAAGCACGCACACACAGAGGGTTTCAGACAGATACATGTATACATGTATACAAGCATTCATGTTTAAAAACACATTTGTACTTGTGTGTGTGTGTGTGTGTGTGTGTGTGTGTGTGTGTGTGTGCGTGTGCTTGTGAGCAGAAGCTTTCATATATATAGTTCAAATTTTAATGGCAATATTTTTAAATTGGCCCCCAAAGTAATATATTCGAGTTGTTGCCAGATAGAAGACAATATAAAGATGACAATTTGAAATCGTCGAAAGTGCTTGACATATGCATTCCACCTGACAAATATAAAGATCTTATTATTCAAGGAATTGATAGAAAGTTAATGTCTCATTAAGTTCTGTTAGTGAAGTGATTTCGTCAATAATCACATTAGCATTGCTATTTAATTCTTTGTATAAATTGTTTCTTTATAATATATATATATATATATATATATATATATATATATATATATATATATATATATATATATATATAGATAGATAGATAGATAGATAGAGAGTCAAACCTAATGAGCCAGACAAGCCTACAAAGGTTTCACTTAGGCAGATCGTCAGGGTCAGCTGGTTAAAGAGGCAACAGCAAACGGCGTATATATAGACGACAACCAAGACAACACCACGTGACCAAGGAAAAAATCGAAAAGAAAGAAAAAAGAAAGAGAAAAAGAAAAAGCGACACCGTGGGGGGGTATAGATTTATTCGAATAACTAAACAGACAGACTTCCATGTTCCTGGCTCTTTCTTTTTTAAAACCTTTTTTCGCTTCGTGATTGATTTGGCTATTGTTAAATCAAGAATTCGAAGGTTTTTCGACACGAGTATAGTTACCTATATATATATACAGTGTAACCCGGATATAAGATACCCTGATATAAGAGAAACCGGGATATAAGAGAGATTTTATCTGGTCCCAAATTAGAGCCTGTGTTAATAAAACAAAATAGACCAAACTCGGATATAAGAGAAACCCGGATATAAGAGACTTATTCTCCGGTCCCGACAACTCTCTTATATCCGGGTTACACTGTATATATATATATATATATATATATATATAACCCGAAGTCACATGTTCTGGCATCGAGGCATATTATTTAACGGAAATATCAGTTGTTTTTCACAATTTTCAAGCAATTCCGGCAAAATCATGAAGAAACACGATAAAAATGTTGGGTTTGTCGCCTAAATTACCTTTAGGAACGCTAAAAACGACAAGAGTTTCGACATAAATTTTGATTTCACCATGTTGTTAAGAATGGCGGAAGCCGTCAAATACGAAATATCATATTTCGCTTTAAATGGACAACACCCAATCATAGAACACTCAAATTTCTTTCTATAGCTTTATCTGAACGATATTTTGATCGTTGTAATCTCTGCCCATCCCCAGATGTTTCTCTCATTCTCTTTTGTTTATTTTCTCCTTCAGCATCATTACAAAATATTTCGTTTATTTTGTCCTCGATATTTTCGATCTACTATCTCCATCTTTGTTATTTCATTTTTCTGGCGTTAAATTCTACAGCCTTTCTCATATCAATGTTAAGCGTTACTTCACTCCTTTTACCTCCTCCCTGGCTTGTATCTGTCAAAACTGGTAAGAGATACAGCAGTCGTTTTACTGCCATTAATGTAATCATGGCGGAGGAGAGTAGAAATTCTTTTGTTCAACCACTACCGTAATATCCAAATGACAAAACTCTCTTCTGGGTAATAAACTACAGGACAGAATGCAGGGAGAGTTGGATTTATGACTTTCCAAAATTATTAATGCAAAGTTATATGAGAAATTCTTACTGTGATTCGAACTTGGTTCGTCGAGTTAGTGCACCAAGCTTATCGCCAATGTCTCCACACACACACACACACGCCCACATACACATATACACACACACACATACATTGAGATAAATCTCTAAAAATATAATGGATCTATTTTTAATCGGACATTTTTATTACTTCAAACGTTATTTTTAGTTGATACCTGTGTTTGAAATAGACGTCCCATTGGTTGAATTACGTCTACCGGCCCGTACACCCGAAAAAAACTTAATAAATATGAAATAAGTTCTCTAGAATTTAAATACAAACAAAAACACCCTTGATAACAGCTAATGGATTAGCCGAAATCGCTTGGACTCAAAGATCATTTGGACAGTTCTTATACACTCAATGTCCCCCAAAAAAGAAATCTCTTGTATGCATACATGAAAAATATTAAAAAAAAACTTCTTAATTGCAGGATCTTGTCCGTCATCTTCAATGAATCCTGTATAAAAGAGGGAATACTGCCAGAATAAACAATCACACACACACTTATATATACATATATTGTCAACCACAGATAGTCTGTTTCGCTTTATCACAGCTCATCAGTGAGGCTAGACGTCCGGTTGCCTCTAGCTAGGATCGAAACCCGTGAATTTAAGCGTATTTATTTTTAGATAAACACACAGTGACTGAGAGAACTCTATTCGATTTACCGAATAGTCTTGCAATATATATATATATATATATATATATATATATATATATATATATATATATATATGCACATTTCATTTATAGTGTGCATTGTTCATGCTTATATCTACATTGCCTATATATAAAAATGCTGCCCCTAATATTGTGCAATCTCTCCTCATTGACATGGAAATTTTTAAATCCCCCCCCCACATATATATATATATATATATATATATATATATACACACATATATATATATATATATACACACACATACATATATATATATATATATATACATATATATATATACATATATATATATATATATATATATATATATATATATATATATATATATATATATATATATATATATATATATATATATATATAGTTAGTTAGTTAGTTAAATAAGTATTTGGTAATCCGTATAGATAATTCCAAGAAGGATGTAATCCAGGGAGCTCAATGTAAAAACAAAACAAATGTTATATATTTCGTATCGAATATCACTGACCAAAAATATTCAATTCTTATTTGCTTCTTACACTGGTCACAAATAAAACCAGATAGGAAACGTTCTTTATCCTATTATTTTGTCGGATTATAATCCATATTTGATCGCAATCCATATGAAGTTTCATACATACATTTACTTGTATTTATTTTCGTGGAAATAAATGTCTCATTATTTGCAAAGCATTCCTTGTACATATGTTCCTCCTATAAAATATTAAATATCTGTTACTTCGTATACATATGGAGATTTATACACTTGCATTAAACATAGATATGGAGATAGATTTTTTTTTGCATCACGTAAACAAATTTACAGATTCTGTCGTCATACACACACAGATAACAAAAAAAAGTATTTTAAAATACTGGATTTAATATGGCCAGATCAAACTGTTTATAGCCAAAGATGGAATTGTCCAGGTCCAATAACTTGACTTCAGCTCAATTGTCATTCTGAATTATGGATTCTCTAGAAGTTTTCGAAAACTTTTCAAGGTAAAAATTTGTCTGTCCAAATGTTTCCTTTTGCAAATAGATTTTGGATTTTATTCAGTTTTCTTTGAATTCATATCCAAAAATGGATTACTTTTGTTGTAGCATACCTACGGACGATAATGGGTATGTCTCCTTTCACTATAAATACAGTAGTAAATACTGTATGTTGGTCTGCAGTTGGAGGTTCGTCTCCACCTGTGCTGGTCAAACTCTCTGCCTCCAGGCAGAGAGGATCCTCAAACAAAGTTATGTCGAAGAGCAGAATCTTGTCTCGGGAAACAGCTACCCGACCCCGTTTTATACGGGGTCTACATGGGAATTTTGGGCCGAGCCTATGGGCTCGGATACCCCACATTAAATTCGGCCTTGTGCCACATCTGACCGCGTGGGGCGATTGGTAGATATCCTGCAGTTGCAGATTCATTGTGGAATTCACTTGACTCACTTCTAGCAGTTGACTACTTCTCCGCACTGCTGGCGAATCTTATATGTGTTGTTCTTGTCCTAAGTATTATCGTTCATTACCAACCTTCGTGTGATTATTTTATTCAGTAACCTTCCTTAGATTACAACAATTTTGGAAGAGCAAAATTCACTATGTGATAAATTCACTGATATATCATTTTTCTTCCGTATTAATGAGTGTCATCAACCAGTTTCCGTGTACAGAAACCCAAGTCTTTGTGCGCTGTTGAATTTTCTGATTTCATACCCTCATGAGCATTCTTATATTTTGTTTCAAATGAATGTTGTTCAATTTTTTTTTCATACTGTACTTAGCTTCGGGAAGGCATCTTTCACTATTCATATATATCTTAGGATTTTGGTACACTATTTACATTGTTCGGACTATCGTCCTCATCTGTGTTGCCATATAGGTAGACTGTTCTAGTTCCACGTGCCATGTCTAATGGATGTCAGTTATCTCCTGTTAATTCCCCTCTGAAAGTTCTCCACTGCCTTAACCGGGTATTGAACTCACACTCTTTGGGTCCTGTTACTGGATCTAACTAACGACTTTATCCACTGTGCCATGTGTCCTCGAGAAATATAGAAATATAGACAGATACTGTAGGATTTTGGTGTCACATTTTCCATTTTCTGTTATAACTCATCCAAGATAATTCAGTTTTTTCAACTGTTACGTCATATTGCTTCTCCTGTATAGCAGTAAATGTTGGACAATTTCCTCGCAGATGAAGAGAAGATTCGAGGCAACAGAAATGCTGTTCTCCAGAAGGATGCTGAGAATATCACAAACGGAACATGTGAGTAACGAGGAAGATTTAAGGCAAATGGGAAGGAGGAAGACATTTTTGATTAGGCTCAGAAAGCGACAGTGGAAATGTCTGAGGTAGATAATGATGAAAAGAGTTTTGGAAAATCTGACACGCACAAGGACAGATTGAAGGCAATTGGAGCAGACGGAATTAGGGAGTAACATCTATAACGTGACTGTGTAAATGGATGACAAAAAAGAGAGTGGAAGGAATAGTAAGCGCTAAAAAATGACTACAAAGGATAGGAAGTTGTGGAGAGCCATACACGCATAGGTCCTGAAGGGAAACGGCACGTAATGCAAGGCCTTTATAATCATTGGAGATGGTTTCAAGTAACTGTTTTTATCCTATTAGCATGTTTAGAATATCTTATCAGGCTAACTGCGCATCCTGGGTAAGACGATAAACTACGTCCGACAGCAAGGCCTCTAATCGGGAGGTTTTGAGGAGCATGGAACCAGCTCTTAATTGCTGGTGTTCTCAGGTACACCCTGACCCGAGGTGGTAGCACCTGTTAGGGTCCCAGCTATGGGGAAATAGTTAACCCGAAAATGAGGTAAAAAGCATTATAAAATATTATCAGCAATACGTTTTTGAAGGAAAAAACTATTACAAGCTATACGTTTTTGAAAAAAATCTATTGCCAGCAACACGTTTTTGGAAAAAAAAAAATATTGCCAGTAATACGTTTTTGTTTTTTTTAAAAGAAACAAAAAAATCTTTTGCCAGCAATACGTTTTTGAAAAAAAAACTATTGTCAGTAATACGTTTTTGAAAAAAAAAACTATTACCAGTAATACGTTGTTAAAAAAAAACTATTGCCAGTAATACGTTTTTGAAAAAAAAAAAAACTATTTCCAGCAATACGATTTTGAAAAAAAACTATTACTCGTAATACGTTTTTGAAGAAAAATCTATTGCTAGTAATACTTTGTTGAAAAAAAAAAAACTATTGCCAGCAATACGTTTTTAAAAAAAAAGCTATTACCAGTAATACGTTTTTGAAAAAAAAAATATTGCCAGTAATACGTTTTTGAAAAAAATAAAAACTATTGCCAGTAATACGTTTTTGAAAAAAAAAACTATTACCAGTAATACGTTTTTGAAAAGAAAAAAACTATTGCCAGTAATACGTTTTTGAAAAAAAAAAACTAATGCCAGTAATACGTTTTAACAGAAATAGATTTTTGACAAAACAAAAATATTACCAGGAAAAAAAAAGTTGTCGGCGTTAAATGACCCATTGAGGTTGATATGACGTAAAACAAAACAAACCAAACCAGGCTAACTGCTCCGTCCCACCGGTCTTGGCTTCTAGCTCGAACTAAACTAGATTTTTCTTCACCTTGTTCCCTCTACAATCAAGGTCAACACAATTAACCACCCACAAATTTTCTCATCTTATTACAGTTACACTGACATCCGGATAAGCGAGTGTGCCGGCATATCTTTATTAATTTATTATTGGTGTGTTGTGGCTGCAGAAAATACGATGCGAATTCTGATTTACATAAACTATTAATAAAATTCCATTTAGAGGGGGGGGACTATAACAATGAAAAAGAATAATTAATGTTGAAATATCCAAGGAATGAGCATTCTAGCATGCGCTCATTCGTTGAACTGAAGTAAAAATCTCATTCATTCTTGATTGGTTGGGAGTCAGAGAATAAGTGGCAGCTGTACTTGGGCGGCTACCCAGATCCCTATTGCAGACGCTTGCTCAGGCGTATTTGTGTTTATTCAGCACCCACGGACCCCACCCGTGGTTTGTACTGCAACTATGCTGAGCAGAGGTTAGTTACAGTTTCTGGGAAAGAGTGCAATATCTAGCGTGATCAACAATTTGAACATCAACCACGATGACATGTGCCTTCGTGCTAGCACAGCTATCGACGGCCCCCGAGGGCTCCGTCTACCCAATTTCACTCACAAGGCTCCAAAGGTGCCGCACGCTGGGATCGATCCCTCCAGTCCGATAACATCAGGAAGTATCCTGCCTGACAAATCGACCATGGTGAGATTCGAACCCGGATCTGATGGTCAGAATGCGAACGTCGAACCCGGGTCTCATGGTCAGAATGCTAATATCGAACCCGTGTCTCAAGGTCAGAATGTGAACTTCGAACCCGGGTCTCATGGTCAGAATGTGAACTTCGAACCCGGGTCTCATGGTCAGAATGTGAACTTCGAACCCGGGTCTCATGGTCAGAATGCGAACGTCTAACCCGGTTCTTATGGTCTGAATGCGAACGTCTAACCAGGATCTTATTGTCAGAATGCGATCTTCGAACCCGGTTCTTATGGTCAGACTGCGAACGTCAAACCCGGGTCTCATAGTCAGAATGTGACCGTCGGCAATTAGATATTAATAAATTATTTTTATTTTCTCTATCAGTTTTTAGCCATGAAACGTTTTCCCATCACTACGCATTTGGCTCCTTGTGTTGGATTCCTATGCACATTGTGTATTTTAAATATTTTTACGTTAAAAGCGATCGACTGATTTGATGTTGAATGGCTTATCAACTCCTTCATGAGTCATAGAATGCCGGAATTTAATTTTCTTCGGAGCTTTGAAATAATAAAATTATTATAACATGTTATTCGGTTTTCACTATTGATGATACTCAGTTTGTGTGGATATGCAGTTGTGTGTGGACATAACTACGAGAGGCAGTGATATGTGTGTGTTTGATATTATAGTGCCTTTTGTCTGTATGTGTCTCTATGTATACGTGAGCATCATCCCGAAACAAGCACAGGAGAAGAAAATTTCCGCCCTCCCATCACACACAAATAAACAAACACAAATAACCCATAAATAGATCCACTTTTAAAAAATAAACCAGTTTCTCTAAAGATCGTGAAAGCGTGAAACCTAAGGTCACAAACAACTTTCCATGCAACCGCATATATTTGTACAAAGCTCATTAGGGGAGCTCATCCGCTGTTTTCCTCTCTCCTCCTTGCATTCAACATGCCATGTGACTCTCAAATTTTACAAGCCTACTTTCCTCATTATATATCCTGGAAATTTCAAGTATCTCTTTCTGGTTCTATGTGTAAGTGTAATGTTTGTTTCTATTTTTCCTAAAACTTTCACGTTACTCACATGTTCAGTCCATGGTATTCTCCGTATGCTTCTGTAGAACCACATTTCTTGCTTCAAGTCTCTTCTTCATCTGTAAAGAAGATTATCCAACATTCACTGGGTTAAGTTATTTTGAGTACATAGTGTACTAGTGAGCAAACCAAAATGAGCTGACTCATTTTATAGTTTACCAAGAGAAGGTTAACCAATCAAAAGACTTGAAATATTCGATCCGATGCGTATAAAGGCGGCCATTTTGTTTTTTTTCTTCTTGTCGGAATATCTACTGCTAACCTGTCATATGAAAGACTTGAAGAACTACGCTTTCCTACTCTCTCCGAATGTTCACTGCCAACCTCTGATATGGAAGGCATTAAGAATTCCTGAATAGCTGCTACTAGATATGGTGCTGTTTCATTGAACAAATTACTTACTACGTCGGATTTCTATATTCAAACTACATTAAACATGTTTCTAACAAAGTTTTCTTGTTCCTTAATACTTTGCTTAGCTTTTGGAAGTCATATTTCGCTATTCCAATTCGTCTTCGGATTTTGGCGTCGCATTTTTTGTCCTCTGTTAAAACATTTCCCAGATATTTAAATTTACGTTAAGGGTTTGAAATATAAACTTTCATTTGTTAACATTTTTCTTATCTTTACTTAAAGATTTTCTTCTTTTCTTCTTCTGCTTCTGCTTCTTTTTCCTTCCCTCCCCCTCCTCTGTTCCATCCTCCCACACTTCTTCCTACTCGTCCTCCTTTTTCTTTCTTCTTTTTTCCTCAATCTTTCTCTTCTTCCTCCTCCTCACCACCCCCTCATTCTTCTTCTTCCTCTCCTTCTTATGTCTCCTCCATCTCTCTCCTCCTCCCCTCTTCTACATTCACGATGTGGCGGGCTTCTGTGCCACATCCAAGTTACTCTTAGAAAATCAGCATATTGAAATCAAGAGAGGCAGGAGGGAGACAGCGAGCAAGCTACCTGGCGAGTTCATGTAAATGGATGGCAGAACAGTGACTGGGAAAGGTAGCAAGAAGATAAATATTGCTTAAAGCGAAAAAGGATAGGAATTCGTGGAGAGCCATAATCACTGACGTTCTGAGGAGACACGGCATATAGAGGAAGAGTTAGCAAGCTAAACTCGCCCACTAATTCACTAGTGTATTAAGTGTAATTCTGCTGTGGCCTTGTACCAGACTACTTTACAAAATGACTATGGTAAGAAAATCACTAGGAATGGTTCACACGTATTTTTCCTTCTTTTCTTATTATTGATGATGTCAACGCGACCAACCCGTGTTGACATAGGTTATAGAACAACTGCCCTCTGGACAATTGCCGCATATGAAAACTGTCCTCTAGACAGTTGCCCCCATAAGACAACTACCCTCAGACAACTGAAACGGCATTTTTGTTATATTTGCATTTACTTCAATAAAAACATAAATTTCAAAAACCCATCTTGAAGTTTATGGGATTACCTGACCTGACCTGACCTGACCTGACCTGACCTGACCTGACCTGCGGACTGGTTATCAAAATTCGACAGTCAGAATAGCAAATACCGTACAAGACCGCGAATCGCCATGTATTGGACATTTTCAGATGTACCGCCCATAATTCGGAAATTTATTTGTATAATTCTAGTTATATAAAAATATCAATTTTATTATTGATTATCCTGACCTGACCTGACCTGACCAACGGGCCACGGGTAGTCTATTAGTGATATAAAAATATCAATTTTATTATTGATTATCCTGACCTGACCTGACCTGACTAACGGGCCACGGGTAGTCTATTAGTGATATAAAAATATCAATTTCATTATTGATTATCCTGACCTGACCTGACCTGACCTGACCTGACCTAACTAACGGGTCACGGGTAGTCTATTAGTGATATAAAAATATCAATTTTATTATTGATTATCCTGACCTGACCTGACCTGACCTGACCTGACTAACGGGTCACGGGTAGTCTATTAGTGATATAAAAATATCAATTTTATTATTGATTATTCTGACCTGACCCGACCTGACCTGGCCTGGTCAGCGGGTCACGAGCAGACTAGTGGTGATATAAAAAATATCATTCTTATTATTGTATAATTCTTCTTATTGGATAACAAATAAAACATGAAAAAAAACCTAATTAGTTTTATTAGTACTTCTCCCCTCCCCCACAGGTTGTGGTTTCTCTTAATTTTCTCTTAACGGGGGCAATTGTGCAGAGGTGGGGGTGTTGTCCTATAGAGTCAATTGGTCAAGGGGCACTTGTCCCGGGGGCAGTTTTCCTGATACCATTGGCATGTTTGAAACCAAAACCAAAAAGAAGTCCCGAAGCTTGATTAGTAATGTAGAGCTTAAAATGGGGTCTGGTCATAATAGTCAGTGTCTAATGGCCGATCACTAACCTAAATATTTGAAATAATGATTCTGACCTGAAAGCATCTTGTAATCTTCTTGATTTCTTTGCAGATTGCGTCAGACGAGAGTTGTCGTCATGGAGATTGAATAAAGCCTCAAGAGTTTCCTCCCTTGACCCTGCACAAATCTCAAATGGAACGACAGGCTGTAAACAAAGGAAACAATGTGCCTGAATAATTCTTGTGGTTGAAGGTGAAAATAATTGGATAGATAAATAGATCAACTGTTGAAAAAAATGGCATAGAGATAAATATTGTTTTTTTCTCCAAATTATACGAGTGAATTAAATGGTATGAAAAGTAAGGGCAGTGTTGTGTCTTGAAAATCAGCGTTCGAAATCTAGATTTTTACCTGAGTTTGAAATACGGACTATAAGCACCGGGGGATAATTAAGGTATCATCAACACCAAGAAGGCACAAATTAGCAGATACCAGTTGATAGGTAATTTAAAAAAAATTAAAATAGATCGTGTACAATATGAGATAGATATGAACACAGTGAGATAGATAGATAGATAGATAGATAGATAGATAGATAGATAGATAGATAGATAGATAGATAGATAATGAACACACTGAGATAGATACGAGCAGACTGAGATAGATAGATAGATAGATAGATAGATAGATAGATAGATAGATAGATAGATAGATAATGAACACACTGAGATAGATACGAACAGACTGAGATAGATAGATAGATAGATAGATAGATAGATAGATAGATAGATAGATAGATAGATAGATAGATAATGAACACACTGAGATAGATACGAACAGACTGAGATAGATACGAACAGACTGAGATAGATAGATAGATAGATAGATAGATAGATAGATAATGAACACACTGAGATAGATACGAACAGACTGAGATAGATAGATAGATAGATAGATAGATAGATAGATAGATAATGAACACTCTGAGATAGATACGAACAGACTGAGATAGATACGAACAGACTGAGATAGATAGATAGATAGATAGATAGATAGATAATGAACACACTGAGATAGATACGAACAGACTGAGATAGATAGATAGATAGATAGATAGATAGATAGATAGATAGATAGATAGATAGATAGATAGATAGATAGATAATGAACACTCTGAGATAGATACGAACAGACTGAGATAGATAGATAGATAGATAGATAGATAGATAGATAGATAGATAGATAGATAGATAGATATGGTTCTAATTGACTGAAGGTGAAAATACCGGTTGGCTTAAGCAACTATTGGCGAAAACGACCGATTACCTGTGAAATAAATAAAGAGAAGTCGATTGAAAAATGATAAAATAAACCAAAATGGATCCTGAAAAAGGAACAGTATACAAATAAACACACCTACATCGTTACAGATAGAAAGTTTTATAAATCGAATGAGAGGAGCGTGAGAGACAGAGATAGAGAGGGAGAGAAAGCAAAATAGATAGAAGGAAAAGGAAAATGAAAAGAGAAAGACGAGAGAGAGAAAAAAAGAGAGAGGAAGATCGAGAGCGAAAAAGAGACTAGAGAGAAAGAAAGAGAGAAAAATGAAAAAAGTATGAAAACAAGAGAGCAGTGGGATGAGATGTGTAAACAGTCTGAATGATATCCCGTCAAAGAAAACGAGAAATGAAAAAGGATTTTTGTCAGGACGAAAATAATATTTGAAACCCGAAAACCCCTACCAGAAGGTAAGAAATAAATTCAATGAAATTTTTTAAAAAATATTTCAAATTTCCGGGTGAAAGTTTTTTTGGTATTTAACTTTTGCTGTTGAAAGGCGAATGTATAATTTTGCAAGACGTCAAATATCGCTGTTTTCCGGGATGGAAATATAATATACAGTTGTTTGGTTTTAGAATGATTACAAAAGCAAGAAACTTGTTTCTTAACCGGATAAAGAACATACAGTATTTGAAACACTGACGTATACATCTGTACAATATATATATATATATATATATATATATATATATATATATATATATATATATATATATATATATATTCTGTCTCCTTTAGCAAGACTCTTGGACACAGGCCTCCTTTTTCGAAATCACCCACGGGATGGGGAACAACTATGCATGAATGCACCAGCAGGTAGGCACACAAGGTCTCACGTCATCTCACTTGGGATTTCTTTAAATTAAGGAACTGACGGGTTTATTTGAACAGTTTTTCTAAACATTCCGCAAGCACACACACACACACACACACACACACAAGACACATGCGCGCACACAAAGACACACACACAAAGGCGCACACACACAAAGGTACGCATACACACACGTACACAAAGACACACACACAAAGTCATATACTGATTGACACAAACAAACGTATACACACATACGCGTAAAGGGACGTGGTGTAGATCAATGGTTAGAATGTCAGTCACCTATTAGAAATATATTAGAGCGTGCCCCACATTTGACATTTGGTAGACTAAGGTAATCTTTATATATATATATATATATATATATATATATATATATATATATATGCAGAGAAAGACAGACAGATACAGAGTGAAACAAAAAAGTTAAATCTTCAATTTTAATTGCTTTAAGCACTTAAATTACAAAAACTATTTACTTTAAAAGTATTCCTTTTCAATATTCCCTGGTCGATATCTTTTTCCGCAACACAAACACAAACTTTGTTATATATATATATATATATATATATATATATATATATATATATATATATATATATATATATATATATATATGATCCTGTGAGTATATCTAAATCCATCAACAGCAATTGATATATTTACCTGTTTATTATATATATTATAGTAAAAAAAAGAAACAGTGTTCTTATTGATATTTTTTATTTTCACAAAACAGTGCTCAATGTAAATTTACAGAGCATAAATATTATAAATATAATTTATAATATTTACCTGTTGATATAAACTCATAATATTTACCTGTTGATATAAACTTATAATATTTACCTGTTCATATAAACTCATAATATTTACCTGTTGATATAAACTTATTCACGAACTTATTTTATGTACCTAAGTATTAATATATGCTTGTCGTCCAATTTACACATTTAGCACTCACGTGTTAACACTTTCATAGTGTCGGAAGGTCACCTTTGTAGGAAGGGTCATCTATGGTTGGTTCACCCGGGCATGAACAAAATTGACAATGCGCGAATATATATATCCGCGACCACCTGAAAGTAAGCATAACATAATTTAGTATTCACTGAGATGGAATAACATATGTGAGTCTAACCGGAATTTCAATGAAGGTAATTATGTAAAAATCCACAGGTGCTAGTTCCAGAGTTAACAACTAGAATAAAATCAGGAAACAGATAGGCATGAAACATCCACACCTAGATATGACGCTCACCACTTGAAAGCGGGTGAACACACATAGATAGATAGATAGATAGATAGATAGATAGATAGATAGTGTGAGAGAGGGATAGATAGATAGATAGATAGTGTGAGAGAGGGATAGATAGATAGAGAGATAGATAGAGAGATAGATAGATATTTAGATAGATAAAGAGTGAGATAGATAGATCAATAGACAGATATATAGAGAGAGATTTGCAAAACGCAGCACTTAGCACATGATTACAACATCTTGAGGACCGAACTCAGTACCCAAAAGAATAGTTTTGTTCGCTAATCACCCTTCCTTGCACACATACATACACACACACATACACTCATATATATATATATATATATATATATATATATATATATATATATATATATATATATATATATATATATATATATATATACACACACACACACACACACACATATATATATATATATACATAGAGACAATTAACACATAACGTATGTGTAGGCACAAACACACACACACATACATATATATGTGTAAATATATATATCAATAAATATATACATCAAGATATATAAGTCTCCTGACATATATATATATATATATATATATATATATATATATATATATATATATATATATATATATATATGTATGTATATATATAGACATGCTTCTATATCTGTTTTTAAATATGCATCGCATTTTACTAAATATTTCCGTACCAATTACAAATGCTAAACTTTTGTTACATATGGAGCTGTACAAACTTTCATTCAGACAAGGATTTGTTCATATTTTCAAAGGAGATCAAGCAAAGATGTGTTTATTTTAAGGAGTCAATTTCATTACATATGATACTATTTTTTCTAATTTTTCCAACGCTAATATTTGATTCTATTGAAAGAAATCAACCTAATAAATAAACCCTGTTAAATACTCTGTCCATGGCGACAAACCGGTCTTGTATGCACCTAACCCTGGTCCCTGTGATCACGATGAAGGTACATACTCACCCCTCAACGCTAGGCTCTGCTAATCAAGTTGTGGTGGGTGCTACGCCTTCGGCCAGTCAATGTTCACGCTGCGATAACGACGAGGACGACATTCACCATTTGTGTAACATCTCAAATGCCCACCACAAATATGACGAAGATGTGGATATGGAGTTTAACAAACTTATAGAATGCATTGAAGCGAAAATAAGCGACGATGACGACGACGAAGATAGGGATGTTGAGGATGATGGTATTTTTGACGGGCAAAGTGATTGCCTCGTGTATCCTAAAATGGAGAGGGAAGAAAAAGACGTTATGGACTGTAAAGTAGGAGATCGTTTCTCGCCAAGCGAAGAGCAAAGTGTCAAAACAATAGAAAAATACACGTGGAAGGGTGACGACTCTAAAAAAAATATAACCTATACCACAGAGCCGATGCTCTATCATCAGGAAAATACGCAATGGGAAAAGAAATCTTTTCATGATAGAAAAGCAGACAGCAATAATGAGGCAGAGTTGATCCAAAAGGAAACACCGGGATTCTCACAGGGTCACCTCTTTTGTTTGTCCAGTACAGATAATCAAGTTAAGTGTCCAGTATTGAAGTCTTCACTAGTTATAAACAACGGTCTTTATAAAGACGACATTACAACGGCTAATCCCGAGAGTGAATGTGATTTTAATATCTGTGGAAATTTAGCAGCCCCCACACCTTCCTCGGTCACCGTCAATTCGGTCAGTACGTGTTCTTTCCCAATAAAAGCAATAACAACACACGAGACATCAGCAGCGGCTTCATCAACGGCAATCACCAAGGTAACGAGTCAATACAAAAATCCTGCTGATGAAAAATCACCCATTGCGTCTGATGTAAGTTCGATCTATCTATCGCCATTACATTCATCCAGCCATGAATGTCGCCATCATTTAGCACCTGCCAGCTCATGGGCATCTTCATCTTCTATCGATATCACCAGAAAAAACAATACGACAGGTAATACTCACAATGCATACATTTCGGATAATCGAATTAACGATATAATTACGATTCAGCCCGACACACTTAATCCGAAAAATCAGTTTAAAAAACCAGTTCAGCAGCACGAATTACAGATAATTGTCCCAACTGCGACAAATTGTAATATTAGCAACAAAGTGGATAATAATTACCACGACTTCAACGACATTGAAGAAGTCATAGGATCATCTTTACACTGTCCGGAAAAGCCCGTATCATATTCATCAAGTATATCTCTGTTTATGTCGCCCAGTTCTCTTCACGTAGCAGATAAAGGAACAAGTGGTCCCGCATTTACACCTTTCTATTGCACACTGACCCCTGTCTTGGACACAGTTACACCTACGAATCAGCCTTCAACAAGCCAGATTCCAAATAACACGAGAAACGCTAAGAATCTTAGCTGTCCGATTCAAAGAAAACAGGCACAAGTCCATTTTCACAGACACATGTCCCACACACTCGTCCCCAAAGTCGGACAAAGTCAATTACCTCATGCCCTCGCTATAAACAAAACAAGTGAAACTTTTTCGCGCGTTGATGTCAAAACAGCCACTACAACAGCGACTACAACG
Organism: Acanthosepion esculentum; assembly: GCA_964036315.1. Classification (NCBI taxonomy): domain Eukaryota; kingdom Metazoa; phylum Mollusca; class Cephalopoda; order Sepiida; family Sepiidae; genus Acanthosepion; species Acanthosepion esculentum. The sequence continues at coordinate 6,634,125 of OZ038511.1, forward strand.
ACGGCTATTGTGTTTACAGAAAGTAAAAAAGCACAGACTGACACAGCTACAAGCACTACTACAACTGCTACAACTGCTTCTGTTGAATTGTGTAGTAAGGGTTATAGTTTACAAGGCGACTGTGATAATTGTCGGGGCGGTGGTGAAGACGACGGATGTAGCGGGCCTATTATAAATTATACTCCAAACTCTTATTGTTATTTCTGTAATACGTCGGTGACAGATCTCGACAAGTCAACACGATTGCATGAAAACAACAACTATTACAACTTTGACGATAAAGAACACATAAAGGAGTTCCAAATTCCTCAGGAGTACCAAACACAAGAAGAAGAGGAAAAAGACACGATGCAAAAGTCTTCTGTTGATTTTTACGTTGAAAACGCGTGGTCTTCTACGGATGCAATTCTGAAAGGAAGGAAGTCACGTGTCAGCATTACGCAAACTTCGGGGTGGAAGGTAAGAATCTCTTTCTTTATTTTTGTCTTTCATTCAGTCTTTCTTTCTTTCTTTCTTTTCCTATTTCATTGTTTGTTTGTTTCTTTCTTTCTTCAGGACTTTTCTTGTTTCTTTCTTTCTTTGATATGGTCTTTTATTTCTTTCTTTCTTTTCTTATTTCATTGTATGTTTGTTTGTTTGTTTCTTTCTTTCTTTAGGACTTTTCTTCTTTCTTTCTTTCTTTGATATGGTCTTTTATTTCTTTCTTTCTTTTCTTATTTCATTGTATGTTTGTTTGTTTGTTTCTTTCTTTCTTTAGGACTTTTCTTCTTTCTTTCTTTCTTTGATATGGTCTTTTCTTTCTTTCTTTCTTTTGCTATTTCTTTTTTTCTTCAGGTTTTCTTTCTTTCTTTCTTTCCCATTCCTTTACATTCTTTCCAAAAGCATTTTTTTTATTTATGATGTTTTGTCAATAATCCGCACACACATATACACACACACACACACACACACACGCACAGACACACACAAATGTGTGTGCATGCATGTATACATACATGTGCAAATATATATATATATATATCATATGGTTGTGGGTGTGTGTGAGTGTGTTATTCGACGTGTGCGTGTATATATATATATATATATATATATATATATATATATATATATATATATATATATATATATATATATATATATATATTAACTAATAATATTAACTACTAATAATATAACTACTAACATGGCCAAAATGTGCCGACCGTGTTCGGAAAATAAAATATCCCTATAACTAGATACATACACAACCTATACATCCAGTTAAAAAATAAAAAATAAAATGATAATGGCTAAAAGTATAGGCGAATTCGCTCGGAATTACAAAACATTTGGGCAGTTTCTACACACTCTATGTTCAGAAAAGAAACCACAGGTTCGAATACAAGACAAATTAAATAAAGAGCTTAATCGCAGTGCCTTGTCTTTAATGAAACATGTATAGAAGAGGTATTGCTACTTTAATGCACAATACATGCATATATATGTATATATATATATATATATATATATATATATATATATATATGTATATATATATATATATATATATATATGTATATATATATATATATATATATATGTCTGTGTAATATATTTTTCTATATATTTTAATCCAACACATTTTTATCACTCTGAAAGTTATTTTTTGTGGATACTGGTAATTGAGGGTATTTATTTAGTATATTTATTCATATTTATTTATTTTCGTCTAATAACGTTTAAAGTGATAGAAATGTGTATGTATGTAAGTGTATATATATATATATATATATATATATATATATATATATATATATTTACATTTATATATATATTTATATTTATAAATGTATACATGTGTATGCATATATATATATATATATATATATATATATATATATATATACATACATATATATATATATATATATATATATATATATATATATATATATATATATATATGATAAAAATATAAATTCAAAGTATGCTATATTTATGGGATTTCAGGGATAGAGCTTATGTAAATATAAAAGTGGACGTTTAGGTCAACACCTAGATGGCCTGAAGACTGTCTTTGCTGTGTGTTGACCTAAATTTACACACACACACACACACACACACATATATATATATATATATGTATGTATGTATGTATTAGGAAAATCATGGACAAAGTGGTAAAAAATGTCGTGCGACGCGTTTCGTCCTTGAGGACGTCATCGTTCTGAAGTGATGTGCACGGAGGAGAGGGGGACGCTGAGATTTTAAACTTATAATAATTATTTTTTAAAATATGATGTTAAGCATATTATCTTGCCAATTTCACTTTGCGGTAATAGAAGATCTCGGCAGGGTTAGGAAAGGTGAAATGTTGTAAGAATCTGGACAGGGTTAGGGTTAGGGTTAGGGTTAGGGTTCATCGGGAAAGGTGAAATGTTGTAAGAATCTGGACAGGGTTAGGGTTCATCACGAAAGGTGAAATGTTGTAAGAATCTGGACAGGGTTAGGGTTAGGGTTAGGGTTAGGGTTCATCAGGAAAGGTGAAATGTTGTAAGAATCTGGACAGGGTTAGGGTTAGGGTTAGGGTTCATCAGGAAAGGTGAAATGTTGTAAGAATCTGGACAGGGTTAGGGTTAGGGTTAGGGTTCATCAGGAAAGGTGAAATGTTGTAAGAATCTGGACAGGGTTAGGGTTAGGGTTCGGGTTCATCAGGAAAGGTGAAATGTTGTAAGAATCTGGACAGGGTTAGGGTTAGGGTTCATCAGGAAAGGTGAAATGTTGTAAGAATCTGGACAGGGTTGGGGTTAGGGTTAGGGTTCACCAGGAAAGGTGAAATGTTGTAAGAATCTGGACGCAACATTTCTGAGAATGATCTAGTGATTAAAGCTCTTTTTATACACTTTTGTCTTAGTAAATGTTTTTCTCTTTCAATTAAAGTAGCATTTTTTAAATCAAAATTATGGCCAGACTCATTACAGTGAGCAATTAATCCACTGAGTGTTTTTGTTTTGTAAAAGGTCTCTTTTGTGTTCATATAATCTTTTATTTAAATTCCTCAAGGTTTCTCCTATGCATTTCTTGTGGCAATCATTACAGGGAATAGAGTAAATTCCTCCTTTCAGTTTTATCTTATCATTTTGTTTTGTATTCATTATGTCTTTTATTGTTTTAGACGTAGTTGCAATAAATTTTATGATAAGCTTAGATAAATTCTTTTCAATTGTAGTTGTGACACAGTTTTCGGTTTAAATAATTTATTTTGATTCGTTGGGTTTGTCAGATTGGTCCACTCTTTTATTTTGAAATATTTTAAGATCCTTTTGTTTCGCGTTGAATATTAAATAATTTTGATATTGGAGGAACTATAAAGTATTTTCAAGGTATTTCTGCTCTTCATGTAAACATTAAAGTCTACAAATTCTTTAACAGATTCCGATAATTATTCTGGATTTTATTTTGTTGATATGGGGAGAATAGAAATTTATGAGATCATTTTTATTAGTTGATTTGCGATGGACACTTAGTTTTATGCTATGTAACATGATATACAGAAAAGGTATTCCGCATGTGAGCATATATATATATATATATATATATATATATATATATATATATATATATATATATATATATATATATCGTGTTGTATGACTTACTTCAGGTTTTTGGTAACTAGTGTGACGCTAATGTAAACGCTCGATAAAGGCTAAGAAATTGAAGAATTTTTTTTGCATTTTTGTCTTTTATTTGAATCGCAAAGTTGCCATCTTCAAGATTTTAAAAGAGTGTTGGTCACCCTAGCATCTCACTTAAGTCCCCACAGCAAATAACTTCGTCTTTATTTGCCACCTCCTCCACTCCCATCTCCCTAACTCATCCAACCCAGCGCATTTGGTCCCTGAAATCGAGACGTATTTAGAGTCTGTCACACTTTTCACTAAAGGACCATTGATTCGAGCTTAGCAAGACTAATATGAAATTCCAATTGTAAATAATATGAAATCCTTTTTCGATGGCGTTGTTTGGAATGTATTTTTATTTTATTTTGTTTCGGACCCGTTAACTTAATATGAAAATTTAGATTTTCTGTATGTGAGCACATATATATATATATATATCGTGTGTAGTCTGGATTACTTCTGGTTTTTGGTAACTCGTCTGACTCTAATGCAATTCCTCAATAATCGCATATTGTTTTAATAGTCGTTAATGGAACTTATACTAAGTTAAAATTTTATATATATATATATATATATATATATATATATATATTATCAAATGGACAAAGTCCAACAATTATTTTAAGACATTTTTACGTTTATACATTCTTTTTATAGATCCAAATATTTAAGTAAATGCTCTGTTTATAAAAAACAGTATTATACATTTACCGGCCTGAATGTCCGAGAAATTTTCATAGAAAATATTGATCCTCCGACAGGAATCGAACCTGTATCCGATACGGAACCGTCATATAGCCTGACGTGCCTTAACCGTTTCGCCCTCAGAGGAGCGTTCGTTTAGCAAGGTCGATTTTACTGTCTTTAAACTACAATCTTCCATGATTCTCTCGCATACATTCATATCTGCTCAAAGCGTATCGGAGGACGAATATTTCCTATGAAAATTTCTCGGACATTCAGGCCGGTAAATGTTGTTAATACTGTTTATTATAAACAGAGCATTTTCTTAAATATTTGTATCTATAAAAAGAATGTATAAACATAAAAATGTCTAAAAATATATATATATATGAAGAAATATACTCTTAAGGTGTGCTATATTTATGGGATAAAGTGCTCAATATCAGAGATAGAGCGTGTATATATATATATATATATATATATATATATATATATATATATATATATATATATATATATATATATATATATATATATATATATATATGTATATATTGGGTAAGTATTCCACAGTCGGAATGTCGGCGACTAAACCGGCTACCCAACTTGAAGTTCTTGCGGAGGTGTCTTTTTAGCGAGCCAGTAGGACGAAAAATAAGACCTAACAAAGGGCGGAAGAACTCTCGATGAGTCAACGGCCACCTAATTACAGGTGGTGTTTCCATAAATCACCGTGGAGAAGGCAACGGGAAACCACCCCGCTATTAATTCCCAAGAAATATCATGGCAAATAACACACACAATATGAAACCTAACGGCGTGAAGGGGTTTAAGTCTATGGGAATCAACTCCTCGCCCGGTAAGGACCGACAAGTGCAACAGGTGTCACCTGACTGTCATCTAGCGGCTGCTAGCACAAACGGCGTAAAGGGGATAAAATTCCTTGGAACCTATCCCTCGCCGGAAAGGATCGTATTTAGCGTCAGGTGTCACCCGGCGGTTGTCTTGCAACTGCTCGCATCAAACAAAAAATAACACTCGGGCCAGGGAACATTCGGACATTGAACAACTGTGGCCAGTTAGATAATGTGAAACAAGAGAGGATTAGGCTAAAAATCAACATCTTAGGTGTATGTGAAACTAGATGGCCAACCAACGGAGATTCTGTCAGTGACAATCACAGGATTATTTATTCAGGCGGAGAGAAAAACGATAAAGGAGTGTGACTGATACTAGATCAAGAATTCAAGAAATGCATTCTGGGATACTAGTAACTATCCGAAAGAATTCTGGTAGTCAAGCTGAAAGAAAAGCTTTTCAACATAACTATCATAATAGTGTATACACCGACAGCACAAAGTAAGGAAGAAGAGATTGAATCTTTCTACTCCATGCTAGACAACGCCAAGGTTCATTGCAAATCACAAGAAGACATAATTATCATGGGAGACCTGAACGCCAAAGTAGGCAGAGGAGGGCAGAAGATATAGCCGGAAAATTCGGACTAGGAACCTGCAACGAACGTGAAGAAAAATGGATCCAATAGTGCACGACCAATGACCAGGTAATAGGCAACACCTGGGTCCAAGAACATCCGAGACGATTATGGATATGGAGGAGCCTAGAAGGGGATACTAAAAACCAAATTGACGACATAAACATCAACAAAAGATTCAGGAATGCAATGGTTCACTGCAAAACTTACCCAAGTGCCGACTGTGGGAGCGATCATCGCCCTGTTATATGTAAACTAAGAGTGAAACTTCAGAAACAGAAAAATCCTAACATAGCACCCAAATTGCAATACAACAAACTCTTGAATTTGTCCAATATATGGACAGTGTGAAAAGAATGGAAACTCAAAATAGGATATACTAAGAGAAGCTTTAGTGACATCAGCAAATGATATCATCCCAAAGGAGAATGGATGAAAAAGAAAAAATGAATGATACGCAAATGAGATTCTTGATATGTTACAAAGGAGACAGAAAGTTTTGTCAAGATACAGCATAGAATACAGAAAACTACGCAACAAAATAAGGACCAAATGCAGCCAGGCTGAAGAAGAAGAGGGGCTAAGTAAAAAAAATGTGCAGAAATAGAGAGATTGAGTCCCACAGATGGAGGAGATATGCATAAACAAATAAGGGAACTAACAGGACAGAAGACTTGCTTGTCAACAGGCTGCATAAAATCAATTATACCAGGATTCATTATTGGCAGCCATAATCTTAACAACATAAGATACGCAGTTGACACAGTGCTAAGAGCAGACACGGAAAAGAAATTACAAAACCTCCTACAGAAGGTAGCGAAGGGGAGCGAGAAGAAGGGACTAAGCATAAACTACAAGAAGACAGAATGCATGGTCATCAGTAAAAGGATGAGCCCGAAATGCTATCTACTTAATAATATAAGATACGCAGATGACACAGTACTGATAGCAGACACGGAAAAGAAACTACAAAATCTCCTACAGAAGGTAGCGAAGGAGAGCGAGAAGAAAGGACTAAGCATAAACTACAAGAAGACAGAATGCATGGTCATCAGTAAAAGGATGAGCCCGAAATGCTATCTACTTAATAATATAAGATACGCAGATGACACAGTACTGATAGCAGACACGGAAAAGAAACTACAAAATCTCCTACAGAAGGTAGCGAAGGGGAGCGAGAAGAAGGGACTAAGCATAAACTACAAGAAGACAGAATGCATGGTCATCAGTAAAAGGATGAGCCCTAAATGCTATCTACTTAATAATATAAGATACACAGATGACACAGTACTGATAGCAGACACGGAAAAGAAACTACAAAATCTCCTACAGAAGGTAGCGAAGGAGAGCGAGAAGAAAGGACTAAGCATAAACTACAAGAAGACAGAATGCATGGTCATCAGCAAAAGGATGAGCTGGAAATGCGATTTACAGGTCGGGGACACTAAAATCAATCAGGCACGGAAATTTAAATATCTTGGAATTGTTCTGACAGAGGACGGTAAGTGCGACGCTGAGATACGAAGACGTATGCTATCCCAGGGCAAAGACGCATTCCAAAAGCTAAGCAGAGAGTATTACGAGACAGGAGGATTTCGTTGGGAACAAAGAAAAGAGTACTGAACTGCTACGTGATATATGTCCTCCTTTATGGCAGTGTATGTTGGACGGTCTCCTCAAGGATGAAGAAGAGACTCGAGGCAACGGAGTTATGGTTCTACAGAAGGATGCTGAGGGTATACGGACCGAGCGTGTGAGCAACGATGAGGTTTGGAGATGATTCAAACAAGGAGGAAGCTTATACTTAACATCAGAAAGAAGCAGCTGAAATTTCTGCGACACGTAATGAGAAAGGAGGGCTTGAAGAATCTGATACTCACAGGGCGGGAAAAGGGAAAGAGAGAACAAAGGAAACGCGTGATATACCTAGCGGGTTTAAGCAAGTGGTTGACAGAACAAGGTCTGAGAGAAGTAGCAAAAGGACAAAACACTGAGTACTACAAGGGATGGAGGAAGTGGAGAGCCATGATCGCCTACGTCCTGAGGGGACACAGCTCATAAAAGAAGAAAGAGGAAAGAAAATGTTATTTGTTTCTGTTTCGTAAGTTAATTCTATCAGGTGTTCAACTTTGTTTAGTTTATCTACAAGCTCAGGTAATGTAGAATTGTAGTGTATAGTAAGAGAGTGCCATCTGTATATCGGAAATATGTTGATTGTTTTGGTAAAATACTTTGGAAAAGATCAGATTCAATAAATTAAGAAAATACACGCTAAAACCACACCCAGAGGTAAACGAACTGATAATCCAAACTTTTGTTTATAAAAAATATTGTTAAAGATGAAATAGCATTGATTGGTGATGAGTCGGCAGATTTTTATGATTTTCCTATGAGTAGGGAGAGGTTTATCTTTCAGTTGGAATAATCAGCTCATCTCATGTTAAAAACTCAAGGAACCGAGTTGAAAAACTAAGTGGAATAAATGTGACAGATAAACTCTAGGCTAGTTTAGATGTCAAATCCCTTCACACCACTGATCCTGTTAAAAAATGCTTAAATCTTTTAAAAAAAACATCTAACACAGAATTTAACAAAACATATTTCAATGAATTCTTACTGGCAAAATACACTTCATACATACATAGATATAGATACATAAACACACACACGCGCGCGCACACACACACACCCGTCCTGGGTATGACGATAAACTACATCCGCGTCCTGGTTTAGACGATAAACTACGTCCAAGGCCTCTGATCAGGTTTTGAGGAGCGTGCAATCACCTCTTAATTGCTGGTGTTCCCAGGTCCACCCTGACCCGGGTGGACCCGGGGTGGTAGCACCTGTTATGGTCCCAACTATGGTCAAATAGTTAACCCCCAAACTGGGGTGAAAACACGATGAAAGTGAAAAAATAGGTCTTAATACCAGAAATACTTTGAAAATGAAAAAAAATTATTACCATCAATACATTATTATCAGCAATACATTTTAGGCAAAAGAATTTTACCAGCAATCTGTTTTTGAAAAAATATTACCAGAAATAGATTTTTTTGAAGGAAAAATATTACTAGCAATAAAAATTTTGTCGGCATTAAATAACCCATTGAGGTTGATATACCGTAAAACAAACCAAACCAAACACAGACACACATATACATATCTAGATATATATGTATGTGTGCATGCGTAAATTACGTATAAATATTCGATTTCCTGTTTTTCCGCTTAACCGTTACATATTTCATTTTGAACTGCTTTCAATTTCAATTCTAGCAATCTAAAAACAACACAATCAGGAAAAAATGCTTACCATAGTGACAACACCCAGTTCTTAACAATGACTGTGATAGTCAAGAGTATTTGAATCTCACGGAAAAAATAATAATTTTTGACAATTTATTCATAACTTCAATTCCGATGCACATTCCATTCGGCAATTGGATTGACAAATTAAAAAGCTGAACAGACAAACTTTGTCAGTGGTATTTAATAAAACTTATATATATATATATATATATATATATATATATATATATATATATATATATATATATATATATATATATCAAGAGAGGGAGAGAGGCAGAGAGAGACAGGGATTAATACAAATAAAATATTTGTCACTTAACTGATTCATGTTACCTTCAGCATCCCGATTCCAGAGTTTCGTAGATGGACCATCTGGGAATCACTCCGTCCACTCGTCAGGAGGTATCAGCAATTGACTACTTATACTTCTCGATTTTTCTTTTTTATATGCACTTTTCATTGATGCAAGTTTTTTTTTATAGTGTACGTGTGTGTGCGTACGTGCGTGCGTTCGTGCGTGTTGGCCTATGCGCCCGTTGCGCGTATGTGCGTATGCGTAGAATGTCGTGATTGTCTTTTTCTTCATATTTTCACTTTACACTCACCCCTTAACCCTTTCTCCCTTTTCTCTTTTTCCACTTTTCCTTCAATTATAGTCATTTTGACTTCCGGTTTTCTAGACATATACTGCCGTTGTTAACTAAGAAGCAAAAGAACTGACACACCTAGCCCCAAAATCAATTTGCATAATTTTTACTAAGAAGATTTAATTATTAGACAATTTACTTTCAGGAGTCGTATCTGTGGTCATTGCAAACTGTAATGCAAATTGTTGCGTTTACATGAACCCAGTAAGAAGAGAGATACAAACCTGAACGCATCGTGATACTAAAAATACTTGCACGTTTTCTGTTGTACATTCGAGAATTCAGTTCTCTCTACAAAGGTTCTATTATTTTAAATTCAGAGCTTTGCACGGACCAATCTTATAACACTGCAATATCTTCATCAGTGAGATATTTCTTTGTGACACGCGATGTATGTTGAGTCATCATGTTAGAATATTTCATCTTCTGCTTTATCTGGTAAGAGGTGGGACGTTTAGCAAAATAAAATATATTTTTCGCCGTTCAGTGTTCTAACGATTTTAATCAACTTTTCTTTTACCGTCTTTGTTTTGTATTCTGGAGAGTTTCTTGTGTCAATTGGGCTTCCGTTCTACTCTCTTGCGTTCAATTCTATTCCGCTTTCGTCACTTTTCATCATTTTTCATTATCCCATAGCATATATTGCCTGTGTTTTCGTTGTATTCGATGTCTTTGGCCGCAATTTATCTATTGAGATGACTTTTACGCAGTATACTTCTTAACATCTAAAATGACTAATGTTAACGCTGATTCCATTACTTGACGGGCTGTTCATTTTGCTTTGGATACTGATAACGTCGCCAGTTTTCTTAGATTTTGCTTTTTTTTCCTAATTTTTAAGGTTTACCATTTTAGTTTTTTCATATCAGAATTGTTCCTCAAATCATCATGCTTCTTCTGTCTGATTCCAACTGTAAGCCTTGATATTCCAAGATCCTTAGCAATTTCAGTTTCTCATTCTTTGCGACATTTTGATAATTTTCACCTTCTACTCCAAGCTTCCTCTGTCCATTTTGAAACTTAAACAAACCACACTAAAATGGCATTTAGAGTGATCCATACTTTATGCAGTCCGAGTTTCATCAGTTAACATGAGAAAGATTTGCGCGCGTATCTTAACCTGGGATTAGGCAAATCTTGAATAGTGTCAAGTGACTCTCATAACTTTTGAATGTTTTATTATCAGTGTCACGATGCGTTCAGGCCTGTATCGATCTTAGGAGTCACGTGAATATGACGACTGGCATTTCAGTCCTGAATGACCACATATACGACTCCTGGACATAAATTGTAGGATAATTATATATATATATATATATATATATATATATATATATATATATATATATATATTATTATTATTATTATTATTATTAAATAATGCAGCTTAACTAATATTGTAAAATACCCATTCAAAGAATAAATCAATAAAGTTAATGTAATTAATGGCGAACACACTTTACTAACAGATTAAAAAGGCATTAACTCACTGACCACTCGTTGAACTCGCTATTAATAGTCCATGTACAAAAGAATTGTCCAAAAATAACATCTATGCCTGAGGATGGCAAATGTTTTTGCCGAAAGTACTTGCAATCGTTTCGTTAAAAACGACTGACAACGTACTGAAAAACGAAAAAGCCAACACTCACTAACATCAACTATAAACACGGTTAGACTGGGCTGACCGTGTTCGGAGAATAAAACATTTTTATAACTATAGAAACAATTCATACATCCAGTTAAAAGTCAAAAATAAAATCATCCTTGAAAATGGTTAAAAGTATAGCCGAAAGCGCACCCTGGCATGCAGAAAAGTCAGACAATTTCTACTCACTTTATGTCCAGGGAAGAAGAAAACACAAGAAAAATTAAATAAAACACCTAACCGCAGTAAATTGTCAATGAATGAAACTTGTATAAAATAAGGATTGCTGCCCAAATCCACAATTACATATATATATATATATATATATATATATATATATATATATATATATATATATAGTGTTCCTCGCCTGATGAGATGCTTACCTTTAGGTATCGAAACAAATATGCATATTTGTAGTATTTATTTGTTTGTTGGTATGTAACAATTTATAACAAATAACTATTGCTCTACTCTTGGTATTGAGCCCTCTTTTAAATAATTATTTTGAAAGTTTGGATTTATATTTTTTTAATTCTCATTACTTTTGTATATATATATATATATATATATATATGTATATATATATATATATGTGTGTGTGTGTGTGTGTGTGTGTGTGTGTGTGTGTGTGTGTGTGTGTGTCTGTGATGGAATCTCCCGTTGTCTTCGACGTATAAGTGTTCAAGAGTTCAGCTTTTAAAACTGAACAGCCAGACGACACCCACTGCACATTTTTTTGCAGAATCATTCACACTTTTCGAAACAACTGAATACAGAAAACTGAATACAGAGAACTGGTGCAAATCGTGTGCCACACTGCCCTTAAATAGCCCTCCTCAGGTTTTAAATCCAGCTTTGTCGTTCTCCTTCACTGTTTGCCCACCAATGTTAACGAGCGCAGTGTTTTCTACTATTTAACGCATAGCTTGGATGAGAAGAGACAGATTCATACCTTTCCCAAATGTATTTGTGAGTATATGAATGTAATGAACTAGACTGGAATGCGAACTCGGCTCTCCGATTTCGAGCTGCTAGAATGCTTACACGATTAGCCATGTAATGGCTAATCGTGAAAGCATTCTAGGTCATGTAATTTGAATATTGTAGATTTAGCGCGGACCCCAACATGAAATTACTACGACTCGGATACACATCAATATATTGACAACGGAAAATGAACCTCCTCACGCTTGAAAATATCCTCTTAAAAGCAAAACACTTAAACACTTAGGGCACTAGAATAAGTTAATAATAAAAAACATTACATAATATCCCTTGTCTGTCACATTCAACATAACGTATATATATATATATATATATATATATATATATATATATATATATATATATATCAAGTATGTGGTACAGTTCAATTTACATTACATAAATCATTCATACAAAAAGCAGATAGTGAAGTTTTCACTATCTGCTTTTTGTATGAATGATTCATGTAATATATATATATATATATATATATATATATATATATATATATATATATATATATATATATATATATATATAATTTGTATATATATATTTTATATATTATATATTTTATATTATTACTATTTTTTATATATAATATTATTTTATATTAATATATATATATATATATATATATATATATATATATATATATATATATATTATATTAATTTGTTATACACCGGAGTTGAATAAGACTGACGGAATTTTCGTCAGTTGAAATAAATCTATCCCCATATGAGATAATTTTGGATTTTATTGTGTATTAATTTTTGCTCTCTAATAATAAATCCATTGAGCTCTTGGATCCACTTGGGTTGTATATTAATGGATTTATTACCTTTACTATATATATATATATATATATATATATATATATATATATATATATATATATATTAACTCTATCTCTGATATTGAGCACTTTACCCCATAAATATAGCACACTTTAAGACTATATTTCTGCATATATATATATATATATATATATATATATATATATATATATATATATTTATGTGTGTGTGTGTGCGTGTGTGTGTGTGTGTGTATTTACGCAGCAATCCTTCTTTCATGCACATTTCATTGAATACGACAGACAAATATTATTTACGAATTTAAATGCCCATTAAGAAATTGTATTCCTCATCAATCAAAATTCGTAATTAATTATATAGGCCACACTACAACATGTTTGACACGCAGACTAACTCTACACCTTTCTGACAATAGCTCAATTAGATCTCATTTAAATATTCATGGAGACCTACCGGACACTATTCGGAACATACTTGTCGACAACACTAATATAATAGCATCATCCACAGGCAAAAAAAGGCTAAAAGTAATGGAAGCCTTATTAATAAAAACAAAGAAACCAACACTTAATAATATTAACTTTGAACATGGACATAATATCTTGACCGTGTTTTGAAAAATGAAAAAATTTTATAAAACATACATACAAACTATTTCTTATTTAACAGTTAAAATATTTCATCCTTGAAAATGGCTAAATGTATAACCGAAAGCGCTCGGATAAAAAGAACATTCGGACAGTTTTTATATAATTTATGATCCAAAAAGAAAAACATTATTAGATCGCATGAGAAATTGTATAAAAAACTAAATAAAAGCACCTTGTCTGTCGTATTCAATGAAATGTGCATATATATATATATATATATGTGTGTGTGTGTGTGTGTGTGTGTGTGTGTGTGTGTGTGTGTGTGTGTGTGCGTTGAAAAGAATGTAGGACAATTGTTTATAGACGATTTATATGAAGTTCTGAGAAGAATACTTATCAATATTCAGGCTCGTATCTTTAACTTTGTAAGAAAGGCTGTAATTTTAACGCCAGCCAGTGTGGAATTTTAATCTTTGCACTTTCTAATCGTCCCTCGCTGTAACCATTGCGCTTAACTGTATAGAGTCTTTCGGGCTGTCAGATTTCATTCTCTTCGTCCAAAATAAAAAACAAAACAGCCTTTGATGTAAATGTTGTACAATGTAATCTATCCTCTCCAGTTGTTTAACACTTTATTAAAGACTGCCAATAACGACCAGTTATGTAATCTCTTCGTTAATTCGTCTCATCAATAAACGACTTTATAAATTCACGACCCATTTCCCAGGTTTCGTATAAATCTATATATAAAATTCTGTGAGTGCCGTTAGTCCGTCCATCACATCCTCTAAAATAGCCATGACCGATCAAAAGCAGATTTTGGGAAGAAAATGCAAATAGGCAAGGCGGTAAAAAGCCGTGTTGGTTTTATTAGAGTGCGTAAAAATCGCGAAGTAGGGTTTTTGTCAAAGTATTTTCCCAGCTAAATCAGCTTATCCAAATTTCATCGATTACATTGCGAAATTGAACGCAACGTAGAGTTTGTAAATCTCGGCAAAAATGTTAGCGATAACTTCAACAATACCGAATACTGTGAGGATTTCAGCACGTGTCAGCGTGCTGCGCACCCCCACCCCCCAAAAAAAAATCTAGTACAGTCATAACTCGACTTCCGTCTGACCGACTAACATCCAATTTTTGAATGCAATATTAATTGGTATCTTCTGCCTTCTTAATTCTTGTTCCTTTATTGTCTTCTCTCCTTAATAGTATATTTTTATCATATTCTGTAACACTCAGTAAACCCTTAGGTTTTAGTGGCTTTATTGTATTGCTTGTGGGTGAAAAGATTAATTCATACATACATACATATATATATATATATATATATATATGTGTGTGTGTGTGTGTGTGTGTGTGTGTGTGTGTGTGTGTGTGTGTGTGTGTGTGTGTCCTGATGAGTGTTTAATAAAATTCTTTAGAAATTTATACTACTGGGTGGGGCCCTAGCTGTCGTTAAGTCACGCACCAACCCCATTCGACACGCAGATTCAGAAGGCGAAACAAAGCGATTTCGGTGATGCCGTATAATGTTATGTATTTCCCTTTTCTAGGGTACACTGATGTAATTGAAAGTTATAATATATGAATGCACTTTTTATTGCTATCTTATCTGACTGAATTTAAAGTTCTGGTGCTTTCTAAATTAAATTGGATTATTTAGAAATAGCAAACTGTTGTAAGTAACTTTTATCTGGACTCTTTAGTAGAGAAAATCAACTTCCGTTTTTTTGGGTGGGTGGGTACCTGTGTGCATCTCGTTGTCTAAAGATTCTTCCGCTGAAAGCAAGTCTATGACAGAACCAAATGTAATGAACTTAAACATAATAGTGGCAGCTGTCCTAAATAAACCTTGTATCAGCAACAGCTCTCAACCTTGTATCAGCGACAGCTCTCAACCTTGTATCAGCGACAGCTCTCGAATATAAAACCCCAAAAGTAACACTCAATCTTCCGGGTTTTCCTTTTTTCTAATTGATGTCATAAACCTTCCACACTGAAGCTACAAGGGCTGTGAACGCTTCACACTAAAACACACCAACACAGTAAATTCCACTATAACATATTCATGGACATTTCGTTGTGTATGCAATTAATTTCTAACAAAAGAAACTCTTGTTTTAAACTTTCCTTTTGTTAATTTGTTTAATGTTATTTGCATTGCAAATCAACTGGTCTCTTATTTTGTCCATGTTCTCTCTTCATCACCATTATTTTAGGCACTATAAAATATTCCTGTAAGAAACCTTACACATTTAATTATTGAAGTAGCTAATCACTAAATTGGTGAACACGAAAAAAAAAAGCTTTTATGCTAAAAAAGAAAGTGTTATTTTTTCTTAAAAAATAGTGTATTAAAATTTCATACTAGTAAGGTTTCACAAGTATTAATTTAAACAGATTTTTCTTAAAAATAAATAAAATTGTGTTATGTAATGTAAGTATTACTACACCACAGATATTTTCCTTTTTGTATTTAATTTTTGAAATTTTTTTTCATATAGGATTTTCTCTTCGTAATTTTAGGAGAAAAACGAAACAAAAATCTTTCACGAATCTGGACTTTGAGTTACCAATATTTTATGATAAAACATTTTATAAACTTTAACGGTGACCCATTAAAATGAATATATTTTTCTCTTTCACAAAACTTCTTAGAAAGTCGTGAAATAAGGGGATTAACGCTGCCACTGATCGACTTAGTGATCCCATCAGAATTTTTTTCATTTTCTCAGCACCCTTATTGACTTAATAACTAGTATTCAAATACATAGAGTGAGTTTAGTAAATTATTCAATTTTTTTAAGGAATGCAGCGTTTGAAGTAAATAACTATTTGTCTCATGTTAATAAATAAATAATAAGGAAAGAAAGGAATTTATTTTAAAGAAATGAGTAACGTTTCTACCTTATTCTAAAACTCCTTTCCCTGTTAAATATTCTTTTCCACTGAGAATTTTTCTCTGAATAATTTTTACAAAATAATATTCTACATCATTAAATAGTGAAAAAAATATTTTTTTTATGTGCTAAAAGGTTATGCGGCTTTATTTTGACAAAACTTGTAAAATTGCTATAAAAAATTTAAATTAAAAAAAAAAATCAAGCTTACACAAAAAAAAAATATGAAGGAACCGAAATTATCCTTTGAAAATATACATCTATTTTCCAACAATGACCCGGAACTGTTTTTTATCTATTGGAAGCCGTTTTTCTGATGAAAAATATTTAATCACAAAACAAAAATTTGCTTGCATAGTTTCTGCATTACTCCAAGAAATAGCTATGTGTCTACGGGATCTCCTTTTAAATCCACCACAACCCCCCACAAGCCAACCCTACGACAAATTAAAGGGGGAGTTATACCCCGAACTTCACTATGTGACAGGAGAAGACTGCAACAATTACTGCAAACTGAAACATTGGGAGATAGAAAACCATCTCAACTTTTGCGTCATTTACAGACTCTGCCCGGCAATATAATGTGTGATGGTGTTTCACAACCCATATTTTATAGGAAAGCTGCCACAAATGGTGCAGATATCATTAATGGCAATGGTAGACAATGTACACATAAATAAGCTGTGCGATACGGCAGATAAATTGAGGGAAGTCATGACCCAAAACAACCTAGATGCATGTGCACGTACTCCGAGTGATGACATTACCCAGATACGGGAGAAAAATAAATTGCTGAAAAGGCAAATAGGTGATTTAACTAATAAAAAAAAAACAATTGCAAAGACATCAGCATCGCAGTTCGTCGAGTAGCAGACAACGATACAGGAGCAAGTGAAAAGGAAGGAGCTATATCTGTTACTACCACTAGAAATTCCGTGAAAGGAGTATAAAATGTACAATTCCTTACGATTACAAGTCCAAGGGAAACGAATCAGCCAATGATCTTCGTTGGCGGAACACATTAGCATTTAAAACTCAAGTCTACTCTTCCACATAATCGACAGAAATTCAAAAGCAATATTACTGATCGATAGTTGAGCACAAATATCGCTAATCCCAGTTTCTCAGCCAGGCAAATTAAAGGACCCGGAAAAACTCATATTACGAGCAAAAATGGTTCGATTATCCACACAAATACCGGTATAAATGCATGACACTTAATATGCCGCTAGGACACGATTTCCAATGGACTTTCATCATGGCCGACATCAGCACACCAATTTTGGATGCCGACTTTTTGCACCAGTATGGACTATTATTCGATATTAAAAGATAATTAATTGACGCAAACACTGACGTCAAATATATTGGCTGTCTAAATTCTGAAAAACTTCTTACACCCAAGGTTGCATCAGCTGAAGAAAATTCAGAATTTTCTGAAATATTGTCCAAGTATCAAGACATAAACGAACCGAAAATGAACACCCCCGGGAGAAAACATGACATAACCGACTGCATTAAAACAACTGATCCATCTGCTATTCTCACGACCTCGTTGACTTTCCCCCAGTAAACTCAACAACTGCCCCAAGCAAAAACTCCAGCACTTAGCAAACTTCGGAGTAATTCGCCTTTCGAAAAGTGACTGGCCTTCACATCTACACATGGTAGCAAAACAGAAGTTATACTTATGGAGATATTGTGGGGATTACCGCAAACTGAACGCGATTACTCTTTGTGATTGGTACCAAATTGCTAATATTCAAGATTTTATGGAACTAATATCTTTTCAAAATTGACCTCATCCGAACCTACCACCAGACAACTGTAGAGCACTATGGCATAAAGAACGCAGCCATTAAAACAATATTCGAGCTTTACGAATTATTACGTTTACTTGTTGAACTACAAAATGCAGCCCAATGCTTTCAAAGATTTATGAACCAAGTTCTTCAAGAACTAGATTCAGTTTTTTTTTTTAAGCTTATCACCCCAAGCAAGGCTGGAAGCCACTAGCACGCAAGGGGTTACAGAAGGTTTGGAGGAAGAGCGGGTAGGAGTGGTAAAGGAGAGGATGTGGAGAAAGATAGTGGATCGATCAAGGCAAGGGGGTTACAGAAGATTTGGAGCCAGAGCAGATAGGAATGAAAGGTGAAAGGATGTGGAGAAGGGAAGTGGATAGATCAAGGCAACTGGAGATGTCGATTGACGTTACACTTAAATAGTTGGAGATTATATTTGTCAGGGAAACAGGAATAAGGAAGGGATTTCCACGGGCGAGATGTGCGAGACATGAAGCTATTGGAGTAGAAGAGACGTCTACATCTAACAGTTTCAACGGTGAAGGGGTGGCAACGGGATGCCAGCCTCGTGGGACAGTTAAATTCATGAGGCCTGGGGACCAGCGAAAGCAGCTCATCGGAGCAATTACCGTGAAAGTATTTGTAAAAAAGACAGAGCGAGGCAACGTCGCGTCTGTGAGAGAGCGACTGCAGACGAGATGACAGATCAGGGCCAATTACATTGCATATCCGTCTCTGGATCTTATCAAGAACCCTGAGGCAAACAGCAGGGGCTCCAGACCATTTATGGCAGCAATACTCCATGCAAGAGCGAGTTTTCTGTTACATCGATGATGTTTTTATTGCCAGCTCTTCACCAGAAGAAAATAAACGACATTTACAAGATGTTTTTGAAAGATTTCAAAAATATGGTTTTCTAGTGAATCCAATTAAATGTAAATTTGGATTGTCTGAAGTTGACTTTTTAGGTCATAAGATTGATAGAAATGGCATCAAACATAAAGAACCGAAGATATTCACTGTTTCCCGGATCCTAAAACTTTTAAAGATTTACGTCAATTCCTTGGCATGGTGAATTTTTATAGGAGATTTATCCCCAATTTGGCGGAAATAGATCCCCCATTAATAGATGTTCTTCAAGAACAAAAGAAAAAGAATTATGATATAAATTTTTCTGAAAAAGAGCTGTCAGCATTTAATTTGGCAAAGAAAAAGTTAGCCACTGTTAGTAACCTCCCTTTTCCCAATCATGAAGCAAAGTTATCTTTGACAGTAGAAGCCTCCAGTTTTGCCATACAGCAGTCTTGTGACTACGTGAATCAGATGAATGGTTGCCCATGTCTTTCTTCTCAAAGAAATTATCAGAAGCCGCTACTCGGTACAGCTCTTTCGGTCGAGAGTTGATGACAGTGCACCGTGTCATTCAACACCGGGCCTTTCTTGGAAGGTAGGTCTTTTCACGGGCTCACACACCATGAACCTTTAATCGAAGCATTCAAGGCGAAATCGGATAACTATTCTCCTGGGGAACTTAGGCACCTCGATTTCATCAGCCAGTTCACAACTGCTATTCGACATTTCAAAGTCTTTGCAAATATTCTCGTAGACACACTCTCCAGGAATATTTCTGCAATTAATATAAGACCAGTCATCGATTTGGAAGCCATTGCAACTTCACAAAATGATGAAGATCTAAACTCTCTTCTAGAGGACAATAATTCTTCATTAAAAATGAAGGAAAACATATATTCCACAAGTGAAACATTCCATTTGGTGCGACATTTCTACAGGAAATTTGAGGCCTTTTATTCCGAAAACTCTCCGGAGAAGACTGACACTCAATATCAAACCCAGGCATGAAAGCGACGACCTGCAGATTAATTAGTAAAAATTATATCTCTGGCTCGGAATCAACTAGGATACTAGTAATTTTCTCCCGCGTCAAAAAGTCAAAATAATGAGACGCACTAAATCAGCTCCTACATTTTTCCCGTTCCTGATACTCGATTTGATTATGTCCATATCGATATCACTGGACCATTCCCTCCCTATCATGGATATTACTATCTCTTCACCTGCATTGATCAATTCATCTGCTGGCCTGAAATAATTCCTCTACTGATATCCGTGCGAAATCAGTTGCACAGGATTTTTTTTTATTTTATTATAACGCCACTATTTTCTGGCTATTGTTATAACACATTATTACTTATATAACGTACTTCGTATAAGGATTTTCTATACGTAATGCTTCGGCTACTCTACGGGGCGCCTGTATCATTCTGAAGACTGACTCTAAACGGCGAGATATTTACTCATTCCACTCCACATAGCTGGGATTGGACACAAAGTCAGGTTTAACGTGGGGAACCCGAGCGCGTACACTCCGGACACTGGTCAACTGAGAACGAGCACTTTGCTTGTCAGTTCTTCTCAGATGAATCTCTATACGTAGACAGTGCCCCGACTGAGTCACTCTCTGCTCGAAGACAGAGGTCTTGTCAGTCGCAAGCCAGATAGCGAACTGCCTGATTCGAAACGGCTAGGTATTTACCCAGTCCCCCCCACACACACACACACAGATGAGATGTGACACAAGGTCGGAATTATTATGGGGAACTCGAGTGTTTCCATTGGGTCCAATTGTCAAAATTTACCCATCCCCCGCAATAGCAGACTGCGGATACATTACTTGCCTGTTTTTATTAGTCGAGTTTCTGTCAGTAGACAGAGCCCCGACTGAGTCACCCTCTGCCCGTAGACAAAGGTCTTGTCAGTCGCAAGCCAGACAGCGAACTTTACCACAACTGCGGGGTATGGGTACTCTGCTTGTCTGTTTTTCTTAGCCGAGTCTCTATCAGTAGACAGAGCGTAGACTGTCACCTTCTGTCCAAAGACAGGTCTTGTTAGTCGCAACCCAGACAGCGAACTGCCTAACACAAAACCGCTACCAGTTTTACCTCTGACTTAGAGCTCTTTCTAATAATGGACAAGTTCATATAGTCACCGGGGATGTAATATTTACTCCTCAGCAGTTTTTTAACTGTTTGGGTCATCAGATTTGTTGTTCCCATTAACATCACCAGGGATAGAAGAACACAATTTGAATCTTCACTTTTCACTTCTCTAACCGACCTGCTTCGTA
The DNA here is from genome assembly GCA_964036315.1 of Acanthosepion esculentum. Lineage (NCBI taxonomy): Eukaryota > Metazoa > Mollusca > Cephalopoda > Sepiida > Sepiidae > Acanthosepion > Acanthosepion esculentum. Next base: position 6,655,821 of record OZ038511.1, read on the forward strand.
CAACTCGAATTCCTACAACTCCCTTAACACGCTGAAGCTAGAGGCATGACAGAACGTTTTCATCGTTCTCTGAAAGAATCCCTGAGAACATCACTGAATTATACTTCTTGGCTTCAGAATATTCCATTAATACTTTTAGGGCGAAGAATAAATGCCTTGCAAAACGGAAACTCTACTGAGAGATAGGCGCATAACTCTCTTTATGGTTTCAGGCCATCATCACCAAACTAGATCTCTACGAAACATGCGAATTTACCGTATCCCTACAATTATCCTAAAGTAACGTGCTCCTGAACTGGCTCCAGTTCTCTCCAAGCTACAGCAAATGCCTTGCTGCATTTTGCTTTCCAGCTTGTTAGAAATCCTCTTCTGTAGTTTCTGTCTTTAAGAACTCTGGTGAATATTCTGATCCTTCGAATAATCATCCTATTAGTTTTACCTGTTTGGGGGAAATTACTAGAATCAACTCCAAATTGGTTAAGCATCTCATTCCAAACGAAAACCATATTGTTTATCTGTAATAAACAGATAAACAATATGGTTTTCGTTTCTCGAGGTTAAACACCGATGTGGTAACTGCTATTACTGAATTTGTCTCTCAAGCTTTAGATGGTATGTATATATATATATATATATATATATATATATATATATATATATAGACAGAGAGAGAGAGAGAGAGAGAGAAAGAGAGAGAGAGAAAGAGAGAGGGAGGGAGAGAGAATTGTGAATATAAACTACATAACGAGATATTAGCAACCGTATATGCGTGCGATAACGTGCATACGCAGATAAGCAAATATTTATTTAATATAATTTATGGTGCAAAGAAAAGAGTGCTCAATGTAGTTAAACAGAGCTATGAAGTATATATGAATAAATATACATATACCTACGTTTGTAGTGAAACTTAAGTTTCATTCGTTAGGCACATATGGCGCTTCATATATATATATATATATATATATATATATATATATATATATATATATATATATATATATATATATATATATAATGGTTTGAAAGACAAATATGTAAATCAGAGTCAGTCTATATTTCTGAGATGAGGTATTATGTACAGTATTTACATTATTCGGACTATTGTCCTCATCTTTGTCGACATATTTGTCACAACGTTTCGGCCGTTGTACGCTCCGGCCTTCTTCAGGTGGTTGGAATTTCGAACCGAACCCTTTATTTCGATCACTGGGGTAGACTGTTCTAGTTCCACGAGCCATGTTTGATGGATGTCAGTTATCAGTTATCTCCTGGTAATTTTTCCCTCTGAAAGTTCTCCACTGCCTGAACCGGGTATTGAACTCACACTCTTTTTGGGTCTGTTACTGGATCTAACCAACGCCTTTATCCACCGTACCATGTGTCCTTGAGGACATCTGGGTATGAATTTCTGAGTATTATAAACCTAATTTTTCAGCAACCATTTTTTACCAGTACTCATATTGCAATTTTGCTGTTATCATTGCATGTTCTTTACCAGATCTCATATTGCAACTTTTTGTTATCATTGCTGTTCTCTGGCACTCCTTATTACTGGTTCCCATATTGTATTTATTTCTATGCTTGGCCGACTCAGGAGATTTTTGTGGCCTAGCATATGTGCTGATTCCTTAAGTTTACGAATTTTCCAATGGTGTTCCCTGTCTATGTCTAATGTAAATACTGTAAATATGTAAATATACGTACACTTTAATACTTCGATCTTGACAGTTAAGTTGGAACCTCACAATACGGGTTTATATTTGTACACCGCCCCTGCTAAGGTTACCCTGGTTGTGTTTCTCATCGTGTTTTTTTTATTATTATTATTTGTTTTCTTGAAGAAACATAGGAGAACTGGTTGCACAAAAAGCATTCTTTTGGAATTTGCTGTAAAACAAAAACAGCAACTTCTTTTCCGTCACTACGAAATGTTGTACAATTGAGGGTAAGTTTAAGTCGCATTAAATATTGCATTTCACAGGATTTTCCTTGTGTCTGTATCTGTCAACTCCCAGTAAATATAATGACAAGATCTGTCAGTGTCAATTCACAGCAAAGGTAAGGACAAGATTTGTCAATATAAACTCCCATTAAAGATAAGGACAAGATTTGTCAGTGTCAACTCCCAGTAAATATATGGACAAGATCTCTTAATGTCAATTCCCAGTAAAGATAATGACAAGATTTTTCAATGCCAACCCCCGCTAAAGAAACGAAGCGTGAGTTTGCTCAAATAATTAGAATTTTCTTTATGACAAATTTTATTATAAAAAAAAATAAAAATAAAAATTTTTTTCCAGAATGGTGGTAAAAATTTATTGTTGAATTATTATTTGTTTTAGCCGACTGTTAAGGGATAACTTCATTATTTTACATCATCAGTTCCACGATTGGGTGTGGTCGTAGGGTCGCTGCGCAGGCGAGAATCTGACTAGTTTCCTCTATAGGTCTGGGTTGAAAGTCAATCGTGTAAGAATACATTGTATGCTGCCGCTGTCGTCGTCAGAGCAAGGAACTACTTTTTTGTCAGGTGAGCAATTTATCACCCCTACTTATCGTTATTTCCTCAATTGTCAGCAATAGTCGACTGAGTTGAACTGGTATTCAAGGTTAAAACTGTCTGAGCAAACCGAGAAATGCTGGATAATATGTAAGAAGTTGCTGACCAAGGCTTAGAATTGGCTGCTGGAAAAAGAAATATTTTATCATCCCACCCCAAAGAATATATTGCTAGATCTGGTGCTAAGAATATTGGCTCACTCTGTCGTGCTAGACATTTTTTTTCTTCAAAAAACTATCTTACATATGTCCATGATTCGAATATTGCTACCACATATGGTCCGGTGCTCCCCTTCTATATGGGGTGTGATATTCTTGATGAAGTCCTGTTGGTTTCAATGTTCACACCCGCTCAATCTCTGGCATTGAGTACTTTATCCCATAAATATAGCCTTAAGAGTATATTTCTTCATATTCATATATATATATATATATATATAAACTCGACTCTCCCGTCGAATTCGACTTATGAGGGTCAAGCAGATCAGTTCCTAGGAAACCGACAGCAGCACATGAGATTTGATTATAGTGGTGAAGGTTTCGTGCAGGACCATCCACACTTTTTGAAGGGCCGAATACAAGGCTATAGAGCCCAGTCTGTCCTGCTATTTACCCATAGCTGGATGGAGAAAAAGAGGATTCACACCTTTCCCAAGGGTATTAGCACGTAAGGGAATGTAATGGAGTCGACTGGAATTCGAACTCTGTTCTCCGATTCCTCAATCCAAGCCGTTATCCATTACTCCACCATGCCTGCCTCTCTCTCTCTCTCTCTCTCTCTCTCTCTCTCTCTCTCTCTCTCTCTCTCTCTCTCTCTCTCTCTCTCTCTATATATATATATATATATATATATATATATATATATATATATATATATATATATATATATATATATATATATATATATATATATATATATATATATATATATATATCCTACTCTACTCGATGATTGCTATATTCGTCTTCTCTCTTCACCTATTAATTGACTCTCTCTCTCTCTCTCTTTTATTTACATCCGTTGTTCCATCCGCACGTAACAGAAAACTGTTTGTTATAAATCAAAATTTTATATCCTACAGAAAAGTCGGACAACTGCTTGTGTCTCACGGTTTCGTTTTTCAACCGAATTTGCGAATCGTTTGAAGCCTGGTTTCTCACAGTTCAATAACATTCAGATAACATTGATCACAATCGATCTCACGGTCATTTAGGAGATAAATACCTCCCCCCCCACCCACATGCACACACACCAGAAATAATATGATTTAAAAAATATAAATATCCCTGATATTCAAATACGGAAATTTGTGAGACTATATTTTAGGTATGTCCACTTTTTTCGCCAAGAAAGTGGTATAGCCCGATGAAAAAGGCCCCAAACTTAATAAAAACAAAGTTTTATTGTGAAAAAGTTTATGTTATTAATAAGAGCAGAGAACAAAGTATTTTTTATTATTTTTTTTATTTTTTTTGCTCCTTTTTAGCACGTTTGAAATTTTGCTTTTTTTTTTAGGCCAGAAGTCAACTAATTAGGTTTCTTTAGCGCCCTTTTCAGTTGAAAACACATTAATGTGGAAATTCTTGCAAAAATCAAATAATTGTCGGAATTTAATGAAACTTTCAGAACTTATTCAAAAATGAATGAATTTATTTTAGAAATATCTGTTTTTTAGAAAGCTATGGTAAAAATACTTTTTTACATCTGTTACCCCCTCCTTACTTAGCGTTTATCATGAACCTTCTTCTATGTGCCGTGTTCATTTAGAACGTTGGCAGTTATGACTCTCCACAATTTCCTGTTCTTCGTAGCTCTTAATAAATTTTCTCTTTTTGTTATCTCTCCTAAACCTTGTTCCGCCATCCATTTACTCAAGATCGCTAGGTGGGTTATGCGTTGTTTTCCTCCGTCTCTCATGCCTTCTATCTGTCCTGTGAGTATCAGATTTTCCAAGCCCTCATTCCTGATTATATGCCCTAGAAATTTCAACCCTTTCTAATGTTCAGTATAAGTGTACTTTATGTTTCTATTTTCTCTAAAATTTTGTCGTTGCTCACATGGTATCCTCAGCATCCTCCTGTAGAACTACATAGACGATTTCAATCCATATTGGTCAGCGATAAAATTGTAGCCTTCTAATAAAGTTAAAAACAGATATTTAAACACTGTGCGTAATTCTAAAACGACGTCATTACAGACGAATCGTTCGTAAACAACTGCCCAACATTGTTTTCAAACGCCTATATTTATGTATACATAATTAAGTAATTCATCGAGTCTAGAAGAAACCTTAACAGAAAGCACTGGACGGCCGTTTCGTCTTATATTTGGGACGCATCAGAATAAAAACCCGGACAGTTACGTTATCAAGCAAACGTCATACTGTTCCAAATGGACTCGGTGACGAAGAGGTATTGAATCAAACATATATATATATATATATATATATATATATATATATATATATATATATATATATATATATATATATATATATATATATATATATACTCTTAAAGTGTGCTATATTTATGGAATAAAGTGCTCAATATCAGAGACAGAGCGTGTGTAAATGTTCACTTTTCTATATAGATATATATATAATTATTTTAAGACATTTTTTATGTTTATACATTCTTTTTATACATACAAATATTTAAGTAAATGCTCTGTTTATAATAAACAGTATTAATAACATTTACCGGCCTGAATGTCCGAGAAATTTTCATAAAAAATATTCGTCCTTCGACAGGAATCGAACCTGTATCCTATACGGAACCATCATTTAACCGATCGAGCCGATGTTTATGAATGTATAAGCATAAAAAATATCTTAAAATAATTGTCGGACTTTGTCCATTTCATAATATATAATTACTTAAATCGGATTAATAAATACAGAGTTTTTTTTAATGTCCTTAGAGTTTTTTCTTGATGAGGACTAAATGTGTGTAGAAACTGCCTGTTGTGTAATTATTATTTACACTACATATATTCAGACTATTGTCTTCATCTTTGCTGATTTTACAACGTTTCGACCATTATGCCCTCCTCAGGTGGGTAACCTACCTACAAACAATTCCGAACTGAACTAATCTCGTCTCGTTCTTATCTTAGTTAGCACTGTTTTGTTATTGCTCACTCGTTTCCACTAAGTGCAAATACACACCGCAGGCCCTAGGAATTGAACTCAAAACCACTATGAAATCAAATTCGCATTACAACGCTTTTACCCACTAGGATATTGCCCCGTAGGACAATTTGATGGAGTAAATTTTAAACTTTACCTTCGTTGCTGATTAGGCTGCACTGCTTCTGCTGTCTATGTTCCTGCTCCCGTTGAAGACACTGCTGTCATTTGTCTGTCTTTATTAGCGGCTCCCATATTGTATTTATTTCTATGCTACGCCTACTACATGGGTCCTCATAGTCTAGCGTATACGCTGATTCTTTCGGAGTTCTAACACTTCAGAGTTCTTCACTGTCTAGTATTTTCACTTCATTCCAAAGGGGCTTATGACTAACCCTTTGCCTTCATACATGTATTTGTTATGATTTAATAAAATCTCTTCCTTATTCGGATAATAGAATTCGTCATGAACTTAGGTGAGTACCACAAAGTGAAACACCTGAGCCCTGGGAAATCTATTGAGGCCGTACCTCCCCATTGCAGTTAAAAGAGCCACATGTTAGTCTCTAATGCGTGCAATTTGATTGTCATACCACGTCTGTAGTTTTTGAATAACCCACAATCTGTAACTAAGTTGATTTTTCCTAAACATTTACATAATTATTTGGACTGTTGATTTCAACTGATTTTTTTTTTACCACAATATTTCTGTTTACATATCCTTCGGGTTTCAGTTGGTGAATGTTGCATCTAGTTTTTATAATCACTTGTTCGTCAAGTTTACATACAAAGAAGCAAAAGAGCTTAGTCTGTACTTATCAAAAAGTCTACGTTTTTGTCAACATTTGCTGTGGAGAGCAATTCCATGTCGAAGCTGTAGTTCTTCAATGATCTTGCACAGATTCATTGTTAACTAATACGGAAAGGCTACAATTATTTTTTTTCAAAAATTGGTTTCAATGTACAATCGTCCATATTTTTTTTGTTAAACTTTATTGAAATGTTTTACCAGTTTTCCTTATACACAAATCAAATAATTTATCAGAAAATCCTCGTCGCGCCAACAAAGGTTAACAAAAATGCTGATCCTCTGATAAAAATAGCCGAAATAAATGTCATCTGCTCTTACTTTAACATGACTAAAATGAGACCTTAATACTCAATCATATGATCCTTTTGAACGATCATGTGTTAGTTACCAAACGAGACTATCCTGGGTATGACGATAAACTACATCTGCGTCCTGGGTAAGACGATAAACTACGTCCAGCATCAAGGCCTCTGATCAGGAGGTTTTAAGGAGCGTGGAACCACCTCTTAATTGCTGGAGTTCCCAGGTCCATACTTACCCGGGGTGGTAGCACCTGTTAGGGTCCTAGCTATGGGTAAATAGTTAACCCCCAGACTAGAGTCAAAACATCATGAAAGTGTAAAAATAGGTTTTAATACCAGAAATACTTTGTAAAAAATTACCAGCAATAAATCTTTGAAGAAAACTTTTTTTTCCAGCAATACATTTTTTTTTGAAAATATCAGAAATAAAAAATCTCGGCATTAAATACCCATTGAGATGCTGATTGGCCGTAAAGCAAACCAAACCAAAACCAAACGAGAAAAAAAATGTAACAATAGATTTTTAAAGACCTGACAAAAAACACACGACAAAAGGCGAAGAATACATTGGCTGAAGTCTTCTTGTATTAAGAAAAATAAACAAGATGGCAGCATGTATTTGTATCGAAGTTCGCATCGTGTGAGAAATTCCCAATGACTGAATTTAATTTCTTTTAAAGCTACTGAAAGATGTAGATTAAAATCTAAACACGTAATCGACTTTCAAAAGCCATTTGATAAAAAAGTGAAAGAAATTAAAATTGTTTACGGCAATGTGTTTGACGACGCAACTTTAGCAACTCATTAACGTTCAAGGAGCACCCAATAAGAATCGAAATTATTGCTGATGGATAGCAAAACGAACACGCTAAATATTGCTCAACATCAAACACTCGAACGTTGTGTAATAAAGTAATTGGGAGTAATCTCCCTTGTTTTATGATTACCTCCCTTTGGAGAACTCTTTTGTTTGCAGAGTGCAATAGATAGTCACTACGCTTGTATCAATTATTCTAAGCAGAATAAAGCTTCCTTGAGCATTCTCTTACTCACTTTTCTCATTACACGTCTCGGTCGTATAAATATTTATATAATGTACTTAAGACATATTTTATAAGTGCAAGAATCTTGAAAAGAGTCAAATTTTTAATTGGAGAAGAGGCTAGTCTGCATTGAAAATCACCTTTCAAAATCTTGGATTTTACCTGGGCTCGAACACCGACCTACACGGCTCCTTTATTTATTAGTTTAGCACAAACGACACATCATGATCTTGAAGTTATAACATTTTATCTTTGTAGAGTAATTAGCGTTGATTCAATGGAATTGGCACAAATGCCCAACAAACAGAATTGACAAAGTTTGCAATCAACAATAAGAGAAAGAGAAGAACAGGGCAAACATAATATAGAGCAAACAATATATGCATGGCAAAACAACAGCAATAAGGCAAAACAACAGTAATAAGGCAAAACATCAGCAATCAGGCAAAACAAGATTAATAAGGCAAAACAACAGTAATAAGACATCAGCAATAAGGCAAAACAACAGTAATAAGACAAACCAACAGTAATAAGGCAAAACAACAGCAATAAGGCAAAACAACAGTAATAAGGCAAAACAACAGTAATAAGACAAAACGAGAGTAATAAGGCAAAACAACAGTAATAAGGCAAAACAAGATTAATAAGGCAAAACAACAGTAATAAGACAAAACAACAGTAATAAGGCAAAACAACAGCAATAAGGCAAAAAATCAGCAATAAGGCAAAACAACAGTAATAAGACAAAACAGCAATAAGACAAAACAACACTAATAAGACAAAACAACTGTAATAAGGCAAAGCAACAGTAATAAGGCAAGACATCAGCAATCAGGCAAAACAACAGTAATAAGACAAAACAACAGTAATAAGGCAAAACATCAGCAATAAGACAAAACAACAGTAATAAGAGAAAACAACAGTAATAAGGCAAAACATCAGCAATAAGACAAAACAACAGTAATAAGGCAAAACAACAGTAATAAGGTAAAACATCAGCAATAAGGCAAAACAACAGTAATAAGACAAAACATCAGCAATAAGGCAAAACAACAGTAATAAGGCAAAACAACAGTAATGAGGCAAAACATCAGCAATAAGACAAAACATAAGCAATAAGACAAAACAACAGTAATAAGACAAAACTACATTAATATGGCAGAAAGTTCCCAAACTAAGAATGGTGATGATAACAAAGGGACAGAGACAAGTAATCGCAGCGTTCTGACTTGAAGAAAAAGAATAGAATGAGAAAGAGAAGTGCCCTATGCCATCGGTTAGAAAGAAATCCCATCATGCATCTGTATGTTTTGTCGATAAATTTGTGGAGAGGGATCTTTTTGGAGTCTTTCCAATGCAAATCGGAACCAACAATTTTGTTAGTAGACATAAAAGAAAATGTTATAAATTCAAGATTTATTTAGAAAGTTTAAGTTGCAAAATAGACAACCGATGATCGCGTGGGGAGAGATTTACAATTGCATTAGGTAAATGCAAAATATGAAAATATAAAATAAAAAATAAGAATGCAAAAGGGGAAATACTATACTCCGAATTAAAGAAGACGATGAGCGTACGCGCGAGACATACACAGCAAGCCACACAGACACACAGCGAGGCACAGAGACACACACAGACGCACACTTGCATGGTAATATGGATTAAATCTAACGAAGGGATTAAATAAGGAATAAGTGTGAAAATCTTTGTAAATTTGTTATGATTTTGGTCGAGAAATTCTATGCTGCTTGTTTTCATTGGTCAGGTAAATGTCACGTGTTCATCTTCCGTGTCATGTATGTATCTATGTATGTATGTGTGTGTATCTTAATCCTACACTAAACAACCACGAAAATTAAGATATACATATACATGCATATATATATATATATATCTATATATATATATATATATATATATATATATATATATTCATAATGTATGACGTCATTTGTTTACATTTGGATACGGTTTGAGCAGATATGAATGTACGTGAGAGATTCATGGAAGATTGAAGTTTAAAAGTAGTAAAATTGACCTTGCTAATCGAACGATTCTCCGTGACTCGATCGGTTAAGGCATATAACGGTATATGATGGTTCCGTAAAGGATACAGGTTCGATTCCTGTCGGAGGACGAATATTTTCTATGAAAATTTCTCGGACATTCAGGCCGGTAAATGTTGTTAATACTGTTTATTATAAACAGAGCATTTACTTAAATATTTGTGTCTATAAAAAGAATGTATAAACAAAAAATGTCTTAAAATAATATACATACATACACACATACATACACACACACACACACACACATATATATATATATATATATATATATATATATAAATATAAAAGTGGACATGGAAGTCAGCACTTAGAGGCGACAGCCTGTTTCATGCTAGTGCAATCCTCAGGCCTGACGATTGCACTAGCATGAAAACAGCCTGTCGCCTCTGAGTGTTGACTTCAATGTTCACTTTTATATTTATATTTACATACGCTCTGTCTCTGATATTGAGCACTTTATCCCATAAATATAGCACACTTTAAGACTATATTTCTTCATATATATATATATATATATATATATATATACTAACGGCAAAAGTAAAGGAACACGTGACACGCGAAATTTATGAGGAAACTAAAATAAAATAGTGAAACATTAATGTTATGTTTTTTATACCTTTCTTTTATTTAATTGTGTGTGTGCGTGTGCGTGTTTGTATGAGTGTGTGTGTGCGTGTTTGTATGAGTGTGTGTGTCTGTGCGTGTGTCGCTGTGCGTGTTTTTGTGTACATCTATGTGTCTGTGTGTACGTGTGCGTGTTTCGCTGCGTATGTGTGTGCAAAAGTTTCCAGCTTTTTTTGTTGTTTTTGTTTTTGTTTTAATTACTAAATCACTAATGACTACTAATCCTATATTTATTAATCACCAAAATATTTCCCGTGACTTTTTTTGACCTGACTCCACCATTCCGGAAGTTTTTCAAATTCCATCTTGATAAAATGACCCTAGCTTCGAGGTGATTTAATTGCTAATGAGATTTTTAATTTCAGTGACATCTTAAAACTGTTTACAATATATATATATATATATATATATAAAAACTGCACTGAGCAAAATATATTACAGTCCGGTAGCATCAAATTTAGTAAATATGCCGCGTGAAGAAAAATTACCTAACTCTATTAAGATATATTATTTACATTATTCGGACTATTGTCCTCATCTTTGTCGCCATATTTATTACAACGTTTCGGCCGTTGTACGCTCCGGCCTTCTTCAGGTTGTTGGAATGTCGAACTGAACCTTCTATGTTGGACACTTCCGCCTACTCTAAAATTAGTAGGAGAGAAGGCCTTGGGGGGGGGAACAGTCGAATGATTGAATGCTGGGTCAACCGACACACACTTGCTAGTCATGTAACACTCTTCTGTTGTGCTTACTGATTAATATGTGATATATCTGCAAAACTTGTTTTGTTATTTCTTTAACCATTGGTCACAACAACCATATACAACAAGGCAATCCCAAAGAAACTAGAAGTCCTACTGGGATTTATTATTGGTGGAGACAGTCTTAACAATGCAATATATGCAGATGATACCATGCTGATAGGATACATAAAAATAAATCTGCAGCAACTCTTACGCAAGTTAGTAAAGTAAAATGAGAAGAAAGGAATAACAATCAATTGTAGTAAAAAGAATGTTGGTCATCAACAAAAGAAGCACCTTATTTACATTATTTGAACTATTGTCCTCATCTTTGTCGCCATATTTATTACAACGTTTCGGCCGTTGTACGCTCCGGCCTTCTTCAGGTGGTTGGAATGTTGAACTGAACCCTTTATTTCGCTCACTGGGGTAGACTGTTCTAGTTCCACGTGCCATGTTTAACGGATGTCAGTTATCAGTTATCTCCTGTTAATTCCCCTCTGAAAGTTATTCACTGCCTTAACCGGGTATTGAACTCACACTCTTTGGGTCTTGTCACTGGATCTAACTAACGCCTTTATCCGAATAATGTAAATAATGTACATAATACCTCAGAAATATAGACAGATTCTATTAAAATATTTCTTGACAAACCAATGTGTAACGAAGATTGCCACGAAACAGAATAAACCTACTCAACTTCTCCAGCACCTTACATATATATGCCGCGTTGCATACTCGCTGTTATTCAGTTTGATAGCTATCTCTGAGTTTTTGATACTTCAATTTAGATGAAGTGCGTTTAGTGCCTGGAAAAGTGAAAGAAATTTATTCAAAAATTCAATATTTGAGCCGTCCTGGGTAAGACGTTAAACTACATCCGCGTCCTGGGTAAGACGATAAACTACGTCCAGCATCAAGGCCTCTGATCAGGAGGTTTTGAGGAGTGTGGAACCACCTCTTAATTGCTGGTGTTCACAGGTCCACCCTGACTCGGGGTGGTAGCACCTGTTAGAGTCCCAGCTATGGGCAAATAGTTAACTATTACCAGCAATACTTTTTGAAAAAAATTATAAGCAGCAATACAATTTTGAAGGAAGAATATTACCAGAAACAAATTTTTGACAAAACAAAATATTACCAGCAATAAAATATTTTGTCGGCATTAAATAACCCATTGAGGTTGATATACCGTAAAACGAAATAAACCAAACCAATCAATATTTGAAACTGACATTTTAATATTATTTTGCTGGTTTCTTAGTTAAACAGTACGTCACGCTTTGTTATTGCCTCAGATAAATAATAGACCATAATAATAATAATAATAGACTGTTGGGTTTAAGAGACAGAAAGAAAGAAAGAAAGAATGAAAGAAAGAAGAAAGAAAGAAAGAAAGATGCTAACAAAAAGGCCCTAAAAGAGAAATAATAAAAAAGAAAGAAACAAAATAAAGAAAGAAAGAAGAGAAGAAAGAAAAGGGCTAAAATGAACAAACAGAAAGAGCCAAAGCAGTTATATTAGAAGAAAGAAAGAAATAGCAAAAAGGTGTTTAGAGAAAGAAAGAAAGAATGAAAGGGAAATTAAGAAAGAAAAGATTTTATGAAAAGCATTGTCAATTTTGGCTTCTTTTTTTTTTTTCATTTATACCCACTTCCTTAAATAAAGACCTGCATCCATACTCATGATTGAAATATTCTATTAAATCTTTTAAGCTCAAATATTTAGGGATGCAATCGGGTAATTTGCATGGTTATTCGAAATTTGTGGGACTCTCCATTAGCTTATTCAATCATTAACTTTAGAATTCGGATTCATCAAAAACTTCAAACAGGAAAACCATGAAATTTTTAAGGGATTTGCTAGTTTTTATAATTCTACAAATCTGAACCAGAATCCAACTTTTTATTGTTTCATAATTATTAGTATTTTTTTAATCGTTTCACTCCAAGGAAGGCAATAAATCCACCAAGACACAAGGAGTGCTAGAGAATATGAGAAAAAATACAATCAAGGAAACAAATAACATAACAAGATTTGAGAAGACAGAAGATAACGATTGACATCGCATTTAAATTTTTGAAGTTCAAAGTTGACTTGGAAGCAAGACGCCAGAAGGTAGTTCCACAAGCGAGAAGGGCGATAGAAGAAACTGTTAACATAGAACTTACGGTTGTATCTAACCATTTCAACTGTCAAATGATGAGACCTTGCCGTCAATAAAGTACTAGGCTTACATTCATAAAGCCTAGGTACCCTGGTTGAAATTGCCAAAGACTTAAGTTGTTAAATCTGAAAGAAAAAAGAAAAAATCATTAGACGCTTAAACTTAATTCACATTTAAAATCGGTCCAATTTATTGGAACAGCCGATATAAAAGAAAGTAGTTGTTCTACTTATGCCGGCTCCTCTTGAAGATTCGAGACATCGAATTGTTGAAACTGTGAAATCAATATCGACGAATCAGTTTTGATCCAAGTTTGGTAAGATGTAGAATAACGTTTCAACAGAAAATTAAAAAAAAAAAAAGTATGGTAAATTGTATGGTAATTTCATACAATTTTATTTGTGTGTGTGTGTGTGTGTGTGTGTGTGTGTGTGTGTGTGTGTGTGTGTGTGTGTGTGTGTTTTACATTAAAATCATAATAAAGTTCATGTTATAGAAGAGGGTAAGTCATTCCGTAATACCAGGGAAGTTACACACGTGTTATCATCCCGACAGTCCTTGGGCGAAGAGGTTGAATCTCACGTCTCTCGGCAGGATATCTGTATTACCGACAGGTCCCTGTTGCATGCTGGGAGTATTTTTATTATTTTTTTTTTATCTATTTTAAACATGGATTAATTTTTATTTTATTTTATTTATAATCTTCATTATTATTATCATTATTTTATATTTTATTTTCATTTGTAATAATAACAATGTTCCCACAATGTATACAAGTTAAACAATCTTAAAATAATAAACTTTAAACCTTTCCCTGTCCAGTAATGTACTCAGTGGCTTTCTGTTTCTTAACATTTCTTTTTATTAATTTTTCAAAATCTGTTTTTTTTTTTACTTTTTAAATAACCTTCTATAGAAGCAGTTTTTTTTTCATTCTAACCATAAATTTTTCTCATGGAAGCACAGACCTTTGACGCTCCGATCCGTGACTCTCGCCCTTTGTTCCTTCTTTACGCATCAGCCATTTTAGACTGGCTATTTCCTCGA
>OZ038511.1:6675325-6685325 GCA_964036315.1 Acanthosepion esculentum
AATATCTGGCAGTTTAAACAATCAGCAACGCTGTAAGGCAAAAAGGAAAAGAAAAGAAAGAAACTCGTCCACGATTTACATTTTGGCAGATAAATATGCACTCATTGTACATAGCTTACGTCATATTCAATGCACACTGGAATTCTTTGCCAGTGCAGCAAAGGCTTTTGGTCTTCCAGCATAAAAACGACGGTTCTACTTTATCAATTAAGATGTAATAATCTTCCTGCCACAAATCCCATATCGCATGTTAATGTCAAAATGTATTTAAACAGTGGATGCATTAACTTATCTAGGGTCAGTTATCAACTCTGGTGCAAAAGATAAACAAGGAAATTGCATTAAGAAAAAGAAAATCTAGTATCAGTATTTGGCAATTTGCATCATAGACTTTGGAATAGGAATGCTGTGTCATCAAATGTAAAATTGGTGTACAGTGGGATATCATAAGTTTTTAGGTATCCTTGATTACAGCCATTTTGACTTGTGTAATAACGTCTCTTCTTTTTTTTTTCAGACAATACCGTATTAGTATCAAGCTACTCTCAGGTATGAACGAGAGTTGACTTATATTTTGCAATGAAAGTTCGCGGAAGTAAGGAACTTGGTGAATTTCAACGAGGGCAAATAATAGGATGGCATCAGTGTGGCAAGTCAAATAGAGAAATTTGATAGGTTTTTCAACGTTAATCATAAAACGGTTAATAATATTGTCAAGAAATTTAATGAAGAAGGCCATTGTCGTGTGGAACAACATTCAGGAAGACCAAGCATCGTATCTGAGTGAACGAAAAGGGCGCCGAAGGGGAAAGTTATCAGAAACCGTCGTCAGAGCGTCAACGATATCGCTAACAACATAGAAATATAGCCATATGCGACGAGAAAGTCTTTGAAAAAGCTAAGCAATCAAAGAAGTGGAAGAAGCCCTTGAGTTCAGAGGTTAACAGGAACTGGCGTATGGCCTGGGCGAGAGAATTCAAGACCAGAGATTATGAATTTTGGCAGTCTGTAATTGGGTCAGATGAAAGTAAATTCTGCTAGTATTCGAATTCGAAATAGGTTTATGTTTGGAGAAATCAGAACGAGACTTGGAACACTGCATTTCAGCAGGCGAAACGTGGCGGGAATGGAATAATGGTGTTGGGCGCTGTCTGGTTTGGAGGGAAATCTGAGCTGATTCTTGTTGACGAACGATTGAATGGTCCCAAATACTGTCAAATATTAGAGAAAGGAATAGTCCCACTATTTGAAACCAATCAGATTGACAGGAATGTCTACTTTTTCAAGAAGATGGTGCGCCATGTCATACGAACAAAGTAGCAAAGGCCTGGAAGGAATCGCAAGGAATCAAGTCACTGCCATGGGTAGCCTAAAGTCCTGACATGAATCCAATAGAGCACGTTTGGGAGCACCTTGACCAAAAGCATTGAGAGCGTGCAACCAAAATCACGTCAGTGACAACCCTTAAAGAAACATTGCTAAAGGAGTGGCAAAATATGGATCAGACGATTGTTGATAACTTGATGAAATCCATGAAAAATCGAATACAATCACTGAAACTAGCAAATGGAGGACCTACTCTATACTAGTTCCAAATACTGTTTATTTATGTTGAGTTGTGATTACGTAATTAAATTTTGAAATCGAATGTTGTTTATTTCTCCTGACTAAAAACATTTCTTAGGCCACTGTACTTAATTCATTTATCATGACAAACTTTCTGTATTGGGGAGAGTCATTGACTTAATACGTATATTCTGTGATTAAATCCCGAATTTGTGGCTTGAAATGAAAATATAGTATACAAAAATAGTGATTCTGTTAAAATGTGTCATAAGAGGAATAAAAATCAATCTGAGCTGAAGTCAATGAATTAGGATAGATGACCAAAACCGGTATTATATTTTCATCGCCTTTCGTAGATCGTAAAAAAGATGAAGGACATTTCGAAATGAGGTGACATGGATAAAATAACTTGAGAAGAGCTGGCAAAATCCAGAACCAAATGGAGGACATTGTGTTTCACACGGCAGCAAGCTTTTGAGAATGCAAGACCGGAGGACTCACAAGCAATTAAGTTAAATATTAAAGAAAAATCATAACACATACACGGTCGACAATGAATCTGTCATTGTGCTTTCAGAATAAGAAGTAAAACAGAACTTGTACCGCATTACAAATGTCATGATCCTGTAGAAAATAATAAGGTAGGAACTTGGCGTTATTGTTGGAAAATATGTAGAACGCCAAAGAGTTTTTAAAATTATGCGGTTTTTCGAGGAAGGAAATCCACGTGAAACTGTCAAAGAACGAACGGCGTGCAAGGAAAAAAAACTGATATTTTCTATACAATTTACATTATTCCAACAACCTGAAGAAGGCCGGAGCGTACGACGGCCGAAACGTTGTAATAAATATGGCGACAAAGATGAGGACAATAGTCTGAATAATGTAAATAGTGTACATAATACCTCTTCTCAGAAATATAGAGAGATACTGATATTTTCTAGTTATACTATCCGAACAGCGTGAAACTATTCTCCTTAATACCTGCAACAATTCCAAACAGGTAACTGAATCTCCTCTTCCAAAAGTGACATCGAAGTCAAATTTATAAAATTTACTACAATTTAGTACATATTAAAGAAAAAAAATGAAACATTCAATGGAAAAGATGTTCAATTTGAATAAAATAAGTGATATTTGAATAAAATAAGTGATATTTGAATAAAATAAGTGATCATTGTAATTAGTTTAATTTACGTAACAAACCGTTTTAATTATGTATGGGAGACACGTTCCTCTTTTGACCTTTCCTCAATCCTCCCTATAATCAGTCTTTACCTCTCACTTTCACTCCCTGTAACCTCCTGCGTACTAGTGGCATTCCCGCCTTGCTCGGGGTGAAATGAACATATATATATATATATATATATATATATATATATATATATGAAGAAATATATATATATATATATATATATATATATATATATATATATATATATATGAAGAAATATATATATATATATATATATATGAAGAAATATATATATATATATATATATATGAAGAAATATATATATATATTTATGAAGAAATATATATATATATGAAGAAATATATATATATATATATATATGAAGAAATATATATATATATATATATGAAGAAATATATATATATATATATGAAGAAATATATATATATATATAAGAAGAAATATATATATATATATATATATATGAAGAAATATATATATATATATATATATGAAGAAATATATATATATATATGAAGAAATATATATATATATATATATATATATATGAAGAAATATATATATATATATATATATATGAAGAAATATATATATATATATATATATATGAAGAAATATATATATATATATATATATATATATATATATATATGAAGAAATATATATATATAAGAAGAAATATATATATATATATATATATATATATATATATATATATATATATATATACATAAAGAAATATAGTCTTATGGTGTGATATAATTATTTTATTTATTTATGAAACAGCCTGTCGCCTCTAAGTGTTGACTTCATTGTTCACTTTCTTCATATATATATATATATATATATATATATATATATATATATATATATATATATATGTATGTGTGTGTGTGTGTGTGTGTGTGTGTGTGTGTGTGTGTATTAGGATATTACACCGAAAACATGTAAAAATCGCTACACAATTGCAGTCGTGTTTCAATGCGTATCAATGTATCTCCTCAGGCAATTGTAAGTTACTGGCCAGTGAACGATTTGTTTAGATTTAAAAGCAAAATACAACCTTTTTTACGTACCTGTATATATATATATATATATATATATATATATATATATATATATATATATGAAGAAATATATATATATATATATATATATATATATGAAGAAATATATATATATATATATATATATATGAAGAAATATATATATATATATATATATATATATATATATATATGAAGAAATATATATATATATATATGAAGAAATATATATATATATATGAAGAAATATATATGTATATATATATGAAGAAATATATATATATATATGAAGAAATATATATATATATATGAAGAAATATATATATATATATAAGAAGAAATATATATATATATATATATATATATATATATGAAGAAATATATATATATATAGAAATATATATATATATAGAGTCGCCTGACGATTGCACTAGCATGAAACAGACTGTCGCCTCTAAGTGCTGACTTCCATGTCCACTTTTATATTTACAAACGCTCTATCTCTGATATTGAGCACTTTACCCCATAAATATAGCACACTTTAAGACTATATTTCTGTATATATATATATATATATATATATATATATATATGAAGAAATATATATATATATATGAAGAA
The DNA here is from genome assembly GCA_964036315.1 of Acanthosepion esculentum. NCBI lineage: Eukaryota > Metazoa > Mollusca > Cephalopoda > Sepiida > Sepiidae > Acanthosepion > Acanthosepion esculentum. Next base: position 6,679,775 of record OZ038511.1, read on the forward strand.
ATATATATATATATATATATATATATATGAAGAAATATATATATATATATATATATATATAAAGAAATATATATATATATATATATATATATATATGAAGAAATATATATATATATATATATATATATATATGAAGAAATATATATATATATGAAGAAATATATATATATATATATATATATATATATATATATATATATATATATATACATAAAGAAATATAGTCTTATGGTGTGATATAATTATTTTATTTATTTATGAAACAGCCTGTCGCCTCTAAGTGTTGACTTCAATGTTCACTTTCTTCATATATATATATATATATATATATATGTGTGTGTGTGTGTGTGTGTGTGTATTAGGATATTACACCGAAAACATGTAAAAATCGCTACACAATTGCAGTCGTGTTTCAATGCGTATCAATGTATCTCCTCAGGCAATTGTAAGTTACTGGCCAGTGAACGATTTGTTTAGATTTAAAAGCAAAATACAACCTTTTTTACGTACCTGTATATATATATATATATATATATATATATATATATATATATATATATATATATATATATATATATATATATATTCGAACAATGTTTGGCAAATGAATGACAAAGTGGAAGAACTTCTGTGGAACGCGCCCCGTCGTCCCCAGTCCAATAAATTCCTTCAAGTCAATACGCATTACCCTGAATTCTTCACTTCGTCATTCATTTGCCCAATAATTAAGCATAAATTATTCTTTGTTTACACTATTCATATTCAGACTATTGTCCTCATGTTTGTTGTTTTGATCACACCATTTCGGCTGTTGCGTTAAGAACAACAAAGATGAGGCCAATAGTCCGTACATAAATAGGAAAAGCAATGATGATTCCTCATCGCAGAAATACAGACAAAGATTATTCTCTTTAAGAGTCGGGATTCAAATCTGTTTGATAAACAAATGACAGCTGCTGTTTGAGAATCTCTCTGGAGTTTAAATTTAAGAAAGGAATTCACTTTTGCATATAATTTTATATATGGGCAAATTGCAATAATGAGATAGAAATTGGCCAGTTCTCTTTTTTAATTTAGATAATTAAAATTTTTCAGCACTGCTTTTACCTACCTATATATAAAATTCTATAACTTCTGTTTGTCCGTCCGTCCATCACATCCCATGAAATAATCATACATTGATCAATCGAAACAAATTTAGAGGAGATTTGCAATCACATAAGGGGGTACAAAGTACAGTTGGTTTTACTAGGGTGCGTAGCTTAGTACAAATTTAGTACATTTGGCTTTACTAGGGTGCGTAACTTAGTACAAAGTTAGTACATTTGGTTTTACTAGGGTGTGTAGCTTAGTACAAAGTTAGTACATTTGGATTTACTAGGGTGCGTAGCTTAGTACAAAGTTAGTACATTTGGTTTTACTAGGGTGCGTAGCTTAGTACAAATTTAGTACATTTGGTTTTACTAGGGTGCGTAGCTTAGTACAAAGTTAGTACATTTGGTTTTACGAGGGTGCGTAGCTTAGTACAAAGTTAGTACATTTGGTTTTACTAGGGTGCGTAGCTTAGTACAAAGTTAGTACATTTGGTTTTACGAGGGTGCGTAGCTTAGTACAAAGTTAGTACATTTGGTTTTACGAGGGTGCGTAGCTTAGTACAAAGTTAGTACATTTGATTTTACTAGGGTGCGTAGCTTAGTACAAAGTTAGTACATTTGGTTTTACTAGGGTGCGTAGCTTAGTACAAAGTTAGTACATTTGGTTTTACGAGGGTGCGTAGCTTAGTACAAAGTTAGTACATTTGGTTTTACTAGGGTGCGTAGCTTAGTACAAAGTTAGTACATTTGGTTTTACGAGGGTGCGTAGCTTAGTACAAAGTTAGTACATTTGGTTTTACTAGGGTGCGTAGCTTAGTACAAAGTTAGTACATTTGGTTTTACGAGGGTGCGTAGCTTAGTACAAAGTTAGTACATTTGGTTTTACGAGGGTGCGTAGCTTAGTACAAAGTTAGTACATTTGGTTTTATTAGGGTGCGTAGCTTAGTACAAAGTTAGTACATTTTGTTTTACTAGGGTGCGTAGCTTAGTATAAAGTTAGTACATTTGGTTTTACGAGGGTGCGTAGCTTAGTACAAAGTTAGTACATTTGGTTTTACTAGGGTGCGTAGCTTAGTACAAAGTTAGTACATTTGGTTTTACTAGGGTGCGTAGCTTAGTACAAAGTTAGTACATTTGGTTTTACTAGGGTGCGTAGCTTAGTACAAAGTTAGTACATTTGGTTTTACTAGGGTGTGTAGTTTAGTACAAAGTTAGTACATTTGGCTTTACTAGGATGCGTAGCTTAGTACAAAGTCAGTACATTTGGTTTTACTAGGTTGCGTAGCTTAGTACTAAGTTTGTACATTTGGTTTTACTAGGGTGCGTAGCTTAGTACAAAGTTAGTACATTTGGTTTTCCTAGGGTGCGTAGCTTAAAAACAAAAGCAAAAAAAAAACACAGAAATACTTGCAGTATTTCACGTTGCGTGATTTCTGTCGGGCCATCAACGTAAAAGATGTATGAATGGGTGGAAGGATTTCTCGAATGTTCTTTAATATTTCCTTCGTGGCGCAATGGAGGGGAAATAGAAAATATTCTCTTTTATTTAGCTTTGTTTCTAAAAGGAGAAAAAACATCTATCTGCGTGCTTCACGTTAATAGAGAAGCGTTTTAGCTAAACGAAGAAGATATAATATTGCACTTAAGAAAGAAATGTTGCTTCAGCATTTCATAACAACGGCGCATCATTCACGACGGCACCGCGAATGCCGAAAATAATAATACTATGAATAACAATTAGAGAAATCGTAATTAATAAATTAATTAATATATAAAATTCTGTAGCACCTGTCCGTCCGTCCACACACCCTCTAAAATAGCCATACATTGACCGGTCGAAACCAAATTTTGTTAAGAAATACAAAGACGTAAGTGGGTACAAAGTACACTTGGTTTTACTAGGAGGCGTAGCATAGTACAATAAATTTTCATTAATTTTGCTAGCACAAAATCACGAGAGCTTGAGCGTGTCGGCCTGGTTCAGATAACACGCTCTTTCCCAGAAAGGTTTGCGAGAACTATAAACAAATCACGAGGGAAAACAATTCAAAAAAGTTTGAATTTGGCTCAAGAAATAAATATTTACTCATGGCCAGTTGTATGCTGCACGCTCTAGAGTAAGAAATCCTATGAATTTATTCTTCGTTGTTATAAAGGAAAAAAAATCTTAAAATATATTGTTTACCATAAAGTTCTAAAAAATTAAATTAAATTAAAGAAGTTATTAAAACGCGAAGTGAGATATTTGTCAAAGTATTTTTCTAAACAAATCAGCTGATTCAAATTTCATCGATTGGTTTGCGAAATTGAACGCAACTTAGAGTTTGTAAATCTCGACAAAAATGTTAGCGATAACTTCAACAATACTAAATACTTTAAGGATTTCAACACGTGTCGGCATATTGCAAAACGATTCTAGTATTGAGAAATCCTCAGATATCGAGGCTACTTAATTTTGCTCATTAATATTAATATCTAACAAGACCCGATTTTGTTTGTTTATTTATTACTGCAGCACAGAGAAAACAGCGCTTCGTAGCAAGAATTATATTAGGACGATGTCGTTGAAGAACAAAATAGTTTCATTCCAATTTGGAACACTTCGCGCCCAATTTCGTAATAATGATTTGATTTTTGTTTGTATAATTAACAACAATTATTAATACTTCCCTTTTCCTTTTCCATTTTTTATCATGTATGTTTGCACACTTTATTAGAAAATATCGTAAAACTAAGAACTATCTGTAAAGACAAGAACATTTGGCTGAAATCAAAAATCAATCTGTTGCGTGAATTGGCCTTCAGAATCATTCTACGAATCTTGGACATTAAGAGCAGAATTCCAGGGAAGAATCCAAATATTAGAAATGAGATGCTAGGGAAAGATCGTAAACGTGTCCAATGCAGAACGCATCACAAATGACGCGATGAGAGACGCCATCAGAGAAAGAAAAACAAGACACATTGGAAGACCTTGTGGTGTGCTGTTTAGATTTGTTTCGAAATTGTTAATGGGGTTGTTAGTAAGGCTGCGTTTTTAGTGAAGCACATCACATTTAAATTTGCAAAAACGCAAGGAAAGAAGAACAAGAGATCAAATTGCAATCAACAATAACATATGTATTGAAAATCAACGAGTACAACAATTGTGCTTAACGAATTAATATTAAGGGAGAGAAAGTTGCTTCCCATGTACCGATATCTGATACAAGATAGGAATAATGTACTTACGAATGTTCTTGTTGAAGTGTTCAGTGTACAAATAAGATTTGAATTCAAGAATGAAAAGCTTGTACAAAAGGATAATAGAATTTGATTTGTGACTTGGCTTTTGACAGACAGTAACAGTGTAGTGCGATAGTAGTTTTATGTCTGTGTGTGCGTGAGTAGAAGAATGTAGGTAAACGTACGTAGTTGAGTTCTGTTGAATAATTGTTCTACTACTGCTCTATTGTTTTATTTCCATGGTTTAAATACTTTTTGGATAGGCTCCAGAAAGGAGCGGGAAAAATATCGAAAGGAATATTTAAAATACACGATTGGATAAAAATTGACCAATCAATGATTTTTTAACTAAACCAAGTTAGGCAAAGTCATGGCAGAAACATTTGTGTGAATACTGCGATGGGTAAATTGTCCTGTAGTACACAGTACTTATTTTCTAACCAATTATCACTAAGTATTTTGTGGGCGTGGTAAATCGGAGTAGTCACTACAACCTCATAGCCACCATTGCGAAGAGAAAGAGCCAACAATCTTTCCACTGCCATCCTACAATCTATGGGAGAGGTAAAAAATGGGCTGACAACATCACTGATTGGACGGAAAAAAATCATTTCACAGAGACCAAGGCATTGGCACGTAAATGAGATACAGGAACATTAATTTGGACATGAATAAACCTCTCTCCAGCTTTCAACTAAAATATAGAAAAGGAACTGGTCATGTGTTCAGCTGCACAGTGACCCTAAGACCACACTCGGTCACGGGACTGATGATGATGATGATGATTACAAAGAAGCACATTTTCCAAATGCATATTCAAAACGAGTGACAGAATTAATTTCAACTCGGAACTAATTTTAACTCGGAACTAATTTCAACTCGGAATTAATTTCAACCCGGAATTAATTTCAACTCGGAATTAATTTAAACTCGGAATTAATTTCAATCCGGAATTAATTTCAACTCGGAACTAATTTCAACTCGGAATTAATTTCAACCCGGAAGTAATTTCAACTCGATTTAAAAACCCTAACCCTTTAATTCCGAGTTGAAATTCATTTCGAGTTGAATTTAATTCTTCACCCACTTCAAAACTCACTTAACAATCGACTCCTGATGATGAAGAATTTGTAGCACATTTAAAGCTACTTACAGATTTTGAATGTAGTTGGAGTTTTTCCTTATTTATGTATTTTAAAATAATTATAATATAAACTGTATAAATTGGAAAT
>OZ038511.1:6690325-6720325 GCA_964036315.1 Acanthosepion esculentum
ATGAAAGAATATTTTATTGAAATCTGGTACGCCAGTTCTTGAGGTCTCAGTTTATTTTCATCCACTTCCATAGTCGAATCTTGTTTTTATTAGACAGACGAATGACAAAAGGCAACTAGGGCATATATTTTTAAACAAAATCTTCCAGTGATGTTTAAAAAAATCCCAAAATACTTTATTGCGCAAGAAAGAATTGCTTCCTGCATTTATTCAATTTACCATTCATCATCATCAGTCCCACGACCGAGTATGGTCGTAGGGTCGCCGCGCAGTTGATCACCTGACCAGTTCTTTTTCAATATCTGAGTTGAATGCTGGAGAGATGTTTATTCATGCGTAGTGCGTCTTGGGCAAAGGAGACCTGGAGAAGCCCATCCTCCCCTATGTCTAACCAGAGCTGATCTTGAGCCTGAAAGCCCACATGGCTCACAGACATGGCCGTTGCTTTCATCGAGAGACAGCAATCCTGCCCTGGCCTTTGACTTCAATATCGGGCACCCACTAGCCAGCGATGCTGTCTCATCACCGCGCTGGATGCATACATATCTATGGAGGCGGCCAGTCTACTTCACTGCGTCAGCCGACTGCTGACCTTCATCCGTCCCCTGACACACTTGGTGCCTAGCCATCCTCCTTACCATAAAAGCCTGATGTGGAAATCGGTTTAGTCGTCGATGACCCGACGTGGCGGCAGATGAGTTACATTATGTCAGTAAAATTGGTATAATGACCAGAGATAAATTTGCTATTAGCAGAATTGAAAGACTTTAATCATTCAATAAATGGATTTATCAATAAGATGATTTTCTCTTGTAGGATGACAAAAATTCGTTGACGGGAAAAATATTTTTAGAAGATTTTCAGTTTGTCTACTTTCACGATCTATAATGGCGTCGACGTTCGCAGTAAAACTAATATCTTTATCCCGTGAGACTTTGAATGGCATTAGGAAACCATTATTATGGTTATTTTTATTCTCTCGCGAAAAACAGTGAAGAAACGCAAGGAAAACTAGACTCCCAAAATGCTTCCCATGCCATAACCAAAAATATTTGATAGTGCAAAGAGGTTATTTTTTTTAAAACGGGTTCTTTTATTCTTTTCTTTTTTTCTATTTTTTAATTTCTACTACATGTGCAAGTGATGAAGCGGTTAAGTGCACGGGAAACGAAATCAGTGACATGAGTTCGAATTCCAACCGAGTTCACTTTCGCGCAAATGACCTTGAGAAAAGTGTGGAGCCATACCCATTTACTCCAGGGTTAACGGTGGAGTCTAAGCTCTCTAGCCTTGTTTAGTAGCTAGTCTAGGAGATGGTGACTCGATAAAACAGCCAACCCCCACCAGCTTGGGCCATTCGTAGCGATGCTCATAAAAAAAGGACAAAAACTGGAATTTTTCATGTGAGTTGCGCAGTCCATCGAAGGTTGAGATATTGTCTATTTTTCTATATTTACTGTTTTCAAATAGAGACGTATATATATATTTTTTAATTTGCCACCCCATTGCATAAAAATACCTGTCTAATAGCCTGGGGCACCCAAAACGAAACGTATAAGTTTCTTTTCTTTTTTTTTGTCTCCATTAGTAAATTTTATAATAATACAAGCAGCATAGCCCGGCGTTGCTCGTGCTTGATTCAAAAATCGTACGACTCATACAGCAATCGCTATCACTTGACTTAAAATATTTTTGCCCTTCCTTGCCTTCGAAGGGATGCCCATTGTTGTGCTGATGTTGCCACATCCCTTACTTCTTGCCTATCTCACACTGCGATTTTTTAAAGCTCTATACTAAACATTAAATCTGTTACAAAAAAAGAACTAAACAAAATGAACACAAAACGATCAGCTTTAAAAAAGGACTCGTAACTGGAAAAACCGAATGAAAAAAGAATGTTAACAACAAATACTTTTTCACACCCAACTCAGTTCTGCGGAATCAGAATCAACGTTGAGTTTAAGCAAGCGAATGAGCCAATTGAAGTAAAGTGCCATGCAGATTTAAATTTTTCCCACGTGTGACGAATGCAGCTGTCGATTTTTTTGCATGCTAGCATGCTAGTTAACATTCATGTCAGTCAGCTGTTGGCTTTCACGCTGGCCAATAGAATCTTCCTGCCTATTCGTGGCAGCCAGCTATAGGCTCTCACCCTGGCCAGTAGAAAATGGCCGCAAACTACATGAAAACTGCCGTAGAAGCATGAAAAAATTGATTATTTCCACTAATGATGGGAGTTGGGAAATGCAAAGTTGATCTTGGCCTTTGCACTAACTTGGAGCATGTGCATGTAAATTTTGGTGCAAATCCGTCGAAAATTGCGGCCGTGTATTCGTTACACACACACACACACACACACACACACACACACACACACACACACAGACACACACACACACACACACACACACACACATATCCTGCCTTTTAGAGTGCGAGGCACTGTGAAGTGATTGCAGAGTTAATTACTTTATCACCAAATTCAACGAATTGAACCCGCACAATTTCCATGCATGTTGGCAAGATTAATTCATGCCTCTGCTCTTCGTTTTCTTTGGGTTTTTTTTTCAGTATCAATGATCTCCCCGGTCTCATCGGTTCCAAGTTATGTATTTATGCAGATGACGCAATCATTTACTCCTGTCTTAGTAGCAAATTCGAGAGATCAGACTCAACAAACTTGGCAACTGCTCTTGAAAAAAAATCTCCATTCAGTGGTTAACTGGGGCAAGAAATGGTTGGTAAATTCTATCGCCTCCGAAACAAAACCGATTTCATTTAATCATCACAGACAACCTTTTCTGCCTGCCACCAGTATGGCTGGTGCTAAACTCTAGGATAGCAACACGCTACTGTTCTTGGCCTCACATTTTCCACTAAGCTGACGGCTAAGTGGACGACTATATCGAATCAATTGTTACGTCAACTGCTAGGAAAGTAGGTTCGCAATGGTAGATACTTTTTCTCGTCATAATCTATCTTGCACATTTATAAATCTACCATTTATCTGTTGTCATATCTGGTCTGGTGCTCCTACTGGATGTCTCGAGATCCTTGACAAAATTCTAAGGAATATCTGTAATGTAATCGATCTTAATCGAATATCTCGACTTCAGTCACTTTCTTACCAACATGACGTGGCTCCACTCCATCTTTTTTACAAATATTTTCATCGCAACTATTCAGATGAATCTTTTTTTCCTGGTGCCTTGACTACATGAATTTAAACGTGCTACTATATTGGCAATTAGGTCTCACCATTTTACAACTGAAATAGCGTGATGAAACCGACACTTCTAATCTAACCGTTTCTTTTCTCTCATTTCTCACCCGTGGAACTCCCTTTCGATCTTGCTTCCTTGATATTTTTAAAACCGAATTTACCTCCAAACAAGGCGATAAAGCCACTAAGACACAATGTCTTACTGGGTGTGAAATAATTAAAAAACAGAAAACATTTTGAAGGAGCAAGAACAAGAGAAGAGTAATCAGGAAGACAGTAGATAACGATTGACATTGCATTTAAATTTTTGAAGAACAAAGTTGACCGGAAATCATGGGTCCGGAAGAGAGTCCCACAAGTGAGCAGTGTGAGTGAAGAAACTGTTAGCATAGACATTACGGTTACATCTAGCCAATTCAACTCTAACTTGTTGAGACCTTATTACCAATCTAGTACTGCGCTTAAATTCATAAAGTATAGGGTACCATAGCGAATTACAATCTTCAGAATGTTAAATGCAACGTGAATCGCCATCTTCTGTCTTCTTGAACCCTGTTCCTTTATTTAATCCTCTCTGCTAAAGTCTTCTCATTCTCTTTTACGCCTCGTAACCAACCGTGCGTTCTAGTGACAGTATCGCTTCGCTTCGGGTGAAATGATTAACAATTGCATTGACCTATTCTCTCTCTTATTCTTTAGACACTTCGTTGTCAATCCACATTTTAGTTTGAATGTTTTACAATCACAAAAGTTATAAGGAATGCAAAATATTTTCTACTGCGTCTTTAATCAGTTATCTTTTAATCTTTTGCCCTCAGCAATTTTCTGCTCTCAACAAGGGACCGTTTATGAAGCCGAACTGCTTTCAATCTTTTCAGTTTTTCACTTATTCTCTCCAGCCAACAAATTCTGTTTCTCTCGTTCTTTCTTTTCGCCTTCCGATGTTTATTTTTTCCTTTCACCTAGTTTCCTTTTTTCTATGACTTTTTTTAGCGCCTGCCTTTCCTCTGTAACAGTTGCTTTTTCGTCCTCCTCTCCCACGATTTTTCTTAATTCTTTCCCGCTTAATTTTATGTCAGATTCTCGATCAGAAAGCCTAACTGATTTCTACCCTAGAGTGACCATGGATCAGGCAAAAAATGTGTAACAGTCATACATAGAAGTGGAATTGATATTTGCGATTATGATTTGATTAAATGTCGACATTGAATCAAATAATAATAATAATAATAATAATAATGATTTATTTCTATATTTACGATCCCAAGATGCAAACTACGAAGAGAAGATAACAGAATCAAGCAAGTGTGAAATTTTAAATGTCTGGGGAGCGTGTTACATTAGACAGAAAAGGTGGCCTCGAAATCCGAAGGCGCATCGGGATAGCGAAAGATGCCTTCCAAAAGCTAAGCTAAGAATTAAGAAACAGGAAAACTGTTAAAAACAAAAGCATCCTCCAATATGGAAGTAAATGAACATGAGAATTTAGGTATCAGAGATGTGGTTCTACAGAAGGATGCTGAGAATACCACGGACTGAACATGTGAACTACGAGGTGGTTTTAATAGTAAAATGAAAACTAAAAATACACTTGCATTTAGAATAAAATATATACGATTGAAATTTCTAGGATAGATCATGACGAAAGAGGCCTTGAAAATCTAATACTCACAGGGCATACTGATGACAAAATGACTGGGAGGGATAGTAAGGCGACAAACATTACTTAGAGCTAAAAATGATAGGAAGTTGTGGAGAGTCATGATCGACCTACTTAACGAGCTTGGGTAAATGAATGGCAGAACAGAGTAGGAGCAATGGTGAAAAGACAAACTTTGCTAGTTGTGGATTGATTTATTGATTTGTTTTTTACGGCTTATCAACTCTTTGCATTTTATTTAAAGCCATAAATTATTTTAAGACTGTCATATTTTTACGGCGATAATAATGATTTACTGATACAATTTCTACTAATTAACCCATAGCTGGGGGAGAAGAAGTGGATTTATACCTTTCGCATGGGTAAGTGAATATAACGAACCCGACTGGAATTGGAACTTTGTTCTTCCAATTCCAAGCTGTTATCCTTACATCACTTGCAGATCCAAACTTACTAGAACTGGTATTCCCAAGTAGTCACCCAAGCAGATACTAACCAGGTTCGACGTTGCTTAACTTCGGCGATTGTACAAGAACTGATGTTTCAACGTGATATGGCCGTAAGCCTTGCTAGTTGTGGAGAGCCATGATTGTCCACGTCCTGAAGGGACACAGCACAAAGAAGAAGAAGAAGAAGAAGAAGAAGAAGAAGAAGAAGAAGAAGAAGAAGAAGAAGAAGAAGAAGAAGTATTTAATAAAACAGATCTGTTATTTTTTTCGGTTGGAAGTAAGAATATTTCGAATCGCAAATAGATATACGATAACCAGCATCACAGATTGGATTTGAATTTTCTCAGCTTTTTTTTAACCCTTGTACTACACACAAACTACACTCATTCGTCTCACTAAAATTTTGGGTGGACAACGAATTTTAAAAACTGTATAGGATTCTTGGTGGCTCCGAAGAAATGTTCTTGATAAAGAATTCACTCTTCGCAGTTTTGGTGCCAAAAACATTGGGTGTGGGAGGGCAAAAGGCAGACCAATGATAATCAAGTATGATAAAACCCATGTGAATTAATTCTTTTTATCTACTATCCTCTCAAATTCATAGTACGTGTGAAACAAGAACAACCTAATTATTTATATTTTTAGTGTATTTTCTGTTTATACGTTATTTTTGTAGATATAACCATTTAAGTAAATGTTCTGTTTATAATAAACAGTATTAATAACATTTACTGGCCTGAAATTTCGTAGAAAATCTGCGTCCTCCGACAGGAATCGAACCTTTTACGTTACGTGGAATAGTCATTTGGCCTGACGCGCTATAACATTTATCTGCAGAGGATGCCTCTTGTTAACTAAGTCAAATTACTTTTTTTAAACAAACAAATTTCCCACAATCTTTCTCGGACATTCAGACCGGTAAATGTAATTAATACTGTTTATTAGAAACAGAGTATTTACTTAAATAATTGTATCTATCTATGAAAATAACATATAAACAAAAATACATTAAAATAATTGTTGGACTTCATATGTATATGTGTGTGTGTGTCTTATTTTTTTATTTATTTTGTTTAAACGTAGTTTTTTTTATTGATACGCATATTCGAGCAGGAGTACTTTTTAAAAGAATTAAACAGTATTTTTGACCTACCGGCCTGAATATTCGAGAAATCTTGTCAGAAAATATGCGTCGTCTGGCAGGATTCGAACCTGTATCTCCTTTTGGAAACCACCTTTGCATCTGACATGCATAACCGCTCAGCCACGTGGGACTTCGGATCCAAAACAAACCCCAAAAACCCGAATGGTGCTATTTGAACACCCTTTCTGCCGATTCTCGAAACATCCCTATCTGCTCTGTATCGTATGCTAAAATGAATAACTCTATTTTTAGCAAATGGATGAAACCCGACATATTGTTATTTTTCATTTATATTGATATATTAATTATATATGGGTTTAAAATAGGATATAAAATCCCGACAAAGTTTTGAAGAAATTTGACAAATGGAAAAGCATTTTATTGAAACTACATCCGATAACGTGATTCACCTTTCGAAAGAAACAAAACAAATGTGTATGTATATATGTATGTATGTACGTATGTATGTATGTATGTATGTGTGTGTTTGCGTGTGTGTATGTGTGTGTGTGTGCGTGTTTGTGTGTGTGCGCGTGTGTGTGTGCTTGTGTGTGTGTGGGTCTGTGTGTGCGTGTGTGTGTGTGTGTATGTATGTACGTGCGTGCGTGTGTGTGTATGTATGTGTGTGTATGCATGTATGTGTGTGTGCGTGTGTGTGCGTGTGTGTGTGTGTGTGTGTGTATGTATGTGTGTGTGTATGTATGTATGTGTGTGTGTGTGTGTGTGTGTGCGTGTGTGCCTGTTTGTGTGTCTGTTTGAATAATAGAGTTTTTTGTATCGAATTTAAGGTAAATCGTTATCTCATTTTCAGGATAACCTTTTCTGAAATGAATCCAAGCCTTCATCACGGGAAAGGCCAGCTTAGAGAAAAACTACTGATTCATTATTTAAGCGTACACACACGCACACATACCCGTACACACACCCACACATACATACACATACATATTTCTTTCTTTCGTTTTTGGATCTGATGAAGCCTAGATGGGCGAAACGCGTAATCAAACCTAGTTTCAATTAAACGTTTTGCCATTTTTCAAATTTCTTCAAAACTTTGTCGGGATTCTATATCCTATTTTAAAAACATACATTAAATGTCGTCAAATTTCTTCATAGTTATATATAAACACCTTAAATGTTATTTACACTATTTACATTGTTCGGACTATTGTCCTCATCTTTATTGTCATATTCACGGCCATTGTACGCTCCGACCTTCTTCAGGTTATATGTGTGTATTTCATCCACCGAGGAAAACACATGGCTCAGTGGATAAAAGCGTTGGTTTAAGTCATCCAGTGACTTGACCCAAAGAGTTGTGAGTTCAATACCTGGCCACAGCAGAGGTGACCAAAAACTTGGAGAGCTGAGTTACTAAACTGAGATATCCAGAAAAGGCATGGCACGTGGAATTAGAACAATTTATCCCTGTGGACTAAATAAAGAGTTCGGTTCGAAATCCTAACGTATATCACTTGAAAACCGGATCGTGAATATGGCAATAAAGATGAGGACAATAGTCCGAACAATTTTACTAATACTTTCACGGTAATTGCTCCGATGAGCTGGTTCCTAGGCCTCATGAATTTAAACGTCCTACGAGGCTGGTATCCCGTTCCCACCCCTTCACCGTTGAAACTATTAGATGTAGACGTCTCTTCTACTCCAATAGCTTCATGTCTCGCACATGTCGCCTGTGGAACTCCCTTCCTTATTCCTGTTTCCCTGACAAATACAATCTCCTACTATTTAAGTGTAACGTCAATCGACATCTCCAGTTGCCTTGATCTATCCACTTCCCTTCTCCACATCCTTTCACCTTTCATTCCTATCTGCTCTCGCTCCAAATCTTCTGTAACCTCCTTGCCTTGATTGATCCACTATCTTTCTCCACATCCTCTCCTTTACCAATCCTATCTGCTCTTCCTCCAAACCTTCTGTAACCCCTTGCGTGCTAGTGGCTTCCAGCCTTGCTTAGGGTGAAAAGCTTAAAAAGAAAAAAAATAGTTAAAAACTTCATCACAGAACTATAGACAGACATTAAATGTTATACTGAGTGAATAAAGTTGTTTCAGAAGACATCCCTATATATATTTTTTATTCTTAGCAGTGTAATTGACGTCTACCGGCCTAGATAACCGAAAGTATTAATAATAAAAATGTGCATCTCAGCAGAGATCACACCTGTATTCACTTTACATTGGCAAAATCACCTTTCAGCTCAGTTGGCTTTGAAACCTCCCAACATTTAACCTTCAACAGAAACCTCCATTGAAACATTTTGAAGTCTATATCTGTTAACTTTATAGTAGATGCTCGTGTTTGAATAAATGTATACATGTTAATCTGTTTATATTTCTGAGATGAGGTATTATGTACACTATTTACATTATTCGGACTATTGTCCTCATCTTTGTCGCCATATTTATTACAACGTTTCGGCCATTCAGTATCTGTCTATATTTCTGAGATGAGGTATTATGTACACTATTTACATATTTTCGGACTATTGGCCTCATTTTTGTCGCCATATTTATTACAACGTTTCGGCCTTTCAGTATCTGTCTATATTTCTGAGATGAGGTATTATGTACACTATTTACATTTTTCGGACTATTGTCCTCGTCTTTGTTGCCATATTTATTACAACGTTTCGGCTTTTCAGTATCTGTCTATATTTCTGAGATGAGGTATTATGTACACTATTTACATTATTGGGACTATTGTCCTCATCTTTGTTGCCATATTTATTACAACGTTTCGGCCTTTCAGTATCTGTCTATATTTCTGAGATGAGGTATTATGTACACTATTTACAGTATTCGGACTATTTTCCTCATCTTTGTCGCCATATTTATTACAACGTTTCGGCCTTTCAGTATCTGTCTATATTTCTAAGATGATTTCCAAGCGCTAAATTCAAATGCTGAGGACGAGATTAAAGAGAACCTGACAAAACAGATGAACGACAATTCTGAAGGGGAATTTTACAGATTATTATTGAAAGGCTGAAGAAACGCTAGGGATAAATGGATAATGACCCGAAGGCATTACTTTAAAGAGAACAAAGGCTCCATTACTCTGCAAACGCATGCATATATATATATATATATATATATATATATATATATATATATATATATATATACAGATAGATAAATAGATAGATAGATAGATAGATATTATATTATATTATATTATGCATTGTTACATTAGATCATGCACATACCCACTACAAAACTGTCCATCTTGTTTCAACGTTAAAAAAACGTTTAAAGTTTCATCAGGTGGGAAATCACGATGTTTTGCAGTGGGTCTCTGCATGTTCTACTGCAACACTGCATAATAAAAATTATTTACGGCTCTACTTTTGTATTGAACCGTGTTTTAAATGAATGTTTTGAACTTTGAAATCTTACTCTTCGTTCTTTTTCATTTGGTTATATATATATATATATATATATATGTGTGTGTGTGTGTGTGTGTGTGTGTGTGTGTGTGTGTGTGTGTGTATAAAGTAAATAATATATGTATGCCTATATATATGTGTGTGTGTGTGTGTGTGCATGTGTGTGTATATAAAGTAAATAATATATGTATGCCTATATATATGTGTGTGTGTGTATGTGTGTGTGTGTATAAAGTAAATAATATATGTATGCCTATATATATATATGTGTGTGTGTGTGTGTGTGTGTATGTGTGTGTATATAAAGTAAATAATATATGTATGTCTATATATATATGTGTATGTGTGTGTATAAAGTAAATAATATATGTATGCCTATATATACATGTGTATGTGTGTGTGTGCATGTGTGTGTGTGTTTAAAGTAAATAATATATGTATGCCTATGTCTGTGTGTGTGTATGTGTGTGTGTATATAAAGTAAATAATATATGTATGCCTATATATATATATGTTTGTGTGTGTGTGTATGTGTGTGTATAAAGTAAATAATATATGTATGCCTATATATATATGAGTATGTGTGTATTTATGCATACAAAAATGCATACATGTCAGTCTTTCTGTACGTATATCTGTCTGTAGGTATGTACGTATGTATATTTTTAGGTGACCCGTTTTTGTTGACAATTTCGGGCGTAAGTCGTTAAAACAAAAACAAACAAAAAAGTAAGTAAGCATATTTTTTGCTCCACGGTCTCATTCTGAATTTGGCGGGCGGGGAGTGGAATGTTCGCATTGTTGAGTCGATTGATAAAAAGATAAGATTTACTTATTAAGAAAGTGAGTTTTATATAAATTATAAAAACATTTGGGTGACTCCTTACCCCTAGAAAGCCAAATTCTCCAAGATAGCAGTAAAAAAAACAAAAACAAACATTTCCATAAGTACTTAAATTCATGTGGAACATATTATGCTTTATCAAAAGTAATTGTTTTGCTCCTGCGTGTTTTTGACAGATTATGCAATGCTCTACTTGGTCTGACGTCTACGGAAAGTTTTCGAGTCCTGCTGGTGGTCGGCGATAAAAGCTTTATTTTTCAGACGCATAGTATCAAACAACAAGAGGCAATCGCCAAAAACTCAATTACCATAAATAAAATAACATCGTCTGCTGAATTATTTTTAAATTATTATTAAATGTTCGTAAGACTCGGATATGGCTAGAAAGAAAGAAAGGACGACAGAAGTGTTTAACGTCTCTTGACAATACCTCATAAATAATGGACTATTCCGTTTTGGTAGAAAAACAAAAGACATACGCTACTTGGTTTCAGTGAGAAAATAAATGAAAGAAAGCAAGCAAGAATGGAAGATAATTGCAATATTTTGTTAAAGTTGTTAAGCTGAAATATTTATCAATTAGATAGGGGTAAATTCTACGGATATTTTATTATCGTAGAACTCACCATGAGCTTATTCAATCATTAACTGAAGAATTAAGATTCATCAGAAAATTAAAATAGGAAAATTGTGAAATTTTTACAGTTCTTTCAAAACGTATTTTCCAGCTTACAAGACGCACTTATTTCCTAAAAATACCCTGAAAAATGTGTGTGCATCTTCCAAGGCAACGCCCAGGCTCAAGTGAGCTTGGACGGTCACCTAATTGTGTTGACTGATAGGGACGTGGATTTGTGTGTTCATTACACTATAATGTTAGCTATTTATCTAATTCAGCCTTTTATATGATGTAACTTCAGTACTTAGATGTTACCAGTATTGCCAAGACTATAAACCTTCCTGGAGCCGAGACACAAGCTTAAACATGCTCTGTTTACCAGCATTGGCCTTTCTGACCTTGACTAGTATCTCATTGTCATACAAACAAAATCGGACGATTGATTAATGTAAACAATACGTGACGCCAGTATGTGAAGGACGTATGGTGAAAGTGTTGTTGTATGAGAATTACCTCTTTTTCTGAGAAATTTCTTTCCAATATTAGGGTGCGTCTTCCAAGCCGCAGGATATTGTAAGACGGAAAATACGGTACTCTTGAATATTTTCTTAAATTAGAATTTCTTTAGTTTTCGTTAATATATTTTCGAATTCTAAACTTGCAAGGACAGCAACTCTTTCGCATTCTATTCGTATTTCTTTGATAATAGACTCCCGAGAGGATGCTCTCATAATATGTACTTTTTCCTTCTTTATTTACGCCCTTAAGACAACTTTATTTAGTAACTCTCCACTGTGAGTGGCTCCTGAAGCTTGTATTAGGTGAACAAGAGTATTACAAAATATAAAATAATGCTGTCTAAGAGTAAGTGCCGTTGCCGACACTGTGGTTTGAAACTAGATCGCCAGTGAGTAACACGGTCGATTCCATTATGAAGTAGATCACGTGATCATAAAGGAAGTGAATAAATAGGAAGTAGCGTGATGACTGTACAATCACTGCTCACTTTTCTTGTCTATCCACCACTGCTATACATTCACTCTCTCTACTCTACTACTATACAGATTACGATTCTCTTCTGATCATTATACTATTTGGTGATTACTACTTGAATAAGTATTACTAGTGTGGATATTATTAGAAGGCCTTACTACTCGTACCAGTATCTACGAGGTCTCGAATATAACGAGCATTTTTGGAAGTGGTAATGAGCTTTCGCTTGACATAGCAAAGGTGACAAGCGAAGCCGTCCAACATCACAAAAATAATATAATGTTATTTTATTCTAATTTCTACCACCGATTTCTTAATATCTTTCCATGCTATAGAAGGGACGTTCACTCTAAGGGACTTCTGTCAAGGTTGACAATCAGTGCAAAAGATTTTTCTTATTATTACCTGGACAATGAAGTAGTCATGGTCTTCTCTGCCAACGATCATGACATGCCAGGAATTAGACCTTTTTTCGAGATATCTGATGATAGAACAGAGGGGAGGTGAGTGGATTCATGTGTTTGTCTAAGACGTGTGGGAAAATGAAATAAAACCAATAAATAAAATCTCGACTTCAGTTACTTTCTCACCGACGTGACGTGGCTTCCCTCTGTCTTTTCTACAACTGCTCTGACGAGCCTTTTCCTTCTGGTGCCTCGAATACATGAATTTAAGCGTGTCACTAGAACGGCATCTAGGTCTCACCAACCGCCACTTCTACTCCAACAGTTTATTTTTCTCGCACTTACCGCCTGTGGAATGCCCTTCCGTTTCCTTGCTTTCCTGATAAACAATATTTAAATGCAATGTCAATCGTCATCTTCTGTCTTCCTGAACCCCGTTCGTCTTTTATCCTTTCCTCATTCCTCACTATATTTGGTCTTCTCTTTTATTTTCACACCCTATAACCCCTGAGTATTAGTGGCATTACCGCCTTGCTAAAGGTGAAATGATAAAAAATAAAAAGAAAAAGAAAAAATAATAATGAAAAAAAGAGAAAAAGAAATATATTTTTCCCATGAGGCTAAGAGTAAATGAACCGGAAATGGCTTTGCCCAATTTTATGACCCCACTTTCGAAAAGGACATAACCATTCTCTTCAGCCTTCCAACACATAGCCTTCAGGTGTGCTTTGCAGCACCTCCACCGATGAAGTCAGTACACTTTGGTCGTTCCAACTCAGCGTAATGCTGACTTGAGCTTAACCATCTTAACCAATCTTATCATTACTTCCCCTAACTTGCTTCTGGACTAGAAAAGAAAACGGACATACCCCAAGGGACATTGAGAACTTTGTTTCTCCACAGTTTCTATAAAAGAAAAGGAACAAACGGTCCTTAGTAGAAACCCAAGGTTTTGTTGTTTCTTCTCTAATTGTTTATATGTGAGCACACCGACAAGACATCAACACGTAACCATAAATTCTATAAATGGTTCCCCAACGTCTGGAATTCAAACACGCTTTAGGTGATTCCATTTTTCGTTCTGATAAACGTTTCCCCACCCACCAACTCGCACATCCGTTGCTAGATTTAAAGAACGGTCGCCGGATGGAAAACATATGTTTAGAGTTGACACTGATGAAAAGAAATCGGATTTTTGCATAGTGCGCTTAAGGAGGAAACCCATTCTTCATTCCCGTTTTTCTTTCCTTTTTAAACTTTATTTTTGTTTTTTTATTTCCTTTTTTGTCCCTTTCTCCAAGATCTTTTCTTTTTCCGGAACTTTATGCGTAAGTCGATTAAGCCGTGTCGCATTCTGCCGCTTTTCTGTGGGTGGTGTTCATATAAAACTAGGAACGGATGGGGCGTTTGCCATTCCTCTGTAAATATAGGTTCTAAGTGGGATGCGTCATTCCTTTAAATAGTCAAATTAGGGCCATTTACCATGTCTTCATCAACACAGGCTAACAGAAACTTAATAATAAGAAAAAATGATCTGTTGTTTCATTTTCCAAAATGGGGAATTTCGCCGACTCTGCTAAATGTTAAATATGACAAGTGAAGAAGAGAGAAAAGGCAGAAGGGGTTTCTGACAAAAATCTTGGCGGAATCAATGAGAATTTTGTTTTATTGATTTCTCCCAGAAGTTCCATTTGGCACCACTTCGATCTTTGATCGATATTGTAAACTTTATCGGTTCAATCATCAGTGATAATATTCAGAAGAAGAAGAAGAAGAAGAAGAAGAAGAAGAAGAAGAAGAAGAAGAAGAAGAAGAAGAAGATGATGAAGCATTGAAGAAGCATTGAAGGATTGAAGAAGCATTGAAGAAGAAGAAGAAGAAGAAGAAGAAGAAGAAGAAGAAGAAGAAGAAGAAGAAGAAGAAGAAGAAATGAAAGGGAAAAAGGATAATGAAGAGAAAGAATATTAAAGACGATTAGAAAAGGAAAAAGAGGGAAATTAATATTTATTTCGAATCAATCAGAATAAAATAGACACATGACATAAAAGCAATGATAGGTAAGTTTGGTAAACCATTTTACTAAAAACCATCTCAAAGTGACCAACATTTATGACCTTGTAAGTTAAGCTTTGTAAATATGAGTTTCTGTTTCTGACTATCTATCTATCTATCTATCTATCTATCTATCTATCTATCTATCTATCTATCTATCTCAGTCTCTACAATATCTATCTATCTATCTATCTATCTATCTATCTATCTATCTATCTATCTATCTAATTGGGTGGATATTGCTGGAGACTGAGTAAATGTAGTTCTCAAAATCCCAGCCCTTTTCTTAGTATCGTCGGAGACAGCCAAACGTTACTGTAGTCTAGGAAGTCAAATTCATCCTCGAATGATCCACGTCAAGATCTAAAGGCTTCGTTCGTTGGAAGCCATTTATAACCATCGACCGGAGAAAAGCGGTCGTGTACAGCTGACACTTTAGCTATTTCTGACACACACATAAAATTCTTGGTCTGACGAAGCTAAAACATTAAACAGACATTATTAAAAAAATGTACCATCCGCTCAAAAAGTAATTATTGAAAATAAATTAAATAAAAAAAATTATTAATCGATGTTTTATTCACATTATAAAGTGTAATAATAATAATAATAATAATAATAATAAGAAGAAGAAGAAGAAGAAGAAGAAAAAGAAGAATAAGAAAAAGAAGAAGAAGAAGAAGAAGATAACCTCCCAGACATCGAGATTAGAGAACGCAAAGACGAAATGTGCCTCCTTATTGACATGTCAGTTCCTGCAGACTCTAATGTATCTTTGAAGATCTTCAAAAAGCTGTCAAAATACAAGGACCTTGAAATCGAAATCTCAAAAAGGTGGCACATGGGAACATCAACAGTTGTAGTTGTAGTTGGAGCCCTCGGATTAATTGAAAAAGATTCCAATAGACTCATTGAATGAATCCCTCGCAGCCTATGCCTTAAAGAAATAGAAAAAATTGTTCTCACGCGTACAGCCCACACCTTACGAGGGGGTTTATCTATATGAAATGTGATTTTTTTTTAATTGCTCAGTGGAAAATGTCATGATGCCATTTCTGTCCTTAGGTCTCTGGTTGGAACCCGGAAAGAAATGAGTATAGATCAGAAACCAAAGGAAATAATAATAATAATAATAATAATAATAATAATAATAATAATAATAATAATATAGACGAGTAGTACTCGGAAAATGTAACAGTTTTGCTTATTGGAAGTTAATAGTTAAATAAACCCCTTTTGAGTTGCAAGACTACCAAAACGCCCATAGAAATCCCCTGCCATTCCCTCGTTAAGCATTTCAGCTTAACAACTTTAACAAAACATTACAATAACAATGATAAGTATGAATACAGCTAATTATTCCAAGAAGTAAGTGGGTACAAATGAAAAGATTTGAAATTGAAAAGTTTGTCCATTTCACTGAAGTTTTTCGCGAAATAATAATAATAATAATAATAATAATAATAATAATAATAATAATAATAATAATAATAATAATAATAATGAATACCGAGCTGAATTAAAAACAAGAAATCAGCTATAAACACCTCGGCTGCCCCTGCAGTGCAATACTGGCGGCTAAAGCAATGAAAAAGGCGTGTCTTTTTATCTCTTATGCTAGACTCCAATCTTCCATGGCAGGATTGAAAAAAATACATTTTTAGTTAAAGTGTGAATTAATGTATTCTCAAATACCTGACGCACCCTGTATATAGTCGGCGGACCAGGTTAATTCTGGAAGTTAATGTATTTAAGGCATGCAGTATGTACTTATAATAATCAATATCAAAAGACAGTTAATAACTAGTATTACCAGTCAACATTTCACAGCTTTTTTTAATTTTCTGATGAGTCATAATTCTTAAGTTAATAGTTGAATAAGTTCCTTGTGAATTGCAAGACGACAAAACGCCCGTAGAAATTCCCTGCCATTCCCTCGTTAAGTATTTGAGCTTAACAACTTTAACAAGACATTGCAATTACAATCATAAGTATGAATGAAGGTCATTATTGTTTTATTGTTAAACTATCTAGATCAGGGGTCGGCAACCTTTTGGGGAGAGCGGGCCAGACAGAAATGCAATGTTTTTGAAGAGGACCATGATATCAAATAAACTATAATAAATTGTCTCGACCTCAGACCGTTCTGTCCAGAAAGCTGCCGTGGTCTGGAGGTTTAAAGAAAAACAACAAATTTCATGTTTTATTATTTAAACAAGGTTCCTTATTTTACTGTAGAAATAACAGGATAACAACTAACAGAAACAACAAAAAATGCAAATTCCTTACTACGGTTAATTTGGCGGACCGGACAAAAATCTTTCGCGAACCGGATGTAGCCCAGGGCCGGGGGTTGCCGACCCCTGATCTAGATGTAAACGTCGCTTCGATTCTAATAGTTTATTTTCTCGCATTTTTCATTTCTAGAACTCTCTTCCGTTTTCTTTCTTCCATGCCACCTACAATCTTCAAAAATTTAAATACAACACTAATCGCCATTTTGTGTTCTTTTATTGTCCTTTCTCCTCACTAAAGTCTTTTCATTCTTTTTCACTTCCAGTTAACCCTTGCGTCATAGTGGCATTATCACTTTGCTTGGGGTGAAATGATTAAAAAAAAAGTAAAGATGTAAGTGGGTGCAAATGAAAAGATTTAAAATGGACAGGTTCAACAATAAAAAGTGAGACCTACTTGCCAATCTAGTAACACGCTTAAATTTATGCAGTTAGGGCACCCAGGAAAAAAGCTCATTAGAACAGTTGCCATGGAAATATTTGTAAAAAAAAGACGGAGTCAAGCAGCGTCACGTCGGTGAGAAAATGATTGAAACCGAGATGCCAGGTAATGACTGATAATATTACAGACTCTTCTTTGGATTTTGTCAAGAATCTGAAGATGTACAGCAGGAGCACCAGACCAGATATGGCTAAAGTATCCAATACACGGGCGAATAGCAGATTTATAAATCTACTTTTAAATCTTAAATTACTTTTATCTTTTAAATCAGGACCCGTTCCTCTTCTTTCTTTTTTCAATTTACTAAATTCTGTCAATTGATAAAAGCAACAGACAAATCAACAAGTTTTGTGAACTTGTGTAATTTGAGTAAATGTTTTGTGCGAATCGTTTTTCACCTTGTAATCGGATTAGGACTATCAATTCGCTCGCAATTCAAGAGTTGCGATGAACAGCTTCAATATTATCAACTAGATTATAGCTGAAATAAAGAAAATGGATTCCAAGTAAAGAAAATAAATCATTTGCCGTAACAGACACACTATCCTCAGGCAAATGTTGACCGTGTTTAAAATGCCAGAATTAATAGTGTCACGGGATTAATTCAGCTTGTGTTGACCTACAAAACAACAACGATTGGTTTAAAATATTTAGAGGCTACATCTGATTGGATAATACAACGTATTAACCGACATAAGAAAAGTGTAAAAAAAAATCTTTAAAGATAATTATAAATTCTTAAAGAAATATAAGATAGCTTCTTTATAAAATCCAAAGAAAAATCAGCAATATTATTGGTCCTGACCTGTCATCTTGGCCTCAGTTACTTTCCCGCTGTAATAACGTGTCTTCTCTGTGCCTTTTTTATGCATACTTTCATGGTAATTGTTTGGATGAGCTCTTCACTATTGTACTTGAACGTTTTGAATTTAAGCACAGTACTAGACTGACCAGGAAGTCTCATCAATTTACAGTTGAGATGTAACCGTAAGTTCTATGTTAACAGTTTCTTTTCTCACACTTCTTGCTTGTGGAACTCTCTTTTGGATCTATGCTTTGCAGCCAACTGGAGAAATTTAAATGCGATGTCAATCGCTATCTACTCTCCTGATTTCTCTTCTTTTGTTTTCACTCCTTAGTAATGTTTCTGTTTATAATTCTTCCATACCCAGTAACCTATTGTGCCTTAGTGGCTTTACTGCTTTGCTTGGCGTAGACTTGATTAAAATATTTTTTAAAATCTTCATCAGTGCTTGTCGATTCGGCTAAGAATTGGGAAAATTCGAACTTATTCGGTTTGGGAGTTGATTATAATCGTTCCACAAAGCATGTCTAGTCTTGTTATGACTCAGTTATTTGGTCGTCTCCTCTTCACTGTCAAAGTACACACTGACGAGGGAACAACGATCGAAACGTTGGGATAATAATAAAGAAAAGGTGATTAGTGCACGTGTAAATAGTCATAACTCCTTGTCTTTGGGCAATTCGATGTGGTGTAACGGTAGCAAGCTTGTCTCACTAGATCAATTACGACTGAATAGTGATTTGGATCCTCACTAGGTGCCTCATACATTCGGCCTTTTTTACGCTTAGAAAATCGCCATAATTGATCACAAAAATTTCAACAGAAATTATCGTATGTGATAGAATCATATGCATTATTTTCTAAGCAGGAACAGAATTACTTTGAATAGAACGTCATTTGATTAGCGGCTCTAACAAAAAAGCAATTGGCGTAGATGAAAATTTCCTAAAATTGAGAATTTGGGAAAAGGGTTAAAACTGTTGCCGGCATATGCTGTATGAGATTTTTTAGGTGGAACACACGTGTCTCCTGCTATATATTTCCCACAACAAAAATGGCGGACTCGATATATGAGCCCAGGTAATAAATGAAAAAGCAACGACAAAGCTACATATATATATATATATATATATATATATATATATATATATATATATATATATATATATATATAAACAAACTATAATGTATGTATTAACAAGATAAGGGTATACATAGACAATACAATATTGTTGGCTGTTAGTGAACAATGAGCATGAAAGAAGAAATCATCTAAACTAATGAATTGTTTGTGTGTGTGTGTAGTTTGGTGTAGGAGAAAGTTCTAGAGAAAATGAAGTAGAAGGTGTGTACGTACGCGCGTGCATGTGTGTGTGTGTGTGTGTGTGTGTGTGTGTGTGTGTGTGTGTGTGTGTGTGTGTGTGCATTCTCCAGTGGGGAAAGTGTTTTCTTCGTTCGACCTACATCTTACACCACTGAGTGAAAAATGAAAAAGAGAATGTCTGAGAAAGTTACTACCTATTTATAGGCCTAGAGATCATCCTCTAGCGACAGTTTTTAGGGAAGTAAGTGGGGGTAACTCTACAAAAGTATCTGAAATCACGACATGGCTGATTCACTGATGAAATTAATGGAGATCTGAGACTTGTTGACAATGACAACCACAAGACAAACATGAATAATAATAATAATAATAATAGTTGACCTAAATATTGACTAAAAAAGCCCCTTAGTAATTTTTGGACTTTGACATTCAAACAGATCATTCAGTACATTTCAGGAGACCTTATCTCGTAATCTATACCAATAAAATAAAGTCTGTCTAGTATAGACTCAGAAACTACTGGATAGATCACAACTAAATTGGCATGCAGACAGGTTATGTTCTAGGGAATGTCCTAAGTCAAACCTCAGAGTCATGGAAGGTTAAGAATAAAGGTCAAAGTAGCTATTTCTTTCAGCCTGACTATTTGCCTTTAACTTCGTGGCATCCCCGATTAGACAGTAACTGCCATAATGATACTATATAAAAATACCAAATCTCTGGTTAGATCTCCGAACGGAGACACTACTTCTTCAACATCAAAGTTAAGGTCCTTCAGGGTGACACCCTTGCACCTTTTCCTTTTGTTCTCACGCTTGACTACGTATTGAGAACTTCCCTCGGCAAACATCATTATCTTGGTTTTACTTTACAACCAATGCTCTCAAATGTTGACATATATTGACTATTCAAATGACCTCGCTATCATTGCAGACACCATTACTAATGCCACAGTCCTCCTACATCATCTAGAAAATGCTGCTATCGATGTTAGACTTTATGTGAATGTATCTAAAACTGAATTGATAGGTCCTGTTTGTATTTTTGTTTAGATAAAATTAGTTCCTGTGTAACTCTGCTAGTTATGAATAACGAAAAAACATCTGCCCGGATAAACAGGTTGCAGTTCCAGCAGACCGTAGATTGGAAGTGTAAGAAAGCGCAAATTCTGCCCCCTAAATTAGAAAATACTCTGAAAACTGAATCAGTTAGGGGGGTGCTGCTGAATAAATAGAGTGCAATGTCTAAATTCTGGCTTCGGTTTGGGCTCATATTAAGACTATTGGGAAAACAAGTTCTTCTCTAGCACTTCCTGACAGTGGGACTCCATTCCTCTTACTTGCTTCCCTGATAACTATAATCTTCAAAAATTTAAATGCAACGTCAATCGTTATTTTCTGATGCCTTGATCCGTGTTTTTCTTTTTATCCTTTCCGCAATCCTCATGTACGCATTTTTTTCTTTTACTTTCACTCTCTGTAACCTCCTGCGTACTAGTGGCACTATCGCCTTGCTTGGGGGTGAAATGCTTAACAAAAGGCATGGAACAGTTTCTTTTTTCCCCTCTTAGCTGCGAGTTCAATGTCTCCAAAACAAAACTGTTCTATTAATCATCTGAGAGACTGCTTTCCATCAGTATGGCTGATGCTAACCCCCAAGAGAGTGACTCGTTGCGCCTTCTCGGGCTAACGTTCTCGGTTGACATGAAGTGGAAAGACTATATTGAATCCATTGCTCGGTCAGCTGCTAAGAAAGTTGCTTCACTGTCTCCTGCTAGATACTTTTCTCTCCGGAATCTATCTTACATATCCATAAGTCTACCATTTCTCCATGCTTAAAATATTGATGCCACATATGGTCCGGCGAACCTGCTATATATTTAGAGATTCTTGATAAGATGTAAAGAGAAGTCAGCAATATTATTGGTCCTGACCTGGAATCACGGCTTCAGTCACATTCCCACTGTTGTAAAGTTGCTTCCCTGTGCCTTTTCTATAAATATCTTCATGGAAATTGTTCGGGTGATCTCTCCCCCGCTATGCTACTTAGACTTTATTAATTTAAGCGCAGTACAAGTTTAGCAAATAGGTCTCATCAATTTATAGTTGAACTGGCAGGATGTACGCGTCATTTCTATTCGAACAGTTTCGTTTCTCGCTTGTGAAACTCTCTTCCGGTTTCGTGCTTTCCAGACAACTTTGATCTTCAAACAATTTAAATTCATCGTTAATAATTATCAACTGCTTTCCTAGTAACGCTTTTACTGTTCTCGCTCCTTGGTAATGATTCTGTTTTCTAATTCTTCCACACCGAGTAAACCCCTTGTGTCTAGTGTAGGGATGTCCCAGAATTCACTTAAAAAAAAACACACCTTGATGAAAAAAAAAGCCCCAAACTTGATTAATTTTTTTTGTTATTGTCTAGATGTTTATGTCATTATTTAGAGGAAAGACCAAAGTATTTTTTGAGTATTTTTTAAATTTTTTTAATCCTTTCTAGCATGTCCGAAATCTTAGCTAAAAATCATGTTTTTTTTTTGAGTCATCAGAATTGACGAAAAACGGGAAAATCAATCATTATTGACAGTTTTAGTGATTTTAATGACTTGTTTGGGGGTAAATTCAATTAAAAAAACTTGGGTTGTCTACCCTTGGTTGACAACTAATCTAGCAGATCAACAATAGTGAATTCAAAATTGTAGAGAAGGCTACTGGGAATCACGAATAATTGAAGATAATAAAAAAAAAAGAAAAGAGAAAAGGAATCTACGGAGAGCCATAATCGCCTACATGTTAAATAAACATGTCAGTCTTGAAAGAGAGAACATTTTTAGTTGTGACAAACATTTAGTGTCAGCTTCTAATTGCACGAAAACAATTAATAATAATAATAATAATAATAATAATAATAATAATAATAAGCCAAAAACAGAATAAGTGCCTCCTTATTGATATGGCAGTCCCTGCAGACTGCAATGTATCTTTGAAGATATTCGAAAAACTGTCAAAATACAAGGACGTTGAAATAGAAATCTCAAAAATGTGGCACATGGGAACATCAACAATCCCTGTTGTAGTTGGAGCCCTTGGATTGGTTGGAAAAGATTCCAGTAGATTAATTAAAGGGATCCCTGGAAGTCCATGCCTCAAAGAGATATAAAAAAATGTTCTGACAAGTACAGCCCACACTTTACGAAGGGCTTTCTATGTAATAATTTTTTTTTTCAGTGGAAAGTGTCATGATTCCATTTCTAACCTTAGGTCACTGAGCGGGACCCGGAAAGAAATGTGTAAACGCCAGATATCAAAGAAAATAATAATAATAATAATAATAATAATAATAATAATAATAATAATAATAATAATAATAATGGGGACGGTGAAATGTTGAGAGAGCCATTCTTAGCTAATCGTGGTAAAGCTCAGTATGTACCAATCATTCAACACAGCATTATGTTGACGTTGTTAAATATATCCAAGGGAAATAACTCTTTACAGCTCGATTATCTCCCTTACAACATTTTCAGATGAGCTGTCAATTAGAATTAGTGTAAATTGGCCAGAAAAACGGAACCAATGAAGAAATTACGGTTGGGGTTTGCTTCTCTTCGTTGAGAATCTGCATCTCTCTAGTTCGGATCTTTAGATATCTTGAGAAACATTTCAGCATTGGAGAAAAAAGCGGATGAGTGAACATTCGGAGTCAGTCAAGTGTCACACGTGATCCACGCTCATCATGCGATCACGTCTCTTCATGTCTGACTATTTTCGATTCATGTTTAAAAGTAAAACAAAGGTAAGAGAGTTTCTTTCTCACAGAAGGGATATACGTTTTGCATACTTTCAAAAATAGACTAAGATTGGATTAATCTTGGATTGTTGAGAGAAAATCCTTTGAAGTGCTGTTGTGTTTGGTTAAAGGCCGATAATATAATTGACGAATAATTTTACAATTTGGCAAAAAAAAAAATGCCTTCTTTGGACTTGTATAGTGAGTGCAAAATAATAAGAATTTCCTTCACCCCCCACCCTTCAAAACTTTGTTTTCACAGAAAGTAGCCGTTGAAGTGAAGTAGCCAAGAAGAAAAAGAAAAAAAGAAAGTAGCGAACCTTATATAAAATTCCTTTTGATATATAATGGGGAGAAGAATTAAATTAATAAGAGAAGAGTGTCCGAAGTCATGTGAATGGTTTCGTTTCTGTTCACCGCGTCCAGTGTTGAAGTTCTTGTCAAACTGTAAAATTATTCGCCAATTATTCTGTTCCTCCAAACTTCTGGTGTTTTTCGTCTGGATTCAGTCTTTTCTTCTTTTTCCTCTTCTTGTTGCCATTTCATTTGTTTAGAAAAATGTATATACTGTGCAACGTCGGTTCTCGAACGTCTCACATGTCGAACAAATCGGTTTTCGAACAGAAAATTCGAGCTGAAAATGCCTCGGTTATCGAACAAAATTTTGGTTCCCGAACAGCATTGCCGAACCCAGTTAACCCGAACGGAATTATTTCTAAGTCGACCGCCGTGTTGTATACGTTTGTGCATTGGGTTGTGCTTTTTTTTCTTTAATTTTATTGTACTGTGACTTTTTTCCTCTACATTGATTCCTATTGGAAAAATAGTTTCGGGTTACGAATGACCTTCAGGAACGAATTAAATTCGTGAACCGAGGTTCCACTGTATAGTGAAAAGAGAAAGAGATAAGGCTTTTAAAGGAAAGCGCTGATGCCTTATTTTAATTTGTATTCTTTTTCTTCTTCTTCTTCCTCTTTTTATTTGTGGGTTGCCCACTCATTAGTTGAGAGAGAATTATAGAGAGAGAGAGAGAGAAGGAGAGAGAGAGAGAGAGAGAAAGAAAGAGATAAGGGTTTCAAAGGAAAGTGCAAATGCCTTATTTTAATTTGTATTCTTTTTCTTCTTCTTCTTCCTCTTTTTATTTGTGGGTTGCCCTCTCATTAGTTGAGAGAGAATTAGAGAGAGAGAGAAGGAAAGAGAGAGAGAGAGAGAAAGAGATAAGGCTTTTAAAAGAAAGCGCTAATGCCTTATTTTAATATGAATTATTTTTATTTTTGTTTAGATATTTTATTGTTATATTTTATTTTATTTTTATCGGGACACACTGCAAGTTTTATTGAATTATCTTTGCCAAGATTTAGGACAAATTTTCACATTTAATACTGCACAATGATTTATACTGAAATTTACAGAGATTTGTCTTTATATAGCTAAAAAACATGTATTTTGAAACCTGTATTTTGACATAATAATACTAAGTATTTTTTTCAAGTTAGCTTCTTTTTTTAAAAAGTTTTCAGCTGTGTGAGAATATTTTTTATTGGGGAAAATCTTTCAATTTTTTCCTTATTTGACGAGTTCTAATGTAATTTATGTCTACATATCTTATCTTTCAAAGGGGAAAATGACCTCAACTGAAAAGATGGATAATGAAGGTAGGTACAAAAATATTTGAAAATAATGATGATTAAATTAACTTTTACTATCATCACTTACAAAAATTCCCACTGGCTTTCTCTTGTGTAAATGACGACGACATCATCATCATCATCATCATCATCATCATCATCATCATCATCATCATCATCATCATCATTAACAACAACATCACAACATCAAAATAACAACAACAACAACACATCAATAATAATAATAATAATAATAATAATAATAATAATAATATAGAAATAGATATTAAAAGACATCGTGATCAAAGACCACAAGAACAGAAAGTGCTTTCTTATTGACATGGCAATCTCTGCAGATTGTAATGTATCTTTGAAGATCTTCAAAAAACTATCAAAATACAAGGACCTTGAAGTGGAAATCTCAAAAATAAGGCACATGAGGACACCAATGATTCCAGTTGTAGTTGGAGCCCTCGGATTGATTGGAAAAGGTTTCCATAGACTCAATGAAGGGATTCCTAAAAACCCATGCCTTAAAGAAATACAAAAAATTGTACTCCCAAGTACAGCTCACACATTTCAAAGAGCTTCATGTGTGTCTACTGTGACTTTAGTTTGTTTTGCTTTATACAAAAAATGCCTAGTGGAAAATGTCATGAAACCATTCCTGTCGTTAGGTCTCTGGTTGGGACCCGGAAAGAAATGAGTAGACACCAACAAAAAAATCAAAGGAAATAATAATAATAATAATAATAATAATAATAATAATAATAATAATAATAATAACTATCAAAATGCAAGAACCTTGAAATCGAAATCTCAAAAATATGGCGCATGAGGACATTAACAATTTCAATTGTAGTTGGAGCCCTCTGATTGACAGGAAAAGATTCCGACAGACTCATTGAAGGAATCCCAGGTAGCCCATGACTAAAAGAAATACAAAAAATTGTTTTCACAAGTATAACTCACACCCTACGAAGGGCTTTATCCGTGCAAAATATGTGCGATTTTTTTTCGAAATTGCTCAGTGGAAAATATGCCATTTCTGACCTTAGGTCTCTGGTCGAGACCCGGAAAGAAATGAGTATATACACCAGGAACCAAAGGAAATATAATAATAATAATAATAATAATAATAATAATAATAATAATAATAATAATAATAATCTCATTTTAATGCGCATGCATACAAAACTGGTTACAAAACTGAAAAAGAAACTGTTTTTATTTTTAATCGAGGTAATTTTCTTTTGCTACAAAGAGGAAAAAACGAAAAAAACAATGGATGACATTAATAGAGTTATTCCCCTTAGATTGTTTTTTTTTGCAAGTGGATTCTTTACGATTTGATTGAAATAAAAACAAGTTTTCCCTTAAAAATATACGATATTTTGATTTATATATGAATTCCTCTTTCTTTATTCCTTTCTTTTCGTAATGTTATTTTGGTTTCTTTGTAAACTATATTCTATTGAATATTTCTGGGACAAAGATGAAATTAAATGGAATTTTATCGCCTTTTAAAAAAATCTAATCTTTACTGCTTATTTTTGAATCTTTTTGTTAACAATAATAAGCTTCTCTGGTTTCTGTAAACAAAATATATTTTAGTGAGGAAGGCAGGCTTCGTTTTTTTTTCATAATAACTTAGATCCACTAAAAATGGAGTCCATTGTTGACAAGGCATAACAAACTGTACGACAAAGATGAATGAATATCGGAACGGTTTTCCATTATAATTTTCTTGATTCATGATCGATTTTTATTGTAAACATTTTAATTTTATATTCTTGTTGCTATGTTCAATATTTTTCTATCTCTCTCTTTTTTTTTTATTAGGCATTAAAAATAAAGGAAACTTATCCCATTTTACACTCGGTAACTGGGAAAAATTACCGACTGAAGCAGATAACAACAACAATGAGGAATGTTTGTGGACTGAAGGCGAAAAAGAAGATGAGAGCTGCCCAACCCTGAAAGAATTTGAACTCGACAATGGCCGTACTATCATGACAGTTATTTCGATCAAATCAAACAAGAAAGACGAAAAAGAATCACCAATAACATCACCAACATGTTATTCTCAACAGACTTCCCAGGAGACGGCGTTGATAAGTGAAAAGCAATCAAAAATAATCTTTAATATTGATGAATCAAAACTCCATAAAAGAAAGCAAGATACAAAGCCGCGATTTGAAATTTCACCGGAAAAGCCGCAACTTATGAAAATTGAAAGAGAAGTGAAAACTCTTACCAATAACGGCTTGGGTTCGAAATTAGTCAAAGACGACTGGATAAAAAAGATGACAAACAGTAATTTAACGAAAAAAACTGAACCAAAAGAAACGAACTGTGTACGGCAAATGACACAAGCTATTGAATCGAAACTCTTAAGAAACAATTCGTTTTCTAATGCAGTCACAGATAAAGTATCACAAAAAACGTCGACTCAAAGTGACGCTCCTCAAAGATGTAAGCCTCGAAGGAATAAAACATTTCCTCAAACACAAATCCGACCACAGCTCTTTAAATTCCGTTCGGAACATTCCGAACAGACTCAATTTACAAGCCATTTTGATACAATCCCAGCAAGAACAAATTTTAATTATACAAACGAGCAACTGTCAAATGTTTTCTCTGAAAGAAATGAAAATGAATCAAAAGATTGGAAAAAACAGTTCCCAATGAAAGAATTTATCATAAAAACGAAAGAAATGGGACGTGCTTCTGATCAAAATTTGGATATAATCGAAGTTGGTGAAAGATTTCCCGCTCTTGATGGTTCCATGTTAAAATCTTCACCAATTTCTTGGTCATGGAAAACTTCCGATGTAGAACTTTCCCAGACAGTGTGTAACGACGGTCACATCACTAGTTCAGAAAAATTTCCAAAATATTTGACAGAAAAGTGCAGCTATCATCCTTTATCCAGAGTAGAAACAGGTTCCTCAACACAAAAAGACACTGACGAACCAGACGCGTCGGTTGTTAAGAAAACAACGGAATTCCGCGTTCAGTTGTGTCCACCCAAAACTTCTGTTCGTTTAAAATCTCCGCCATCAGTGAATGCAGTTGCACCCTTACATATTCTACCGCTTTCAAACGCCGGTGAAATTTATTCGAAAAAGGAATGCCATGGAAACGAGACTAGCTCTGAAATTAGTGATGAAGAAAATCGACGCATACATAGTGTGTCTAAAGTTGATGATAACACATCTTATTTGGTTGCGGACACGATACTTGGTTACTCCAGAAAGCACATTAGCGACAGTAGAATCACACGTCTCGCTGTAAAGGAAGTGTCCATAAATCCATCAAGTAAGTGCTTTTCATCTAACAACATTTTAATTTATGAGGGGGAAAAAGAATTAGAAATAATGTTTAGGAAATTAACAAAATTTCCCCAGAGGATGAAACACGTTGGTAAAGAAAAAAATCTTCCTTTTGTCATTCATATATGACTGATAGGAATTAGGAGGATTTGAGATAATTATAATTAAGTAATTCATCGAGTCTAGAAGAAACCTCAACAGAATGCAGAAAGCACTGGACGGCCGTTTCGCCCTATATTTGGGACTCATCATCAGTGCGCATCCACTACCGAGAATTGAAACCCTGACAGTTGAGTTATCAGGCAAATGTCATACCAACTGTTCCAACGGGCCTCGGTGACGATGAGGCAGCGAATCAGACTCGATATAGCGCCGCTCGATCACATATTCCGTGGTGGAACTCATCCAAGTTTTTTTTGTTTTACCCATAGGACTGTGCCCCCACGAGCCACGACTACTATCTCCAAGCCGTTCCATCTAGAGCATTAGAAGCCGGTTCAAGCAAGGATATAAAAGTGATAGAAATTAGGAGGATTTGAGATAATTATAATTAAGTAATTCATCGAGTCTAGAAGAAACCTCAACAGAATGCAGAAAGCACCGGACGGCCATTTCGTCCTATATTTGGGACTCATCAGCAGTGCGCATTCACATAGGGGTATAAGAGATAAAACAAAAGTGTTGATGGAAACATCGAACAACTTGCCAAAACATAAAACTCTACGCAGATGAGCAAATAAATATTTATTTAATATAATTTATGGTGCAAACAAAACTGTGCTCAATGTAATTAAACAGAGCTATGAAGTATATATGAATAAATACACATATACCTACGTTTGTAGTGCAACTTAAAGATTCATGGTTTCCCAAATCGTCAGGAACATATGGCGATTGAACCGCTTATTACAGTTGTTTTTTTTAAATACTGGGTCTCATGGTAGGAACGCTAAATTATACTCAGATTCAAAGCTCAAAGTTTATATAAACGCAATATACTATTGACATGTAAATTCAAAAGCGTGTATGGAGGGAGATATTGGGAAAAACAAAGCAAAAAAAAGTGATGCAAGCTTAAAGATTATATGGTCCATGTTTTTTTTCCGCCGGTAAAAAAGGCAACATTTAAGGGAAGAAAGCATAAAGCGTAAGAAGCAAAAGCAAATATGAATAACAAGGAGGCGGGGCAGGCGCAGTGTATTGTATATTGTTTATAAATATTCTCTATGTTTCAAGGGAGTAACACTGCACAGTATATAAAGCTAACGTTTGATAATATTAGGATATAAATTTGTATAAAAATGTAGATAGACAGAGAAGGTAAAAGGTTAGAAACAAAATATTTTTAAAGAAAAGAGGAACGCCGTGTAACCCGTTCAAACATAGGTATATGTGAATTTATTAATATATATATATATATATATATATATATATATATATATATATATATATATATATATATATATATATATGAAAATATATAGAAAAATAGGAAAGAACACGTTAGGTAAATAATCCGAAGTTCTTTAGTATTTTTGTTTTTATTTTTAAAAAAACAGTGCTCGATACAAAAGTAGAGCCTAAAT
>OZ038511.1:6725325-6732825 GCA_964036315.1 Acanthosepion esculentum
AATAAACTGAGATAGGTAGATATGAATAGTCTGGGAAAAATAGATAGATAGATAGATAGATAGATAGATAGATAGATAGATAGATAGATGTGAATAAACTGAGATAGGTAGATATGAATAGACTGGGATAGATAGATAGATAGATAGATAGATAGATAGATAGATAGATAGATAGATATGAATAGACTGAGATAGGTAGATAAGAATAGACTGGAATAGATAGATAGATACATAGATAGGTATGCTATAAATCGTTTTTTATAGGGTTTGATGCGCTATTCTGTAATATTTTCCGATTTTCTTGTTTGTTTCAGTTCTTGGTTTTGCTCCTGATATTTACGACCCGCTCGAGTCGGTGAAAGCTCAACTTGGCTGTCCAGTTTGTATCCAGTGTCGAACGAAAGGAAATCCCCCGCCTACAACTTCTTGGAAATTCAACGGACAACCTCTGGATTCAAACCGCCATGTTCGATTCTCTAACAGCGGGGATTTGTACATGATGGAGATTTCCCATTTGAAATCAGAAGATGTCGGTTGCTATGAATTCCAGGCAGTCAACCCTTTCGGCAGTTCCATGTGTACAGGTCACATCTTACTTGAAGGTTTGTGCTTCCTGTTCATCAAATAAATCTTTTCAATAAATTAAATCCTTCAAAGTTAAATAGTTTCACTAACTTTAATATAAAAATAGGACACGCTCTGGAATACAAAAATTCTTCTTCTCCAGTGTGCTGTGTCTGTTCAGGATGTTGGCGGTTATGGCTCTCCACAATTTCCTGTAATTTTTGTAGCTCTTAATAACTTTTGTCTTTTTGTCATATCTCCCATATCCGGTTTTGCTATCCATTTGTGCAGGCTCACCAGGTAGGTTATGTGTTGATTTCCGCTGACACTTTTACTTTCAATCTCCCCTGCGAGTATTGAATTTTCCAAGCCCACTTTCATCATTATGTGTCACAGAAACCTCAACTGTATCTTCCTGATGTTAAGTATACATGTTCTTTTTATTGTCATTGTTTCTAGAAATTCGTCTTTGCTCACATGTTCAATGTATGGCATTCTCAACACCCTTCTTTGGAACCACATTTCTGTCTTCATCTGTGAGGAGATTGTCCAGAATTCACTGACATATAGGAGAACTGATATTACATAACAGTTCATTACTCTTCTCTGTTTCTGTTGCTTCAAGTCTCTTCTTCATCTGTGAGGAGATTGTCCAGAATTCACTGACATATAGGAGGACTGATATTACATAACAGTTCATTACTCTTCTCTCTTTCTGTTGCTTCAAGTCTCTTCTTCCTCCTCTGTGAGGAGATTGTCCAGTATTCACTGACATATAGGAGGACTGATATTACATAACAGTTCATTACTCTTCTCTGTTTCTGTTGCTTCAAGTCTCTTCTTCCTCCTCTGTGAGGAGATTGTCCAGTATTCACTGACATATAGGAGGGCTGATATTACATAACAGTTCATTACTCTTCTCTGTTTCTGTTGCTTCAAGTCTCTTCTTCATCTGTGAGGAGATTGTCCAGAATTCACTGACATATAGGAGGACTGATATTACATAACAGTTCATTACTCTTTTCTTTGTTTCTAATGAAAATTTCATGTTTCGTAATACTTTGCTGTTTTAGAAACAAGCAAAAAGAGTAGAACCTAAGTTTTACTCTTTTTGTTTGTTTCTAAAATTGAAAAAAATATTAAAGAGAAGTTCATCAAAACTCTATAATACTCTCCCCTTCGCCGGAAAAAAATTACCTCAAATGATTTGAAAGGGTTGCACGTATGGGCACAGAAAAAGGCTGAAAAAAATGAGAAAATTAATTTTCAACGGGTCTCTTTTTATGTTTATTTTTGCTTTAATTATAGACAAAAAATTATAAAATTATATTTTAACTCATTTAGATTACGAAAATAAAAAAAAAGGGACAAAGGCTCGGTCCCTAAATTTAATATTTTTCAACAGTATGATACTCCTTTAAGCAGGGCAGGTGCAAGGGTTTTGTCCTCCAACCCCCAAATCTATGATACGGGGCCCCTCACACTACTAGATCTCAATTTTCATAGGGTAGTAATCAGATAAAATAAAAATTTTATTGTAACATAAAAATTCTAACATAAAATACATAATTTTATTGTAACATGATGTACAATAATGGAACATATAATTATAATTGAATAATTCAATGGGAAAAATGAAAATAAATACAATGTATCTAAATACTAATTAGAGACCTTCCATAATAGATCATTTCATTTTAAATAAATCAACAGTTTTGTGCCAATTTTTATAAACTTGTGATTTTTCTTGTTGAAAATTTGAATAATTTTAACATGTTCGAGATTATGCATTAAAAATAGTGAATTTTAAATCGTGATTTTTTTAAAACTTAGTATGAGCAAAACAAATTTACTGATTTGGACGAAAAAAGAAAAACCCTAGAATGACGTCAAAATCCGCAAGAAGTTTTCATCATTAGTCACTTGTACTTAATTTAATTTGTAACATATATAAATGCAGATAGAAAAAAGTCAATTGTTATAAGATAGCAAGGGTCTCGAAGCATTTCTGGAGTCCCCCAATCAGACTTGGGCCCCCACCGACCTTGTGGTACAACCTGACTCAGTGGGTGGTCTAGGTAGATCTCTGCCTCGACCTTAGTTGGGGGGTTTGGGCTAGTACGCACTGGTTATGCCTTGAAGAATTTCATCTAGAATGGAGTTGTGCATTCTTCGTACTAAGTTGTCTTCATTTCTCATCCCTTTTCTCTTCCAGAAGAAAACGTGCAGATGCATACCTCTCGTTAACTTCTTCTGTCTTTATTTGCAGGCAAACAATCCAGGAAATGACTTAACCTCGTGAAACCTCTTAAATAGTAACCTCGTGAAACTTAGAGTCCCTAATTAGTCA
Source organism: Acanthosepion esculentum (assembly GCA_964036315.1). NCBI lineage: Eukaryota > Metazoa > Mollusca > Cephalopoda > Sepiida > Sepiidae > Acanthosepion > Acanthosepion esculentum. The sequence continues at coordinate 6,728,240 of OZ038511.1, forward strand.
TTTTGACATATGAATTATATCTGTATTGCTGGAAAAAGTAAATTATCAATTGCTGATATCCACTGATCTTCAATAGAACTTCACTGATGATATCCAATGACATTCAATGAAACTTCATTGATGATATCCAATAACATTCAATGAAACTTTCATTAATGATATCCACTGATCTTCAATGAAACTTCATTGATGGTATCCAATGGCTTCCAATGAAACATATATTGATGATATCCACTGATTTTCAATGAAACTTATATTAATGATATCCACTGATGTTTAATAAAACTTCACTGATGATATCCTCTGATCTTCAATGAAACTTCATTGATGATATCCATTGATCTGTAGTAAAACATTAATTTCTGACACCGACTGTTTAAAAAATAATATGAAAATAATGATTCTAATCCGAAACATTCATTAAATTGAATTTGTTGTTGTCTTTGAAATTGAAAGAAAACAAATTTGTCAAATCTGTAAAAATAAAAAAAAAACTCACTTTATCAGAGATTTTCTCATTGACTTTCCAATATAGTACTTTGCATATCTTGTCCCTTTATAATCAATGAGACATTGGATACTGCACTTCAAATGCCGAGAGTGAGATGCTTATTACTTCAAGAGCAATGCAATCCAAATCTTTCTATGATTAAAAACTGTTTTCCTTGAAAATAAACATTTGAAACCTTAGATCAGTGATTCTCAACCAATGTGCCACGTGGCACACACTAGTTTGTCCCACACAATCCTCAAAAGTGTTTCGTGAAATATTGTCACGGTTGAGAAACACTACCCGAGATATAACATTAGGCTGAACTCCATGCCAGAACTTCATACTCAGTGAGGACTGAACTCGTTAAACATAGGTTATGAGATTTGGTAGCTAACTATTAAATTCTGGTACAAGGCTACACATATAGAGTACCCAGCAAAGGATCGAGTTATTCGTGAGACTAACAAATTAGTAATATCTTTATTGTGGGTAGTGAACCGGCTACCATATTTGATGGTATACAAAACACATGTGTGTTCACCCACCTTTCAGCAGCGAGTTTTACAAAAAAATTTATAAATGCTACAAAAATGTTACTGGAACTTCAGCCATGTCCACTTAAAAAAAACGGATTCTTTTTGTGTATTTATTTCAAATTTATGAAATTCAGCTATATTTTGCAAAAATACTAAATGTTATATTTTTCTTATGTTCAAGTCCACTCGTGGCAAGGCTCGAGAGCCACCCAAGGTATAGTGTTACAGTCAATGAAATGGTAATGTTGAATGAGTTGTGTGATATGAATGGTTGAAAAGCTGGTAAGAAATGAAGATTATGAGGAAGAAGAGGGAAGATGGCAATTAACCCTTGACTTGAAGAGGTTAAAATTAAAGTGCTCAGGAAAACACTCATGCAAGAGTCTGTTCCACAAAGTAGCAGTTCTGGGAAAAATTGCTTAGTGGAACATTCTTCTTATATTTGGAATACAGGGGAAATGAGGATGATTTAACTCCATGGAAGTGGTATGGTATGTCCAAGCTGCTGTAAAGGTCTGAACTGGAGAAACTAAGGAATGGAACTTCTCTGAGTCTTTGCCAATGAAATTGCGATAAAGGTCTGACAGGCTTGGAAAGTTGTATCTGTAGAAAAAAAGCTGTATAGTAGAAAATATGTTATCACTTACAAGTCTATGTAATCAATTTTGAAGTCTATCAAGCCTGCAAAGTGAGGTTTGTACAGCTCCTGTTCAAATATGGCAGTAATACTCCATTTTGGGTCTAATCTGACTCTTGTCAAGATGAAGCCTGGCAGAAGGACTCTATCAAGCCTGCAAAGTGAGGTTTGTACAGGTCCTGTTCAAATATGGCAGCAATACTCCACTTTGGGTCTTATAAAGATAAAGCATGTTAGATATTTACTGTAGTGATAGAATTTCAGCATCTTTGCTGAATCTTTGCTGAATCTTTGCTGAATCTTTATTGAATCTTTGCTGAAACTTTGTTGATTCTTTGCTGAATCTTTGCTGAATCTTTGTTGAATCTTTGCTGAATCTTTGTTGAATCTTTGCTGAATCTTTGCTGAATCTTTGCTGAATCTTTGCTGAAACTTTGTTGATTCTTTGCTGAATCTTTGTTGAATCTTTGCTGAATCTTTGTTGAATCTTTGCTGAATCTTTGCTGAATCTTTGCTGAATCTTTGCTGAAACTTTGTTGATTCTTTGCTGAATCTTTGTTGAATCTTTGCTGAATCTTTGTTGAATCTTTGCTGAATCTTTGTTGAATCTTTGCTGAAGATCAATTATATTCACTTTAAGGGATTTGTATTTGCTGGAAAACACCAACTTTGGCATCAAGTTAAGCTTATGAAGCAGGAAAATTTACTAACAATTTCTTGTGAGTTGTACATGCTATCATTGTAGAATATTAATCATTCTAGTAGGGTAATGTGTACTTGTTAATGTGTTTGCCTCATATGTTACCGAGGCATAGTTCGATCCTCTTTAAGTGCTCTAAAAATGTAGTCTTGTGCCAAACCTGACCGAGTTTAATACATATTTCAAAGAAATAAAGAAAAATGTTAGACAAGAATTTATTTAACAAAATGAATGAAATAATGAAAAAATCAGTTTTCAAATAATTGGGATTTTATTCAACCGAATTACTGGACGTTAGATAATCAACGAGCAGTCAATTCCAACAGAAATATATGACAAATGCTGAATTTGGCATCTGTATCTAATAACCGGAAGTTATGATAATAATAATTTTCACCTCTTTCCGACATAAAAATGGGAAATATCTGATTTTTCTTCAAAGGTTTGTGCGTATGACACATGTGTGTATGTTTATCATTGAGTAATGTATGTGTTTCTGAGTATAAGTGTAGGCAAAAGAGAAAGCAAATGTATGTGTATGCGTTTGCATGTATGAACTTGTGGCTGGGTGTGTGTGTATTGTGAGCATGTTTGAGTGTGTGCATGTGTGAGCACATGTCTGTCCTTGTATTTGTGTGGTCTGTGCGAGAGCGTGAGTCTGTGTACATACATGTTTGTGTATATGAGTGTGCGTGCTTGAAGATGTGTGTCTGTGTGTGTGCATGTAAGAGTACGAGTGAGTTATTTCCTCTTCTGCATACATGCATGTGCGTGCTTGTGTCAGCCTGATAATAAAAACGTTCACCTCTTTCCGACATAAAAATGGGAAATACCTAATTTTTCTTAGAAGCATCAAAGGTTTGTGCGTATGGCACATGTGTGTAAGTTTATCATCGAGTAACGTATCTGTGCACATGAATATAAGTGTAGACGAAAGAGAAAGCAAATTATGTATGGGTTTGCATGTATGAACTTGTGGCTGAGCGTGTGCATATCGCGAGCTTGCTTGAGTGTGTCCATGTGTGAGAACATATCTGTTCCTGTATTTGTGTGGCCTGTGTGAGAGTATAAATCTTTGTACGTGCATGTTGGTGTATGTGGGTGTGCATGCTTGAAGATGTGTATGTGTGTGTGTCTGTGTGTATGTGTAAGAGTACGAGTGAGTTATTTCTGCTTGTGCATATGTGGGCGGGTGCTTGTGTCTGCCTGAAGAGCAATGTTAATAGCAATCAATGAACCCTCCTGCACCCAGAGCCCCACCCCTCAGAAACTTGGACCAGGCATTAGATATTTCAATGGGAATTGCTATTTCCTCGACACAAACAAACCCCGCCCGACCATACAGCCTCCTTCTTTCTCATTAAATCATAAAATTCTGGGAGTAAAATGTCAAGATTGTATTTTCATTCCCCCCCTTATCAAAATTTGTATTTTGAGTTTAAATAATAAAGTTGTTTTATACTTGTGTAAATAAAAATGAGCAAATTGATGGTTTGACGAGGTTTACATCTGCCAGTGAAATATTAGAAATAAAAGAACTTTGGCACCAAAAAATAAAAAGACAATATATTCTCTTTTACTTTTTGAACCCTGACAGCATTTCAAAGAACTTTTTCCAGGATACTAAAAACAAATTACGATAATTGCCAGCTCATCAGGTGCTTATTTCGTGGGGGGGGGGGGGTAGTTCAAATAACTGCTCAAGAAAACCAATTCTTAAACCATTGAGCTTAAACATTCAAAGATTGGCCTCTTCTCTGCTGCATATGATAGATAGATAGATAGATAGATAGATAGATAGATAGAGAGAGAGAGATAGATAGATAGATAGATAGATAGATATATAGATAGATAGATAGATTTATACAGAATGAGATAGATAGATAGATAGATAGATAGAGAGAGAGAGAGAGAGAGAGATAGATAGATAGATAGATAGATAGATTTATACAGAATGAGATAGATAGATAGATAGAGAGAGAGAGAGAGAGATAGATAGATAGATAGATAGATAGATAGATAGATAGATAGATAGATTTATACAGAATGAGATAGATAGATATATAGATAGAGAGAGAGAGAGAGAGAGAGAGATAGATAGATAGATAGATAGATAGATAGATAGATAGATTTATACAGAATGAGATAGATAGATAGATAGAGAGAGAGAGAGAGAGATAGATAGATAGATAGATAGATAGATAGATAGATAGATTTATA
>OZ038511.1:6735325-6755325 GCA_964036315.1 Acanthosepion esculentum
TACTGACAGATAGATTTATACAGACTGAAATAGATAGATAGATAGATAGATAGATAGATAGATAGATAGATAGATAGATAGATATGAAGAGGATGAGATAGATAGATAGATAGATAGATAGATAGATAGATAGATAGATAGATAGATAGATAGATGGCAGGGGTAAGAATTCCATGGGCCCCAACAAATCATAATACAGGACCCCCCACTCTACTACATCTCAATTTTCATAAGGTTGTATTCATATAAAATATACAAATTTTATTCTAACCTAATTACCTGCTAATTTTCACAAGTATTTGTTAGCTCTTTATAGAGCACACCAGGTGGAAGGGTGAACCATTTTTGTCTTCCTCAGGCTAATCCATAGTACAAAACAGGCAGCAGAGAAGCGATCTGTTATGAGTTGAAAATCTTCATACACGCAGGCATGCATTATGTCTTCCACCTTGCTGGTGAGCATGACCGTCACAACATATAAGACTTAGTCATACTTTGAAAAGACATGGCTGTTTAAGCTGGACATACTTTTAAAACCTCTAGCAAACTTTCCTCTGGCAAACCTTCCTTGGTTGTAAATGCCTTTGTCAGCTGTAATCAGCCATTCAAAATATCAAGCAATTCCTATGCATGAAAGTTTTGAAGTGAGAATCCTGTAAGACTGGGGCAGTCCAAGTAAAAGCAGCATGTGCCCAAAAGGAAGAAGAGGTCAGTCTAATCTGATGCTATCAAGCCAAAGGTGTTTCATCAAATTTTCTTTCTTCTAGTTGGATATCTTAGCCCACCATGTGCCTGGACTTCAGCCCATGTATATCTGGATCCCCACATCAGTACTGTTGATCACAGGAAAGGATTCACCTACCCATTAAAACAGGTCTTGTTCTTAATCCTGCTGAGGGTCTATCCACCATCTTCACCAGAAAACTCTGTGAGGGAATTGATTTAATTGCTGGTAATCTGAGCATGTGGCAGACGGTACCTGGTGGCATCCGAGCAGTTTGCCATGTGAACCGATTCTTAAAATTATAAAAGCTTAGCAAACAGGTTGTTGGATTATCCAAAAATGATCTTATATATTAATAGCCAATATATAATAGATAAAAAATATAGTTAATACCATTGATGTAAGTTTTGCAGAGGCTGAGGGAGGGATTTTTGTGATGAATATAATCTATTCTGATAAGAAGAAATCGTCTTGATATTAAAAATGTGACATGTCTTCTAGTCATAAATTTGATAGGGCTTCCACTGGATCTTTGGGACTGCAGTGATTCCGTTCGAATGTGGCTAAGAAAGCATAACCCAGTTGATGACACTCGAGTCAAAAAGCATTCGACTTCTGAACAGAAATATGATAAGAACAGAATTCCAATCTTGAAATATCTTAATACATAAATGTTTTCTATTATCAAAATGGTTTAATTCTTTTTGATATTATAAAGTGATTTGTTTCCATTCTCAGACTGAAAAGAAAATAAGCAGAATAGGTTCCGAAAGATTGCCTGCCTTTATTGAACTGGTTCCTGGAAATGTGGGATGCCATTGTTGTTTACATGATACCATTAGCACATATAGAATGATCTGACTCATAATACATACATGCATACATACAAAATGAGATAGATAGATAGACAGACAGATAGATAGATAGATAGATATGAACAGAGAAAGAAATAAAGAAAGAAAGGACAGATACTTATGAACAGGCTGAAATAGATAGATAGATAGATAGATAGATAGATAGATAGATAGATAGATAGATAGATAGATAGATAGATATGAACAGAGAAAGAAAGAAAGAAAGAAAGAAAGGACAGATACTTATGAACAGGCTGAAATAGATAGATAGATAGATAGATAGATAGATATGAACAGAGAAAGAAAGAAAGAAAGAAAGAAAGAAAAGACAGATACTTATGAACAGGCTGAAATAGATAGATAGATAGATATGAAAAGACTGAGATAGATAGATAGATAGATAGATAGATAGATAGATAGATAGATAGATATGAACAGACTGAGATAGATAGATAGATAGATATGGAAAGACTGAGATAGATAGATATGGAAAGACTGAGATAGATAGATAGATAAATAGATAGATAGATATGGAAAAACTGAGATAGATAGATAGATAGATAGATAGATAGATAGATAGATAGATATGAACAGACTGAGATAGATAGATAGATAGATAGATAGATATGGAAAGACTGAGATAGATAGATATGGAAAGACTGAGATAGATAGATAGATAAATACATAGATAGATATGGAAAGACTGAGATAGATAGATAGATAGATAGATAGATAGATAGATAGATAGATAGATAGATATGAACAGACTGAGATAGATAGAAGTAGACTGACATAGATATGAATAGACTGATATATCAGGTCATCCCATAAGTTCTGTTGGAATTTTGAATAAAGAAAACAAGTGACCAAATGTTACATTTAATTACAGATTCAATCAACAATGTATTTTCCCTGATTATCTATGACTTCCTTCCATCTATTAACAAGCTTACTAATTCCATTACTGTAAAATTCTTTTAGCTTTGATTCGAAGAACTCACAAATGTCAGTTTTAACTTCTTCCTGTGTTACAAAAGCTGTTTCTTCCAAATGATTCTGTAAGCTACAAAACAAATGGTAGTCTGAAGGAGCAAGGTCGGGAGAATAAGGTGGATGAGGAATTTTCTCGCAACCAAGTTCTTCGATCTTTTGTGATGTGATTCTTGTTGTGTGTGGTTGCGCATTGTCCTGATGAAACATCACCCGTTTTTGATTCACTAGAACAGGTCTTTTTTTCCTCAAAGCTTGGTTCAAATGCTCTAATTGCTGACAGTATATTTGAGCATTAATTGTTGCATTAGGTGGTAAGAATTCAAAGTGGATTACTCCTTGGCAATCCCACCAGATTGAAAGAAGAACCTTTTGCCCATGAAGTTCCCTTCTCGGCTGTGGCTGGGGTCCTTCCCCTTTACCAAGCCACTATCTATGACACTTAACATTTCAATAAAAGATACATTTTTTGTCGCCAGTCACAAGTCTATCCAAAAAAGGTGAAACAAGTTGGTGAGAATGGAGAGAAGAGCAGATGTCAACTTGGGATTTGAGGTTGTTTTCAGACAATTCATGAGGCACACATTTTCCAAGTTTAGGAACTTTTCCAAGTTGTTGAAGATGACGATGAACAGTTGTATGGTTTGAACTGAGAAGCACTGCCAATTCCTCAACTGATAAAGCAGGATTTTCTTCAAGGGCTGCTTCAAGAAGCTTTTCATCAAACTCAACTGGACGTCCAGTTCGATCTTCATCTTCAAGGATGAAATCTCCACCTCTGAATTTTGCAAACCATCTTCTGCAAGTTCTTTCATTCACACATTCCTCTCCATAAACTGAGTGAATGTTTCTAGCCGCTTCGGCTGTTGAGTTTCCTTTCTTGAACTCATAAAGCATTATGTGCCTCAAACGATTCTTGTGTACTTCCATGTTAGCAGGGTTTTAATCAAACAAAATTTAATTTTATTGTTCTCTGAAATAAAATTTGATCAGTTTAAATGCATCTAAACATAAAAATAATGTTCAGCTCCATTAGACATTATAAAATACTCTTTAAATTTTGTTCATTTTAACAAAAAGTTAAAATTCGGACAGATCTTATGGGATGACCTAATAGATAGATAGATAAATAGATAGATATAAAGGGACTGAGATAGATAGATAGATAGATAGATAGTAGGATCGAGATAGATAGACAGAAGCAGACTGCGATAGATATGAACAGACCAAGATAGATAGATAGATATGAATGGATTGAGAGAGATAGATTGAAACAGACAGAGATAGATAAAAGAACTGATATAAATAAAATCAATAGATAGATAGATAAAAAAAGGCTGAAATAGACAGAAATATGTTGGAATGATATATTTCCTTTTAAATATGATGCATGCATACCAAGAATATTTTTGAACGATGGCTAATTGTAACTTAACCTGTCTTCTCATTTGTAAAGCTTTCAATTATCGGCTTTTCCGTCTCTGATAAGCAAGCATTAAATGAAAGGAACAACTTGTTCGACGTAAATAAATCTTTTAAATTTGATACTTCTACAAGATATCTGAAAATTATATTTTATAAATTTCAAACTGGATATTTATTAGCAACTTTTGAAAAATCCGCAGGTCCCAATGTTTAGAATAGAAATAGTATATTTGGGAGATTTTTAATTAGGCATAAAACGGACAGTAATTAATCACTTGAAATCTCTTCTGTCTGAATATCGGAGATACTGGGGTAAGCAATGATCATTGTTTACACTATTTACATGCAAACTATTGTCATCATCTTCGTTGTTGTTGTTGTTATCAAAATGTTTCAGTTGTTGTGCCTTCCGGCCTTCATCAGGGATATATTGATCCAGGTCAGATACACTGATCATGTCTAGGGATATTTCGTCTAGTTCTTATGTTTAGTACTGCTCAGTTATTGTTTGCCCTGTATCCTCTGACTCCAAGTACACACTACCCAACACAGGGAGTGAACTTGCAATTACTATGTCACTAATTTCATGAATCAGTGCTTTAATCCACTTGGGTATTGTCCTGTAGGACAGTGGGGTAATGTAACGAGAACAGTCTCTACCCTCACAGATTAACGTTTAGCACTCACTTTCTACTGTATTCTTTTTCAAATGCACTCAATTGCAGTATCCTTATTGTTAATTTCACTCAAACTTGTTTTCTGTTGCCATAGCAGGATATGACAACACAACTATGAAATTCAAACTCACACATGGCACAGTGCATAAAGGCATTGGTTAGATCCAGTGACAGGACCCAAAGAGTGTGAGTTCAATACCCGGTTAAGGCAGTGGAGAACTTTCAGAGGGAAAATTAACAGGAAAAAACAGATAACTGACATCCATTAAAATATGGTACGTGAAACTAGAACAGTCTACCCCAGTGAGCGAAATGAAGGGTTCAGTTCGACATTCCAACCACCTGAAGAAGGCCGGAGCATACAACGGTGAAAACATTGTAATAAATATGTCGACAAAGATGAGGACAATAGTCCGAATAATGTAAATAGTGTACATAATACCTCATCTCAGAAATATAGACAGATACTGAAGGGCCGAAACTTTGTAATAAATATGGTGACAAAGATGAGGACATTAGTCCGAATAATGTAAATAGTGTACATAATACCTCATCTCAGAAATATAGACAGATACTGAAAGGTCGAAACTTTGTAATAAATATGGTGACAAAGATGAGGACAATAGTCCGAATAATGTAAATAGTGTACATTATATCTCATCTCAGAAATATAGACAGATACTGAAAGGCCGAAACTTTGTAATAAATATGGCGACAAAGATGAGGACAATAGTCCGAATAATGTAAATAGTGTACATAATACCTCATCTCAGAAATATAGACAGATACTGAAGGGCCGAAACTTTGTAATAAATATGGTGACAAAGATGAGGACAATAGTCCGAATAATGGAAGTAGTGTACATAATACCTCATCTCTGAAATATAGACAGATACTGAAGGGCCGAAACTTTGTAATAAATATGGTGACAAAGATGAGGACATTAGTCCGAATAATGTAAATAGTGTACATAATACCTCATCTCAGAAATATAGACAGATACTGAAGGGCCGAAACTTTGTAATAAATATGGTGACAAAGATGAGGACATTAGTCCGAATAATGTAAATAGTGTACATAATACCTCATCTCAGAAATATAGACAGATACTGAAGGGCCGAAACTTTGTAATAAATATGGTGACAAAGATGAGGTCATTAGTCCGAATAATGTAAATAGTGTACATAATACCTCATCTCAGAAATATAGACAGATACTGAAAGGCCGAAACGTTGTAATAAATATGGCGACAAAGATGAGGACATTAGTCCGAATAATGTAAATAGTGTACATAATACCTCATCTCAGAAATATAGACAGATACTGAAGGGCCGAAACTTTGTAATAAATATGGTGACAAAGATGAGGACAATAGTCCGAATAATGTAAACAGTGTACATTATATCTCATCTCAGAAATATAGACAGATACTGAAAGGCCGAAACTTTGTAATAAATATGGTGACAAAGATGAGGACAATAGTCCGAATAATGTAAATAGTGTACATTATATCTCATCTCAGAAATATAGACAGATACTGAAGGGCCGAAACTTTGTAATAAATATGGCGACAAAGATGAGGGCAATAGTCTGAATAATGTAAATAGTGTACATAATACCATATCTCAGAAATATAGACAGATACCGAATGGCCAAAACGTTGTAATAAATATGGTGACAAAAATGAGGACAATAGTCCGAATAATGTAAATAGTGTACATAATACCTCATCTCAGAAATATAGACAGATACTGAAGGGCCGAAACTTTGTAATAAATATGGTGACAAAGATGAGGACATTAGTTCGAATAATGTAAATAGTGTACATAATACCTCATCTCAGAAATATAGACAGATACTGAAGGGCCGAAACTTTGTAATAAATATGGTGACAAAGATGAGGTCATTAGTCCGAATAATGTAAATAGTGTACATAATACCTCATCTCAGAAATATAGACAGATACTGAAAGGCCGAAACGTTGTAATAAATATGGCGACAAAGATGAGGACATTAGTCCGAATAATGTAAATAGTGTACATAATACCTCATCTCAGAAATATAGACAGATACTGAAGGGCCGAAACTTTGTAATAAATATGGTGACAAAGATGAGGACAATAGTCCGAATAATGTAAACAGTGTACATTATATCTCATCTCAGAAATATAGACAGATACTGAAAGGCCGAAACTTTGTAATAAATATGGTGACAAAGATGAGGACAATAGTCCGAATAATGTAAATAGTGTACATTATATCTCATCTCAGAAATATAGACAGATACTGAAGGGCCGAAACTTTGTAATAAATATGGCGACAAAGATGAGGGCAATAGTCTGAATAATGTAAATAGTGTACATAATACCATATCTCAGAAATATAGACAGATACCGAATGGCCAAAACGTTGTAATAAATATGGTGACAAAAATGAGGACAATAGTCCGAATAATGTAAATAGTGTACATAATACCTCATCTCAGAAATATAGACAGATACTGAAGGGCCGAAACTTTGTAATAAATATGGTGACAAAGATGAGGACATTAGTCCGAATAATGTAAATAGTGTACATAATACCTCATCTCAGAAATATAGACAGATACTGAAGGGCCGAAACTTTGTAATAAATATGGTGACAAAGATGAGGACAATAGTCCGAATAATGTAAACAGTGTACATTATATCTCATCTCAGAAATATAGACAGATACTGAAAGGCCGAAACTTTGTAATAAATATGGTGACAAAGATGAGGACAATAGTCCGAATAATGTAAATAGTGTACATTATATCTCATCTCAGAAATATAGACAGATACTGAAGGGCCGAAACTTTGTAATAAATATGGCGACAAAGATGAGGGCAATAGTCTGAATAATGTAAATAGTGTACATAATACCATATCTCAGAAATATAGACAGATACCGAATGGCCAAAACGTTGTAATAAATATGGTGACAAAAATGAGGACAATAGTCCGAATAATGTAAATAGTGTACATAATACCTCATCTCAGACATATAGACAGATACTGAAAGGCCGAAACGTTGTAATAAATATGGCGACAAAGACGAGGACAATAGTCTGAATAATGTAAATAGTGTATTTATACCTCATCTCAGAAATATAGACAGATACTGAAAGCCCAAAACGTTGTAATAAATATGGCGACAAAGATGAGAACAATAGTCCGAATAATGAAATAGTGTACTTATACCTCATCTCAGAAATATAGACAGATGACAACACAACTATTAAATTTAAACTCACTCTTGTTCAGGGATCAGAGTCACCTTCAATGACAGGATAAACATTTCCTGCCACAAATGAAGTCATATACAGAGTGATAAAGGTTAAATACAGGGTTCAGTTCGGAATTCCCTGTAGGTTATCAAAATCAATATAAACCTGATGAAGGTCGGATGGCACAATGGCTGAAATGCTGTGATGAGAACAATAAAGATGAAGACAATAGTTTACATGTAAATCCAGTAAATATTGCTAGCATGCAAAGGGGGGGGGTACGGAGAATGAAGGTCCGAGAAAAGGGGATTGAGGAAAGGATAATAAGAAGAACGGGGATCAAGGCAATAGAAGATGATGATTGACACTACAGTTAAATTTTTGAAGATTGTAGCTATAAGGAAGCAAGTAAGAGGAAGGGAGTTACACTGTCAGGATGTGCAAAAGAAGAAGCTGTTGGAGTAGAAGCGGCAGTTACATTTAACTATTTTAACAGTAAAAAGGTGGCACCTACATGCCAACCGTGAAGCATGGTTAAGTTCATGCAGTTGGGACACCATGGCAAATAGATTGTCAAAGTAATTGCCATGAAAATATTTGTATAAAAGACAGAGAGAAGCCACATCATGTCTGTAAGAAAGTGACTGGAGTCTAGGTGCTAAGTCAGGACCAATAACATTGCAGATCCGTCTTGGGATTTTGTTGAGAACCTCAAGATGAACAGTAGGAACACCAGACCGTCTATGGCAACAGTATTCAATGCATGGATGAATGGTAGATTTGTAGATGTTTAGGAAGGATTTAGAGAAGAAAAACTTTCTGACATGACAGTAGATGCAGCTATTGATTCAATGTAGTTGTTCCACCTCAGGTTAGTGGAAAACATGAGGCCAAGAAGGCACAGTGAGGTGCTCTCGTGAAGTCAAGCCTTCAACCATGCTGATAAGAGGCAGGGTGGTTTCTCTGTGGTGGTTAAATGAGAGCAGTATATTTTTTAAAGTATTAAAATTTACAAGCCATTTCTTGCCCCAGTTAACCACTGATTGGATGTCCTTTTCAAGAGCAGTGGCCAGGTTAACTTTGTCAGCATTGCTAGATTCACTATTCAGACAAGAGTAAATGGTAGTGTCATCTGCATAGATGCCTACTTGGGAACTGATGACATCAGGAAGATCATTGATGAAGATCAGAAACAGTGTAGGACCCAGGATAGAACTTTGGCAAACACCAGCATTTGTATGAAAGGAACTGGAAGTGAGCCTGTTCAGGATGACCTTCATTCCCTGATTTGATAGGAATGATTGGATTAAATCATATAATCATGCTGTAATACTGTTGCCCTGAAGCTTATGGAGAAGGCCAGCATGCCAAACACGTTATAGATATCTAGAGCCACAGTTTGATCTTTGTCATTATTATCAAGAGCTTGGTATACATATTCAGTTATGGGTGTAAGCATATCAACGGTAGACCAGCCAAGCAGAAATCATATTATTTGTCAGAGAAAAGATGATGGGAGGTAAGATGCTTAACCACTTCGGCATTGATTAAAGCCTTGAAGAATTTGCTGATGAATGGTAGGAGACTGTTAGATGGGTCAGAAGGGTCTCTAGAGTTCTTAAAAACAGTTGACTACAGAGGAGGACTTCCAACTGGTTGGAAAACAATAATCAGTGAAGCAGTCGTTGTATATTTTGGAGAGAACTGGAGCCAGCTCAGGAGCACATTTCTTTAGGGCTACTGCTGGTATCCCATCACCACTACTTGCTTTATGAGTGCCTAATTTAGAAATGATACCTGAGACCATCGACAGGGTTAGGCACATATCATTTAGCAGAGCCTCAGTTCTCGGTGGAAATCGGGCCTGGGCACTTTGGATGGGTTGAGTGTAGAGATGAGTGAGAATTTTTAAGCAAAGCATTCAATCTTATCTGCTGCAGATGTCAGGACTGAATTGATTGAATAGAGGAGAGGTTAAAGATTTGCTGTTGTTAAGTATAATCTTGCATAAATGCCGATAATCTCTAGAACTGAACTTACAAGATGTAATATGTTGTTTCATTCTATCAGCAAACAGCAACTTTGCTTCATTGAGTATATGATTGCACTCATGATGAGATGTCTGGTACAGATGGAAGAAGTGATTCCTGTGGCCTACAGTTGATGAGCAAGCAGGGGAGAACCAAGAAGATGAACGGACAATTTTGTCAGAATTAAAATCATGACTGAGTGAACAGCAGTATTTGAATATTAAGTATGAAACCGAGAATAAAATAAAATTTGGAGAAGTTGCTGAACAAAATTATTAAAAATTTTTTAAAATATTTAAATTTTCATGATTAGATTTTGAATAGGTTTTTTTTGAATGGTCAAAAATTAATAATATAGACACTTCTATGATATCTCTTCATGAATTTAAAGAGCTGAAGTACTACAGCTACTAATGATACGTCTCAGTAAAGAAAGAAAGAAAGAAAGAATAGAAGATGGGAACAAAGAAAGAAACGGATATGAAGAAAGAAAGAAAGAAAGAAAGAAAGAAACAGACATGAAGAAAGAAAGAAAGAATAAACAGATGGGAACAAACAAAGAAACTGACATGAAGAAAGAAAGAAAGAAGGAAGGAAGGAAAGAAAGAAAGAAAGAAAGAAAGAAACAAACAAACAAACAAACAGACATGAAGAAAGAAAGAAAGAAAGAAAGAAAGAAAGAAAGAAAGAAAGAATAGACAGATAGGAACAAACAAAGAAACTGACATGAAGAAAGAAAGAAAGAAAGAAAGAAAGAAAGAAAGAAAGAAAGAAAGAATAGAAAGATGGGAACAGAGAAAGAAACAGACATGAAGAAAGAAAGAAAGAAAGAAAGAAAGAAAGAATAGACAGATGGGAACAAACAAAGAAACTGACGAAGAAAGAAAGAAAGAAAGAAAGAATAGACAGATGGGAACAAAGAAAGAAACAGACATGAAGAAAGAAAGAAAGAAAGAAAGAAAGAAAGATAGGATAGTCAAACATGGAGAAAGAAAGTAAGAAAGAAAGAAGGAATAGTCAGACATGAAGAAAGAAAGAAAGAAAAAGAAAAAGTAGAGAGACAGAAAGTAAAAAGAGTAGACAAACATAAAGAAACTTGCAAAGTAGGGCACTCGCTGTTTTTCTCCTGTGAACATCAAATTCTCCAAGTACTCTTTCCTCATTATGTGTCCTAGAAATTTTAACTCTTTCATATTTGAAGTACAGGTGTTCTTTCTCTTTCCATTTTCCTTAAAAACTTCCTCGTTAACTACGTCCATAGTCTTATCAGCATCTTCTGCAAAACCACATTTCTATCCTCTCAAATCTCCTCCTCATCTCTGAAGAAATTGTCCAGAATTTGCTGCTACATAATAGAATTGACATAACATAAATGTTTGCCACTTTTTGTTCACAAAATTTTCCTTTTTCTCGGTACTTTGCTTAGCTTTTATGAGGCATTTTCCACTATCCCAAAGTGTCTTAGAATTCTTTTTTCATTTTGTCCATTGTCTGTTATAACACCTTCCAGGTAGTTAAATTTCATTACCTGCTTAATTTTAATATCTCCATTTTGTAGCTTGCATCTTGGAGGGGGCTTATTTTGTATCTGTCTATATTTCTGAGATGAGGTATTATGTACACTATTTACATTATTCGGACTATTGTCCTCATCTTTGTCGCCATATTTATTACAAATTTTCGGCCTTTCAGTATCCGTCTATATTTCTGAGATGAGGTATTATGTACATTATTTACATTATTCGGACTATTCGCCATATTTATTACAAATTTTCGGCCCTTCAGTATCTCTCTATATTTCTGAGATGAGGTATTATGTACATTATTTGGACTATTGTCCTCATCTTTGTTGCATATTTATTACAACGTTTTGACCATTGTACACTCCGGCCTTCTTCAGGTGGTTAGAATGTCGAACTGAACCTTTTATTTTGCTCACTGGGGTAGACTATTCTAGTTCCACGTGCCATGTTCAATGGATGTCAGTTATCAGTTATCAGCTGTTAATTCCCCTCTCCAAGTTATTGAGCTCACACTCTTTGGGTCCTGTCACTGGATCTAACCGACGCCTTTATCCACTGTGCCATGTGTCCTTGAGGACATTTGTGTATGAATTTCTGGCTATTATAAACCTAATGTCTTTTTACCATTTTTACCAGTGCTCATATTGCAATTTTTGCTGTTATCTTTGGATAAAGGCATTGGTTAGATCCAGTGACAGGACCCAAAAAGTGTGAGTTCAATTCCCTGTTAAGGCAGTGGAAAACTTTCAGGGGGAAATTAATATATATATGATATATTTTTTTTCTTCTGTCTTTCATTACAATTAAAATGGAATATTTCATAATTTATCTGAGGTAATATCATTGTGTATAATATAAATTTAATTTAATAGATATTTTACTTCATTATAAAAATATTATGCCATTTTTTATGTTTAAAATACATTTCCAACAACCTTATCATTATCAATATATGGAGTCTTTCTTTCTTTCTTCCTATTACATATTTTTGTGATGTACAGTGGCCATTAATAATTAAGTATAACTCAAGACTGGAATGTTAAATAAAACAGTATTTAATTACAACCACAAATAAATACTTAACCAGAACAAACAAGTAAAAGTCAACCAAAGATATTCAACCATTTCAGTGAATACCTTGTTAGTAGCATGGCTCGGCTTAACGTCCGGTAAATTCTAAATCAAAACCCAAATCACCGACGCACAATAATTCACACTAATTCGACTGGATAGTTCTAGTCAATAGTCACTCAGTAATCACTGCAGTCAGTAGGCTGACACTGCTATTTCTACACCTGGTATATGTGTTTTCACATATATTCGATAGTTCAGAGTGTCATGCTTGAACCTCGGTGTTTGTAGTTAGTCATTTTCTTCCTATATGATACACGCGCTTTCTTTTTCTCACTGAAACCAGGTTATATGTCTGGTGTATCATTTTCTTCCATAATTTCTTACAATGAAAATGGAATGGTCCATTATTTATCTGAGTTAATGGCAGGACTCGACAGACTTGTATAGAGATGAAGATTATAGAATTATAAATCCTCACCTTTGTTGTTTTAATCCTTATATTTCAGTCAATGAAATTCTAATGCAAAATATTGTCATCGGTTCCTGAATTATTGGGACAAGTCTTGTCTTGTTTATTGAATACCATTTTCAATATTATTTTCCCAGTTTACTGATAATGTTTGAAATTCCAAGGTGATGCATTACATGAAATATTTGGATGAATATCCTTGTTGATGTTGTTTCAAAAATATCACATCAGTCTCTGTCTAGCCTTCTCTGATAACTTTGCAATGTCACAGTCTGGCTGAGGAATAGAATTCTAGGCACATAAGTTGCAGTCAAGCTACTTAATTTGGTCAAATATCTAAAATAAATGTGTGTGTCTAATTCGGCGTTAATAGCGAAACCAGTCTTGAAGTTTCAGCTTAATTTAAACAATGGTATAAACAATGCAGTGAATAGCATTTTCATGTTTTCAACAGATAACAAATTGCAAACATTCCTTACCTACTAAAGGTATGCAAGCATCTCATAAATCTTTTGGCAAAGAAACACATTTTAGGCAAATGATAGAAAGAAATAAGATTCAGGTTAACGAAACAAACTTATCATGTTGAAGGTGGTGAGGTGAGAACTAATACCCACAAACACACCGTGGGTTTGGCATGTCTTTCCTAACTGCAACAGAATTCACACACACACGCGCACGCACACACACACACACACACACACACACACACACAATCTCACATGCACACATACACACACACACAATCTCACATACACACACACATAAACACACACACATAAACACACATATACATAAACACATGCACACACACACACTTAATAACACACACATAAACACACAAACACACATATACATAAACACATGCACACACACATGCACACACACACATAAACACACAAACACATATACATAAACACATGCACACACACACACTTAATCACACACACATAAACACACAAACACATACATAAACACATGCACACACACACTTAATCACACACGCATAAACACACAAACACATATATACATAAGCACATGCACACACACACATAATCACACACACGCATAAACACACACACATAAACACACAAACACACATACACATAAACACACATCAACCCATGCAATCACATAAATAAACACACACAAAGATGCACACATACATAAACACACACAAACACATGTAGACACACATACATAAACACGCACGAACACACACATATAGAAACACACACATGTAGACACACACACATGTAGACACACACACACATACATAAATACGCACAAACGCATGCATATAGAAACACACGCATGTAGACACACACACATATATAAACACATACACACGCAAACTCATTCCTCAGTCTCTTATTCTAAGTGTCTTTTTTGTTTCCAGGTTCATTAAAACTTCCTCATTGTTTACATATTCAATTCATGGTATTCTCATGATGCATTTCCTCTTCCTCTTCTTCCTCTCCGTCTTCTTCCTCTTCTTCTTCTTCTTCTTCTTCTTCTTCTTCTTCTATGTATTGCATCCATGCAGGACATAGAAACTCTCCACAACTTTCTATCTCTAGTGACCCATAGCAGTTTTCTCATTTTGCTACCCACATATATATATATATATATATATATATATATATATATATATATATATATATATATATGTATATATATATATATAATTTAATGAAGACAAACAACTTTAAGGGACCATGTTTATAATTTATTTCCCCAGGTAGTTTCTTTTTCCTTGGATCATCAGATCTCACTTCCAAGGATGAAAAAATGAATTTAAATTTACATATAATTTTTGCACTTTTGAGGGGTAGTATTAAGTATTGTAATAAAAATAAATTTAAAAGCATTCCTATCTCTCCCTTCCCTCTCTAATTTCGACCATAGCTATCACACTATCTCCCACCATTCTCTATATCAACTTACACCAACTACATTTATGTTTATCAATATCACAGAAAGTCAAACTGTTTGGAAAAACTAAACAGGGATGTATGTGTGAAGCGTCTCTCTGAAGAGTTTGCTGTTTGAACAAATCACCATTTGTGACCTAAAGAAACAGAAGGAGAAATTTTATTTTTTATGCTGAAAGTGACAAACAGAAATGAATGAAAAATAGAGAAACACTGCACAGAACAAAAAATGATGATTGATTATTGTTATGGTCCAAGTTCCTTGTACCACGGTGATGGTCCAAGGTAGAACCAATGAAGAATAACTCGAACACAGGTATGGAATAACACAGATATATTACAAACAGAAATATGTACAAAAGAAGTAGAAGTATTAGTAATGACTATCAGATTTGGTTAGAGTGAACTATGTGTCTCGACAAGTATCACTATTCCAATGTCTTACAGTAATCGTCTGACTCGATTCTGTCTCTGACTCTGAACCCTGCTCCCTCTTGAGGCACAGTATTTATGATGTACGGAATAGTCCATTATTATTATTATGGGTAAGATCCCATAACAGTATGTATTGATGGAGTGGATTTGTCAACATTGGAATGAACATATGCCACTTCCTTTCAGATAAGGGATTCTCGACCTGCATATACCAGGTGTAACAGCAAAATTATCCAAATTATGTAACAGTATAACTATCCATTCCACAAAATGTTTAATACCTAAAAAACCGCTAAACTAATTGAGTTTCTTTTTTCCAAGTTTTCAAATAAGACATTTAGCCATCGTAATACCATTTGTTATAAGAATCACCGAAAAAGCCTTTGAGTTATTCCGTTAGAAAGAGAACAGGTTAAAATCATTTCGTATGAGCCCCACTGTTTTCCCAAATGAGCAATGGTGAGAGGAAAAAGATCATTCAGGCCTTCAGTAATGGTACCAACATTCATACTCTGGCTTCCATCTTCAAAGTCCATTCAAGAATCCTCAAGAGAACGGTGTATAAGTTTAAAAAAGTGGGAACAGTAGAGAGGAAAACTGGATCAGGAGGTCACAACAGCACGAGGGATCATCATTTCAACTTAGAGCTAAAGAGATCCATTAGAAGAGACCCAACTCAATCCATAAGACGTTTGGCACGTGAGAGAGGAGTTTCAGCTATGAGAGTCCAAAGAGCTGTGAAAAAAAGACTTGACAATAAAATTGGGCGTTAAACCTCTGAGACACTGTGTTACTCCAGGACAGAAAGTTAGAAGGTTAGAGAGGGTGAAGATCATCTTAAATAAGTTAGAAAATTATTCTGGAAGAAAAAATATATACATATTTGAACTTAATTTCAATCCTTCGTGAGCTTCTGATCCTTAGCTATTATTAATTAATGATGAACATGTAATTTTCACTTTTGATCAATTTCGTCATGATTCTTCTGATAAACTCAGAGAGTAATTATACATTCTTATTGCTCAAACTAGAGTCTAATAGTGTTATAAAAACCTCGGAAAATTCCAGTAAGATATCTTAAATCATTTCTAAGATATAACGGTTCAAAACTTAATCTAACAAATGGACAATAAGTTATATAATCCGGTGTTCTTATTGATATTTATTTTTATTTTCACAGAACAGTGCTGAATGTAAATTTACAGAGCATAAATATTATAAATTAACTGATTTAAAATATGGTTTTTTTCGCTACACAGTAATAACCATGTTTCAAAAATGGAAGCTAAAAACTTCAAATTTAATTTTGTAATTAAATTAAATTAAAAACATTACTTCCATTTCATCTTCAAGCAAATATTGGAGTAACTTATTTTTTAAATTTAAATTTAAATTTACTGAATTTTAAACGCACAGAAAAATTCAAAATTCACTGTTTCCAAGGATACAGAGAATGTTAAAAATGTTAGACAATAGAAAAATAAAAATAAAAACAGATGAAGATAAACAAAAATTATGTAACTGTAGAAATCCTCCTAACTGTCCTCTATAAAATAAATGTCGCACAGAATCATTAGTATACCAATGGAATATCTCTTCTATTGAAAATCTTGAAAACATAAAAATTTATATAGGTTGCACAAGCCATGAGTTCAAAAAATGGTACAATCAACATCAAACTTCATTTAGGATAAATAAATATAGAAATCAAACATCTCTCTCGAAGTACTTCTGGCACTTGAAAGAATCCAATAAAGCACCTACAGTAAAATGGAAATTAATAAGAAAAGCTAGAATATGTAGGTCATTAAATGACCCATGTCCTTTGTGCATACATGAGAAACTATATATTACTAAGTTTATAAAAAGTAAAAATTTACTGAATCAGAGAAATGAAATAGCTATTTTTGGCCATCATTCTCAAAAATTTTCCTTAAATAATATTTAAAAATAATTTTAAAAAAATGCAAGCTGGTAATATATATACTTCTATTTAATATGAAAAAATAATTTTATATAATGTAAGTAATCCTATTATATTTACTTGTTTTAAAAAGAAATATAGTCTATTAATAATTAAGAGTGAAAATATTTTAAAATTGTAGTTAAATAAAACGTAATCTAACCTAAACATTCCCCAAAAAATCTTTAAGTATCCAAGTGGGAAAAAAACACTGAAAGGATTTTTGCTGTTAACAATAAAAAGTTTTTAAAAAAAAACAGAAGATATGCATTTAACAGATGTCAGAATTCATTGAAAAATACATCCCTACCCTCCCTAAACTTAACCCCTTTTTTGAACATAACTAATAACTGATACAACAAAAGTTAATAAAAATGAACATGTTACCACCCCTTGTCTGAATGATTGGATTTCTCTGTATTCTTGGAAACAGTGAATTATGAATTTTTCTGTGCGTTTAAAACTCAGTAAATTTAAAAAATAAGTTAAGATGAAATGTAAGTAACGTTTTTAATTTAATTACAAAATTAAATTTGAAGTTTTTAGCTTCCATTTTTGAAACATGGTTATTACTGTGTAGTGAAAAAAAAAACATATTTTAAATCAGTTAATATATATATATATATATATATATATATATATATATATATACAAATGTAAAAGAACAAAGTGTAAGATTTCAGCGTTCAATACATTAATTTAAAACAGGGGTCAATAATACAAAAGTAGAGCAATAAATATTTGTTTATTATGCACTGTTACATAACAGAACATGTACATAACCACTACAAAACTGTACATCTTGTTTCAACATTAAAAAAAAATTCTTTAACATTTCATCAGGTGAGAAATCAGAATATTATGATTCCCCACCTGATGAAATGTTAAAAGATATAGTTTTAAGATATGCTGTATTTATGGGTGAACGTGTTCAATATGAGGAATAGAGGGTATGTAATTCTATCTCCAGGATAGGTGTGTTGGTTAGTAGCATGGCTATTTAAATTAAATATTTATAGTGTTAGTATTAGTATATTTATATATGCTAATCATTGGGATATTATGGCTGGCAAGGTCAGTTATTTCCATTTTGTTGTATTATTCTAACTGCTGTTAGATAAGTGGGAATGATTATTTTAAATTATTCTAATGGTTATTCAGTAGAAATAATTATAAGCCAGAATTTTATAAGGTTCTTTATAACCGTATTTTCCAGCTTACAAGATGCAATTTTTTGCCTAAAAAATACCTTGAAAAATACGTGCACATCTTCCAAGATGAATCTAAGGCAATGCCCGGCTCAAGTCAGCTTGGATGGTCAACTAATTGGCTTGACTGACAGAGATGTGGATTTGTATGTTGAGTCATTACACTATAATGTTAGCTATCTATCTAATTCAGTCTTTTTATATGAAGTAACCTCAGTACTTAGCTGTTACAAGTGTTTCCAAGATTATAAACCTTCCTGGAGCCGAGCCACAAGCTTAAAAATGCTCTGTTTACTTGCAGTGGTGTGAGCCTTTCTGCTCTTGACTAGTATGTCATTGCCATACAAATAAAATCGATTGAGTGATTAATGTCAACAATATTTGGTGCCAGTATGTGAGGGACGCATGGTGAATGTGTTGTATGAGAATAATTTTATTTTCTTAGAAATTTCTTTCTAATATCAGGGTGCGTCTTTCAAGCTGCAGCATCTTGTAAACTGAAAAATATGGTAATTTTTATATCTTTATTTACTTTAGCATATTTTGTATTTATTCATTAATTATTTGCTGTTGATTATTATTATTAAATTTACTTAGGGTTATACTTGCGAATTGTTTTATTTTTGGTAGTTCATGTCATCTCTTCAGGTCCATCCAAAGTCAAAGACAAATGGCGTGTCCTTTGAGATTTTGGTTGCTTGGAAGGAATTTGACTTTGACACTTGGACTACATGGCTTCAACCCAATAGGACTGACTCTCAGAGTCACCACTGATTGTGTGATTATTATATTTTATTGTAAACTGAATAATTGTCAACACTGTATCTTCATTGTCATTAAGATTATCTTCGTCTAGCACAAGGCTGTAGTGTAAACTCAAATTTGATCTCTCAAATCCTTTGTTTTTCAGACCCAAAAGTCCAGAAAAGAAAAGAACCTGCTGCCAAGTTTGTTATTCAACCAAAAGAATCAAAAATTTTGAAACCACTGTCCCCAAAAATGTCATTTTCACAAAGGCCAGAGTCATTTGCATCAATCAATCACTCACCTGATGAGAAAAGCCAAGTTCAAGAACCTGAAAGTGAAACTTTTTCATCAGCAGGAAAAAACAAAAGCCAAGCTTTGAATTATAAGGATTCTTCTGAAAACATGTTGGCTCAATCCAAGGGTCAGTTTGGATCAAAAGATGTCAGCAGAAACAGGGCAGCCATTTCAGGAATAACTAGAATGATGAACAGAGCTGCCAGGGAATTGGATTCTGTTTTTCAAGAGGACAGTTCGGAAGAGGTAAAGAAAATATATTTCTTTGATTTGTTCAGAAAGAGTGGCTACCAAAACATAAGAATGAAACATGAAAATCATAGTTTAATATTTAATAGGTGCATGGCCAACACACACACACACACACACACACACACATTTATATATATATATATATAGATATAGA
>OZ038511.1:6762825-6797825 GCA_964036315.1 Acanthosepion esculentum
GGATCTCAGAAGAATTTCCAGGTTCGGTTAAGATGCCCTGACCATAGACTTCATTACTTTGCTGTTTCTTCTCTCTTCTTATTTCACAACTTACTTATAAGTTCTTTGGAATAAAGTATAGGTATTTACTTGTCTAAGCCATCATTTGTATAAGAGAAAGTTTATGCAGAAACCAGTGCAGAGAATAAATTTAGAAAATAAATAATAATAAATTTATAAAAACTCATTGTTTGCTGAAAAAAAAATGTTCACATCTTAAATTTGTTAACTATCTTTAAAACAAAGAAATTAAAGATTTTGTCTGTTATCTGTCATCTCATCTGCAGAAAGAAAAAATATTGGAAAATTAAAACAAAAGATGAAAACATGGATGGTCTTATGGCTGGAGGTAGTTACATGTTTTCTCTTGGTGTTTTCCAAGTCGAGATAAGACTAAAAAAACAATAAAAACAAAACAAACAAACAAAAAACAGAATTTCAAATGCTGTTTTTAAAAGCAAGTAGGATGACTGGAAGATTTGGTGCAACAACGCCTAACAATGCCTAACAATGCCTAACAATGCCTAACAATGATTGTAAAAATTTATTACAGCAAATGATTTCATAGAAAACTGGTCAGAGAAAATTTGTTTCAAAAATCAAGAACGTTCTTGGTCTTTGGTAATTCAGTTGTAAAAACTTGTTTTTTTAAGTGCTGTGTTCTTTCAACACCTAGGAAGTCATGGCTCTCCACAACAACCTATCCTTTATAGCTCTTAGCAATGTCTCTCTCTTTATGCTGCCTCCCATTATCTATTCAGACATCCATTTAAATAAGCTTGTTAGGTCGCTGTTTCAATCTTGCCTTCAGTATGTCCTGTGAGTGTCAAGTTTTCTAAGCCTTCTTTCCTCATTATTATTTCAGCCTATCTCCTTCTGATTCTCAGCATAAGTATTTAAGATACCAAGCTGCCAATCTAGTCATCAACTTCTATGTGCTGTGTCCGTTTATTACCACAAATCTTATTTTAATATAAAAAATAATTCTTACAAAATAAAAGGTTCTATCTGAAAAACAATTTATTGATTAGATTTTAAGAACACGTTAAAGATTTAATTTTTTTTAAGCAGTTCACCCTAAGCAAGGTGGGAGTGCCACTAGTAAGCAAGAGTCTGTGGAGAGTGTAATTAAGGGAAAAGACTGGGTATAGGCAGGGTTGAGATATGGATAAAAAGAAGAATTGAGATCAAGACAACAGAAGATGTTGCTAGACATTACATTTAAATTTTTGAAGGTTATAGTTATCAGGGAAGCAAGTAAGAGGAAGGGAGTTCCACTGTTTGGAATTAGGAGAGAAGAAGCTGTTGGAGTAGAAGAGGCTGTTACATTTAACTGTTTCGACAGTGAAAGGGTGGAACCGAGATGCCAACCTAGTAGCACGCTTAAATTCATGCAGCTGAGGCACCAGTGAAAATAGCTCTCGTCAGAGCAGGTGCCATGAAAATATTTGTAGAAAAGACAGAGGGAAGCCACATCACGTCTGTGAGAAAGTGACTGGAGTTGAGACCCCCAAGTCAAGAGTGATCACATTGCATATCTGTCTTTGGATATATAATGATTATTTATATTATTTACATGTGGATTATTTTCCTCATCTTTGTTGTTAATATCAAAACTCTTTAGCTGTTTTGCCCTCTGACCATCATCAGGTTCTTATCACTCCAGGTCATCTTCAATGAATTCTTGAACTAAGCCCTTTATTTAATCTATGGGGGCAGATTGCTATAATTACACTGACCATGTCTCGGGATATCTTGTCTAGTTCTTATTTAGTACTGCTCAGTTATTGCTCCGCCCTCTTCCATGGAGTTCAAGTACACACTGCCCGGCACAGGGATTGAACTCACCATATTCACAATCCAAAGCTTTAATCCACTAGGCTATTGTCACATGGGACAATACTAGGCTATTGTCACATTGGACAATACTAGGCTATTGTCACATGGGACAATAGATTAGACTAAATAAATGGCTCAGTTCGAATTTCTCTGAAGTTTATCCAGATCAACAAGAACCTGATGAAGGCCAGAAGATATAATGGCCAAAATATTGTGGAAGTAGCAGCAAAGATGTGGATAGATAGATGTGAACATTTTGATATCGATAGATATGAACATTTTGATATAGATAGATATGAACATTTTGATATCGATAGATATGAACATTTTGGTATAGATAGATATGAAGAGTTTGATATCAATAGATAGATACAAGCTGAGATAATATATATATATATATATATATATATATATATATATATATATATATATATATACTAGTAATACTCAGTTGGAAAAAAAATCAGACAGCACAACTTGTAAATCTATCAAAAACGAACTTGTAACCAAGTAAAAAATTTGAAAAAAAGTAAGAACTATAAATACCTTAAGTTTTTAGTCCAAAGAAAGAATCCCAAGCAAGCAATAAAGCTAAAATGTAGAGTGCTCAATACTCTAAGCAGAGCAGGAAGAAATGAAATAAATCCTAAAGAGCCAGGAACAACCTACTTCTTTAGGATTTATTCTCTTTATATATATATATATATATATATATATATATATATATATATATATATGTATGTTATGGTAATTTACCCATGTATGCATGGACTCTCCCAGCTATAAATAGGAGCAGGTACTGCCTTTTGGAGAGGGAAGTTTCCAGCAGTCATCTCTGACAGTCGGACTGAACATTCTTGCTGTAACACTCTCGTTTGTATATGTTTGTATTACTGATTCTCTTAATATATTTGTTTAACTCATTTCCTCTCTTTGTGTCTATTTCTGGCCCTAACAAGGCCACAACATATATATATATATATATATATATATATATATATATATATATATATATATATATATATATATATACAACTAAATTGATATAAACAGATAGATAGATAGATAGATAGATAGATGTGAGCTCACCGAGATCTGGTATTTTATAACTTTTAGTCCAACCAGAAGATAAATTATTTTGTACTATTTTCACCCTATGCAAGGCAGAAGAGTCACTCAAGATAGAGCGTAGCTGAGTGAGATTCTTGTAAAGGTGTAAAAGATAAGAAGGGCAGTTTATGAGGATATGTAGGATAGATAACGATTGAACCTAGACATGTAGTGATCAAAGATGTATCCTCTCGGTGTGTTCTGTGATGCAACACTTTTGAAGAATAAATTGCCAGAATGGAACTTCTTCCTTACCATTGGTATATGAAGGGAACTGGGATGGTTTGTGTCTATAGCTGTGATGGTCTGAATTGGTAGAACTAAGGAATGGAACGCTCATCTGAACATTTGCCATGGAAATAGCAATAGGCTTACAATGTTTCATCAGTGGGAAAGGGGTTTAAAAATAATTTATCATCTACAAGTCCATATACACACTTCTAAACTCTATCAAGGCTGGGAAGTGAGGATTGTGCAGCTCTGACACTGATATGACAGCAATATTCCATTTTTGATATAATCTAATTAGAACATGGCAGAAGAAATTGAATTGTTTCTGGATAGTCTGTGAGTAGAGCTGAAAGCAATCTATAAATCTGGTATTTTGAAATCTTTAAGGTTTTACCGTACCTAATCAACTATGAAGCCCTCCTCACTTAAGAATAGGAAAGTACCCTATACCAAAATGCTTTCCACTACCCTGATTGATAGTTAAAGATAATCACAATGACATTTACTTTACTGGATCTTATAATGTTAATTAGCAAAAGACTGACTTCTGTCATTAAATTAAAAAATAATCTCTCCTTATTTATTTACAAATAATTAGGGATTCTATAAATAGAAAATGACTTTACGCTTCCACTAATGGATACCAAATGTGATTTTGAAGAGAATTTTAATAAACAGATAAAAACAAAATAAGCAAAACATAAAAATAACTTGAAAATATTCCATGCATTTTTGTAAAATGCATTTTGTGATTTTTTTTTGTTTGTTTTTGGTCAGTTTCTCAATTTTTTTATTTTTTCCAGAAATGAAGGAATATATAAACCTACATTTAAATTAACAGAAATAACAAGGAAGAGGGAATGTGTCTGTGAGAAATCATGATTTTCTGGTTTTGTAGTTTTGGTTAAAAATGGTAATTTGAAGAAGATGAAAAGTATTTACAAATTAGGTGGAGTGAAAGAGAGTGGGAGGGGAAAGAAAGAAAGAAAGAAAGAAAGAAAGGAAGAAAGAAAGGAAGAAAGAAAGGAAGGAAGAAGCTATTAAAAAAATGAAAGAAATAATAAAAGAAAAGAATATATGGAAGAAAGAAGGAAAAAGTAACAAAGAAAAGATAGCAAGAAAAGAAGTAAAGAGTGAAAAACAGAAAATGAGTGAAAAAAGAAAGAAAATGTAAAAAAAAGAAAGAAAGAAAGAACAAAAGAAAGAAAGAAAGAAAAAAGAAAGAATGAAAGAAAGAAGTAAGAAAAAAAGAGAAAGAAATAAGAAGCAAAAAATAAAAAAAAGAATGAATTACAAGTTTAAGAAATGGAGAGAATAAAAGGAAAGGAAAATTTTGCAAAGATAATATTTAAAAAAAAAATGACTGCCCATAAACTCTGTTGAGTGAGGGGGGGGGGGGCAGGTGTTTGTGTGCATGCATATATGTGTACATACATGAGTGTTTGCGTGTTTGAATCTAACAGATTTGGCTCAAGGCCAAGCAATAAGAACTCTTGCTAATAAACACTATATCGATTACACTATGGCCAGTGCTATGTGTGTATATACATATAAATCTAGATGTGTGTGTGCGTGCGTTTGTGTGTGTAGAGAGAGAGAGAGAGAGACAAACTGAAAGTCACAATTCTTATTATTTTTAATACGTTTTTTTTTGTTGCTAGAATTGAAGATGCCACTGAATTGAACGTTCACCGTGCCCATGGCTGTTAGGCAGCCAGATTACCCATGGCTTTTGGAACATTTACTAAAAGACAGTTATTTCCATATTCTAGTGAGAAATCATTCTTTCTACTTGGCAAGTGCCTGCATTCTGCAATAACAGGACAGATTATACGGGCGAAGACAGACGATTGTTTTTCGAAATATTAAGCAATAAGTGCCTTTGAAATTGCAAACTTGGGCTATATACAGTTGGTGTCAGGATTATTCACCCCCCCCCTCACTGAATATGTGTAAATTTCCTTGTTAGAATCCATCTTGCACATTTACAAATCTACCATTCATCAATGCATTGAATACTGTTGCCATATCTGGACTGGGGCTACTTCTGTGCATCTCAAGATTCTTGACAAAATCCAGAGAAGGGTCTGCAATGTGAACGATCCTGACCTGGCATCTCAACTTCACTCACTTTCTCACCAACATGATATGGCTTCCCTTTGTCTTTTCTACAAATATTGTAATGGCAACTGCTCTGAGAAGCTTTTTTTCCCTGCTGCCCTCACTACATGAACTTAAGTATGCTACTAGAATGGCATTTAGGTCCCACCCTTTTACTTTTGAAATAGATAAATGCAATTGCCACTTCTACTCCAACAGTTTATTTTCTAGCACTTCCCGCCTGTGGAACTCCCTTCCATTTACTTACTTCTCTGCATACTACAATCTTCAAAAATTTTAATTCATCTTCAATTGCCATCTTGAATTCTGTTCATCTTTTGTCCTTTCCTTCCTATTCTCATTTTCCTCTCTCACTTTCATTCCCTGTAACTCTCTGTGTATATGTGGCATTCATGCCTTGCTTGGGGTGAATTGAGTAAAAAAAAAAAAATGCAAATATTTATTGAATAAATGCAAGTGTAGAGGCATGTTAAGAGGAATGACCCTTGTGGATGTCCATTTACAGCTGCGTGAATAACATGACCACACAATTTATATATTAAATATATTGCAAAGCATGAAATACAAGAAGGAACAAAATGGCTTTAAAAACAAAACATTGTATTTATTTGTGTGCTGATGTACATGCGTAGAAGTTAAAGATCTGATGGAGTTATGTTTCTTAGACTGCGAATATTTTTATCTGAACTCACAAAAGTCGAATTAATAATTAAACTGTAGTTTTAGGAGAATGTTTCAAAGAGAAAAGTTCTTTTTGCCTGTTTGGAAATGTTCTGTATGTTTGTAATGTAGGTTGGAAAAGATTGTACGTACGTGCATGCGTGAATATGCTTTTAACGTCTGACCATCATGGTCGAGACGAGAATCCTTAAAGATCACATCTTCGTAGGAATTTGGAAGAGTAAAAGAGAATGAGCAAACTTGTGTCTGCTATTTATAGATAATGTAATCACGTGACAGGATCACAGCAAATGGCAGGAAACTTGACTTGGTCACGCGCTGGAAAAATATTTGTACGTGGGTGGATTACAACGCCCACTTGTGTGTTTATTGACCAGTTAGCAAGCGAGTTTTTGGAAGACCTAAGAAAGCCTCTGGGATCCGATTCTCCCAAAAGTGCACAAAATCGACTACATGAAAATATAGCGATTATAAAATTGTCGCATAGCTGCAATTTAAAAATTGTCCATCACACAGTAGTGTTGATTTATTATCCAATGAATGCTTGTTGTTGTATGATTTGTATTTGTGTAAGTATGTATGTATGTGTGTGATGATGATGATCACACAAGTACTTATTGAATTTATCATATTTTAATTTGATTTTCTGTAATTTAAGAATTTTTTTTATAAGTTTGGATCATCATTATGGATTTTTCTAAAAATTATTTCAAAAGTCTAAAATTATTTCACTGCCCCCCTTATGGAAATTTTGAAAAAATATTGTTCTATGGCAATTATAATATCTTTCTAAATATGACATTTAATACAAACACCATTTGAAAAATGAAATACTATTGACCTGATTCTATAACGCTCTAGAAGTTTCTGAAGAAGACAATATATGAGTGCCACGTACTGTAAGTTGTAAAATGATCCTGGAATAATATATATATATATATATATATATATATATATATATATATATATATATATATATATATATATATATATATATATATAAATGTTAACACACACCCATAGCAATATACAAGCTAACACATATCATACTCACTCACTCCCTAAAAACTAAATAACACACACACACACATTTACCAGAAACTAAATAACTAAATAACACACACACTAAACTAAATAACACACACACACACACACTTACGATCCCCTTTCCAGGAACCAATAAAACTGCCAAACTGACCGAGAGAATTCGAAGCAGCATGAATCCATCCAGCTCTTATCTCAAATGACAACTTAAAAGAGACTGTTTGACCAACACAAGGAATGTTAATAAACTCATGTTAAAAAGATAAAAAAACAAATAAAAAAACAAATGAAAACTACAGACAAAAGTTCATTTTCTCCATCAAGACATTCATTTCTGTAGTTTACTGCTACCAGCAAGCAGAAACATTTTTTCTCTCCCGATGATGGCCATGTTGGCCGAAACTAGTCGAGGAATCTAAATGAAATAATAATAATAAAAGCATAAGAATATTAATCTACAACCCAGTATGTCTGAAGATTTTAATTGATTTTTTAATAATTTTTATCATTCAAAATATATATATATATATATATGTATATATATATAGATAGATATATATATATATACATATATATATATATATATATATATATATATATATATATATATATATATATATATATATATATGTATTTGAACTTCATTTCAATGAGCTTCTGATCCTCAGTTATGATTAATTCATGATGAGCATGTAATTCTTATTTATGATCAATTTTATCACAATTTTTCTGGTAAGCCTGGAGAGTAATTATACATTCTTATTGCTCAAAGTACCATTAGTGCCATAAAAACATCAAAAATTTCCAGTAAGATATCTTTAATCATTTCTAAGATACAATGATTCAAATCTTAATCTAACAATTGGAGAATTTTGATTTTACACGATTTGGAGAATTTTGCTGTTACACCGAACATGTGCCCCCCCCCACTGGGGAGTGCCTGAAAAACATATCATAGGTTGGTTCATGCCTTAGGAGTAAAATTTGATTGATAGTTGTGCTAGAATGAAGTCACAAGTCAGCATGACTGAAAGGTTTGAGTGAAGTTGATTTATTCTTTATTCAAACTGCTGATCATGAAAGATCCTGTGTTTTCCCCTAGAAACTTCCACAAAGGTCGACTCAGTACATTTGCAGTATGAACTACAGGTAGGTCCTGTTGGTCTTCAACAAACACAAATGTGTCTGAGTCAGTGTCTGCAGATGAGATTGGCTAACCATCCTAGCAGTGAGCACGAAAACAAGTAGCTAGCTATTGTGTATGTGTGTATGTGTGTGTGTGTGTGTGATGTGTGTGTGTGTGTGATGTGTGTGTGTGTGATGTGTGTGTGTGTGATGTGTGTGTGTGTGATGTGTGTGTGTGTGATGTGTGTGTGTGTGATGTGTGTGTGTGTGTGATGTGTGTATGTGTGTATGTGTGTGTGTGTGTGTGTGTGATGTGTGTGTGTGTGATGTGTGTGTGTGTGTGATGTGTGTGTGTGTGATGTGTGTGTGTGTGTGATGTGTGTGTGTGTGTGTGATGTGTGTGTGTGTGATGTGTGTGTGATGTGTGTGTGTGTGATGTGTGTGTGTGTGATGTGTGTGTGTGTGATGTGTGTGTGTGTGTGATGTGTGTATGTGTGTATGTGTGTGTGTGTGTGTGATGTGTATGTGTGTGTGATGTGTATGTGTGTGATGTGTGTGTGTGTGTGTGATGTGTGTGTGTGTGTGTGATGTGTGTGTGTCTGTGATGTGTGATGTGTGTGTGTGATGTGTGATGTGTGTGTGATGTGTGTGTGTGTGTGTCTGTGTGTGTGTGAAACTAGTAATTTTTTTATTAAGCATAAAAACAAACACCCACTATCAATAAAATTATCAAATTTAGGAACAAATATATCTCAATAGCCCCGAAAATAGATAAAAATACCACATGAACAAGTGGAAATTTTTTTTTATTATGATAAAAATAAGCAAACATGATGTTTGTAATTTATTTAATCATATATATATATAAATATTTTTTTTTTTTAAGCTTATCACACCAAGCAAGGCTGGAAGCCACTAGCACGCAAGGGGTTACAGAAGGTTTGGAGGAAGAGCAGATAGGAGTGGTAAAGGAGAGGATATGGAGAAATATAGTGGATCGATCAAGGCAAGGGGGTTACAGAAGATTTAGAGCCAGAGCAGATAGGAATGAAAGGTGAAAGGATGTGGAGAAGGGAAGTGGATAGATCAAGGCAACTGGAGATGTCGATTGACATTACACTTAAATAGTTCGAGATTATATTTGTTAGGGAAACAGGAATAAGGAAGGGAGTTCCACAGGCGAGATGTGCGAGACATGAAGCTATTGGAGTAGAAGAGACGTGCATGGGACATTGAACACAGCAGCAAAAAAGACATAAGTCTTTGATAATGTCTAACGATAACGAAAAGTACTCAGACTTTAGACAATTTATATTTAAATATATCCCCGAAATGATGTACATGTGATGCATCTACAAGAGAAATGAGAATCTAAGATTTGGTTTATACCAAATTCACACTGAATAATCGTCCATTTATGGCTTGTTAAAGAAGTGTTCTTTAATGATTGCTGTGCTCTGTATATATAAAGAATAAAACACAACGTGAAATGTAATACATATCATTTTCAGAAACCTATGTCTGAAAGTGACTCCTGTTGCCTTTTTCACAACACTATGTAACATCCGACTAAATATATCTAAAAGACAGGAGTGTCTTGAACAGAAGAGGAGAAAAAAAAATCTCAAAACTCAAACATTAGGCAGAGTTTATATCTGCATGGATCTGTCATTCTCATACTGCCGACCTTCAGATGAAGGATTTCTCTTCCCAGCAGAACTTTATTACCTTTTTTTTATAGATGGTGATTTGTCTAGTGTAGAGTGATGCCAAATATTTCTCTTAGATCTTAATTTCAAAACAGAATTTGTCTTCTGGCTTTTATGATTTGGCAATTTAAAAAAGGAGGCATGGTGGAGTAGTGGATGGCGGCTTGGATTGAGGAAATGGAGAGCCGAGTTCGAATTCCAGTCAAGTCCATTACATTCACTTACATGCTAATACCCTTGGGAAAGGTATGAATCCTCTTCTTCTCCCCTCAACTATGGGTAAATAGCAGGACTGACTGGGTTCTATAGCTTTGGATGGCAACTGGTCTACCATATAAAGAAATACAACCTACTGTGGGAAAAAATCTGCCTCGTCAGTCATGTATCAAAAGATACATGATCGCCTAAGCATGTATCATGCATGACACAAAAAAAATTTAAAAATATAGAAAGTGTCATTAGATATAAAAGATTGATGATTTTAATTTCAAAATATGAATTTTAAAGATGTTTTCTCTGTATTATTCAATTACGAAAAAGAATTATTGTTGCAATCTCAACCCCCAAATATTTTGGCTTTAAATAACCCACATTGGGTTGATAAGCTGTAAAAAATCAAATCAACCAATTATGATTCCATATCGAATTATGCAGTAAATATTAAAAAAATATTTTATTTATAAGATGATGGCAGAGACCAAAATTTCCATAGTATATTTGTTAAACAAATCTGTGAATAGAGTCTGTCTATATTTCTGAGATGAGGTATTATGTACAGTATTTACATTAGTCGGACTATTGTCCTAATCTTTGTCGCCATATTTGTCACGACGTTTCGGCCGTTGTACGCTGCGGCCTTCTTCCATGGCTCGTGGAACTAGAACAGTCTACCCCAGTGATCGAAATAAAGGGTTCAGTTCAAAATTCCAACCACCTGAAGAAGGCTGGAGCGTACAACGGCCGAAACGTTGTGACAAATATGGCAACAAAGATGAGGACAATAGTCCGACTAATGTAAATACTGTAAATCTGTGAATAGTTTTATTCACTCTCATGATTCCAGATAGTGATGCAGCAAATGCTAAAAGTATTTTTTTTTTTTTAAGCTTATCACCCCAAGCAAGGCTGGAGGCCACTATCACGCAAGGGGTTATAGAAGGGTTGGAGGAAGAGCAGATAGGAGTGGTAAAGGAGAGGATGTGGAGAAAGAGAAAGACAGTGGGTCGATCAAGGCAAGGGGGTTACAGAAGATTTGGAGCGAGAGCAGATAGGAATAAAAAGCAGTGACATACAGAGGTTTGGTGATGCCCAGAGTCAACTCTTTGATTGTATGCCTCTAACACACAAGCTGAGCTGCCTATAGGACCTACTAGTGAGAAATGTAAGGAAGACATTATAAATACATCCCTGGTCAAAATCTTAAGACCAGATACAAAAGGGTAAAAAAAAATATAAAATACTGTTACTTTAATCAAAATATATTTGCAAAACATTTATATTTAATTAGAAAATGTAATTTATCAATAAACAAGTGAAAATTTTAATCTTTTAATTGATTAATTTAAACAAACATTGAAAAAAGAATTTTTTTCGTTGGTCATAAAGATAAGACCATGGAAATAAAAATAGCAAATACAGAACAAATAAGTCACAACGACAATTTAATTCTCAGTATATCCTTCATTTTTGTGAATTACTTCTAAAATCCGCTTTGGCATACTCATTATTAACTTCTGCATGAGGGTGCTTGGGAGGCCCACCCAGGATGCATAAACTGCAGCATGAAGAGCATCCACAGTTTCAAATTGTGATTCATGTTTATAAACATCCTTTGCCAACATTCTCGATTGGGTTTCAATCTGGAGAGCGTTGTGGATTGCAGCATTGTCCTGCTGGAAAATCCAGTTTTCTCCACATAGATGAGGGCCTTCAGTAATTAGCGATTCCTTTCTTAACATATCAATGTAACTAGCAGCTGTTTGACGACATTTTACCTCCTGTAACTCAAGAGTTCAATTGTATGAAAATGAACCCCAGACCATAATTGATCCACTGCTACTTTCTTTTGGGACATCTTTTGCATGCCAGTAATACTGAAAACTGTTGGGGCAATCAATATTGAATTTTTTCTTATCTGAAAAAACAACACATTCTTCTATTTATCCACATCCCAAATTTGATAATCGGAAGCAAATTGTAAACTGAAGGTTTTATGGCAAAGAAGAAGGCGAGGCCTCTGCAGCCTTTCAAGTTCTTAATCCCTTTCTTATTTAAATGCTATCGAATTGTTTCAGATCTGCATTCAGCATCTGTATTCAGTTTTATCTGATTTGATGTTAGGCTTGAATCTCTCTCTATCCTTTTTCAATGATTGTTTAAATTAATAAATTAAAAGTTAAAATTTTCACTTGTTTGTTGATAAACTACATTTTCTAATTAAATGTAAATGTTTTGCAAATATATTTTGATTAAAGTAACAGTATTTTATATTTTTTAATCCTTTTGTATCTGGTCTTAAGATTTTGACCAGGGATGTATGTAAAGACAGATGAAAAATGAATTAAACATTTTATTCAATTTAAATATAAACTAAATTTTTCATTTCACTCTTTGATTCGTTGCCCTCCCGATATGGATGCCCCCTCGGGGCTTTTTCACCCTCTGACTCCTCATATCTGCATACTTCTCGTAAGAAGTAAGCAGAAGCCAAAATTTCCATTGTATATTTAGTGTGTGAACAGATATAGTAAATATCTACATAGTGTATATTTACTTGCATTATTTACATTATTCAGATGGTTATCCTCATCTTCACTGCCATATTCACAATGTTTCGGCCTCTATATCTCTGAGATGAGGTATTATGATTATATGCATTATTTACATTATTCAGATGGTTATCCTCATCTTCACTGCCATATTCACAATGTTTCGGCCTCTATATCTCTGAGATGAGGTATTATGATTATATGCATTATTTACATTATTCAGATGGTTATCCTCATCTTCACTGCCATATTCACAATGTTTCGGCCTCTATATCTCTGAGATGAGGTATTATGATTATATGCATTATTTACATTATTCAGATGGTTATCCTCATCTTCACTGCCATATTCACAATGTTTCGGCCTCTATATCTCTGAGATGAGGTATTATGATTATATGCATTATTTACATTATTCAGATGGTTATCCTCATCTTCACTGTCATATTCACAATGCTTCAGTTATTGTATGCTCCAGCCTTCTTCAAGTGATTGGAACTTTGAATCAAACCCTTTATTTCATCCACCAGGGTGGATTGTTCTAGTTGTTGCTGAGACATTAGGTTTATAAGTCCCAAAAATTAATTCACAGATGTCCTGAAGAACACATGGCCCAGTGGATAAAGATGTTGGTCAGATTTAGGGACTAGAGTTGTGAGTTCAATACCAAGCCGCAGCAAAAAAACTTGGAGAGTTCATTTAAAGGAGCATAACTGAAACATCTGGGAGAGACATCACACATGGAATTAGAACGATCTACCCCAGGGGATGAAATAAAGGGTTCAGTTCGAAATTCCAGTCATTGGAAGAAACGGCCGAAACGTGAATATAGCAATGAATGTGAGGATAATAGTCCGATTAATGCAAGTGATAGAGACAGAGGTTTTGCTCAAGTGAATCTAAGTTTGTTCTACTCGGTCCAGGGATTGAACTCACAATTACTGTATCACCAAATTCACAAACCAATGCTTTATTCCACTTAGCTTTTTTTTCCTACACCAGGCAGTGTAGACTTAGGCTCAGTGGAAACTGGCTGAGAATTAACTTAGCTGTATGAAATAAGTGCAAACTAGTGATATACCACCATCGGTGATTGGAACCAGAAAAATCACCAATCGCGATGAACAGATGTTCCCTTGGGGAGCCCACTTGCCTAAAATGCCTATTGGTACTCAGCCCAGCCCTCAAGTAGAACTCATACATACCATCCATTGCTAAAGATGCTGGAAGAATTGTTGGTTCCCTGTACCGCTCCATTACGGGTACCATTAGTAGATTGGGGAAGTGCCCCAGTATTAGGACAGTGAGTTTTTTAAGTGATCCATTTTAAAATATAAATATAACATTTTAATATTTAGTTATATATCTTTCAGAATTTGTATTGCTTGATTTAATAGTATTGCAATCAAGTCAGAATTGCAATATAATGTACACAATATCTACTTGTAAGAAATACAGATTTTATCAGTCCTATTTATATTATAATTTTTCTCCAGACTATTATCCTCATCTTGGATGTTATTATCACAACGTTTCGGCTGTTGTACCATTTGGCCTTCTTCAGGTGCTCCTTGATCTTGTTAACCTTCAGTGAATTTCAATAATTAACCCATTATTTAATCTACAGTGCTCATGTTCAGAGATATCTTGTCTTATTTTTATTTATTATTGCTCAGTTATTTCTAGCCCTGCATCAAGTCAATTTAAGTCTTTTCTACCTGGTCCTGGGATGGAACTCACAATTAGTATATCATCAAATTCATGAACCAATGCTTTATTCCACTTAGCTATCGTTCTTACACCAGGCAGTGTAGACTTAGGCTTAGTGCAAACTGGACGAGAATTAACTTAGCTGTATGAAATAAGAGCAAACTAGTGACATACCACCAACGCCGATCCAAAATAATCACAAGAAATATTGTGAATATGGCAATGATGATGAGGATAAAAGTACGAATAATGTAAATAATGCAAGTAATCATAATACCTCATCTCAGAGATATAGAAGCTGAAACATTGTGAATATGGCAATGAAGATAAGGATAACAGTTTGAATAATGTAAATAATGCAAGTAATCATAACACCTCATCTCAGAGATATAGAAGCCGAAACATTGTGAATATGGCAATGAAGATAAGGATAACAGTTTGAATAATGTAAATAATGCAAGTAATCATAATACCTCATCTCAGAGATATAGAAGCCGAAACATTGTGAATATGGCAATGAAGATAAGGATAGCAGTTTGAATAATGTAAATGATGCAAGTAATCATAATACCTCATCTCAGAGATATAGACAGATAGTGTATATTTAGTGAATATAATATGAATTTGGAGTTAATCTTTTAATACTGATTTGCCTTCAGTTCCAAATCTTACTCAAAATATCAATTTCAAGTTATGCCTAGGAAGTAGAGAAGGTACATTTTGGCCACTCTCACAGAAGAATTCTTTGTAGCCTACAGGAACTATAAGTCGCAACATAATACTCATATCTTCATCCTGTTTATTTTTTTTCTCATCTTCTCAAGAATTCAACACTAATGCAAATTCTAAAGACCTCGAGATGCAATATACCCATAACAGAAGCTGAAGAACATTTTAACAAAAGCATATTAAAAACAAAAAATGAAAATCTGTGTCATTTCGGGACATTAGTGATTTTGACTCTCCACCATTTCCCTAACAATCTTTTCTTTTTTTTAAAAACCCAATTAATTTGCTTCTCCATCCATTTGTAGAAGGTTTTCAAGTCATTTACTAACTTATTTCCTCTGCTTCTCTGATGCTGAAATGTATAGCAGCCATAAGGACTGATATTACATAACAGATCAGAACTCTTTTTACTATTTCCTGTTGCTTCATGTCTCTTCTTCATCTATGACGAGATTGTCCAGCATTCACTGCCATATCAACGGACTGATATTATGTAACAGTTCAGTTCTCTTTTCCTGGTTTCTAACAAAAGATTTTCTGTCGTAATACTTTGTTTAGCTTTTGGAAGGCAACTTACACTTTAATCAGCTTAATCAATTTCATTTTTCAACTTTCGAATCTATTGATTTGGAATTGGCTATTGATTTACAATTGATTCGGTATCTGTAATTGATTCTATAATGCTTATTGATGTAGCTATGATATTGACTGATTTGCTATTGTGTATTAATTTCATATTGAATAATGATTTCGACTTACTTATTGACTGAGTTTTGCTTATTGATTTTCTATTGGTTATTAGTTTGTCATGAATCATTTTTCTTTTTATAATTTTATAAACTGATTTCATAAATGTGTGAAGAAAAACTTTCAAAGTATAAAATCTGTGCCAGACCCCATTGTGCTTCATTAACAACAGGTTCTTGGAGACCAGTTATTGGATTCTGAATCTGGAACCAAATCCTTACCTGGAACGCATTATTTTCTTTGTGATTCTACCCCACACCTCATGTCTATTCTTTTTGCTTACATGTTTGGATGTTATCTGTTAAACTGAGCACTGAAACACTGAGCAGATGCCACAAATAGTGACCCTAGTAGGGGAGGGAGTGAAAGGAAGGAATGGAAGAAATAGAAGTTATGAAATAAATGGTATATACGAAGGAAGGAAGGAAGGAAATGAGGAAGGAAGGAAGGAAGGAAGGAAGGGAGGAAGGAAGGAAGGAAGGAAGGGAGGGATGGAGGGATGGAGGGATGGGGGAGAAAAACAGGAAACAAATGTTAACTAACAGAAAAATATAAAAAAGGAAAAGAAAATGAAAGAAATAGAAACATAAAAATCTACTGAGAAAAAATAAGTGATGTTGAAGAAAGAAAGAAAGAAAGAAATATTTGAGAAAAGGGAAAAGGAGTAGATATTGAAAGAAAGAGACAAAGAAAGCAAGAAAGAAAGAAAACTAGAAAGAAAAAGATATTTGAGAAAAAGGAAAGGAAAGAAGATGTTCAAAGAAAGAAAGAAAGAAGCAAAACAATGAAAGAAAAAAACCTGAATTAACATTGTAACATAAAGATTCACTATCTGTCTATATTTCTGAGATGAGGTATTATGTACATTATTTACATTATTCGGACTATTGTCCTCATCTTTGTCGCCATATTTATTACAACGTTTCATCTCCTGTTAATTTCCCCTCTGAAAGTTCTCCACTCAAGGACACATGGCACAGTGGATAAAGGCGTTGGTTAGATCCAGTGACAGGACCCAAAGAGTGTGAGTTCAATACCCGGTTAAGGCAGTGGAGAACTTTCAGAGAGATAACTGATAACTGACATAGATTAAACATGGCACGTGGAACTAGAACAGTCTACCACAGTGAGCAAAATAAAGGGTTCAGTTCGACATTCCAACCACCTGAAGAAGGCTAGAGTGTAAAATGGCCGAAACGTAATAAATATGGCGACAAAGATTCAGAAATTGAAAAAGAAACAAAGAATGAAATTATCTCCCATGAAAAACACGAATAAAGACTGAAAAATATGAAGGCGTAAAAGGTAAGAAATTAAAAAGTAAAAAAACAACGAAATAAATTTAAAAAAAATAATAAGCAATGAAAAAGTCAGAAAAAATGAATGAAAAATGGTTTAATTTGAGTTTTACATATATTGCCCAAATATTGATATAAAGGTATGTGTATGGATGAGTATATAGCGTGTGTTTGTATATGTCCATGCATATGATTATGTGTATGTGTGTGCGTGTGTTCATGGATTAAAATATAGCACGTGCGTGTATATGCCCGTGCATATGATTATGTGTATGTGTGTGTGCATTTGTGTATGTATTAGTAGATAGCACATGGGTGTATATGCCCATGCATATTATTATGTGTGTGTGTGTCTGTGTGTGTGTGCATGGATTTGTATATTGCATGTGGGTATATATGCCCATGCATATGATTATGTGTACATGTGTGTGCGTTTGCGTGTGTGTGTGCTTTTATGAG
The DNA here is from genome assembly GCA_964036315.1 of Acanthosepion esculentum. Lineage (NCBI taxonomy): Eukaryota > Metazoa > Mollusca > Cephalopoda > Sepiida > Sepiidae > Acanthosepion > Acanthosepion esculentum. Next base: position 6,780,435 of record OZ038511.1, read on the forward strand.
TGGGTGTAAGAATATTTTTGTGGATAGCATTTCAGTTTGAAGTGTGAAGGTGGGAATCGGTTTTTCGAAATGTCTTGTAGGTTTACAACTCGTCCCCATAAATGGGGATCTTGTTATTCTAAAAGCTGAGCGTTGCAATTGTTCTGCTCTTCTGATAGAAAACTTCAAGAACAGCAGAGAATAGCAAAGAATTGTGTGATGGAAAGAAAGAAAGCTTTTATATACATGTGTGTGTGTGTGTGTGTGTGTGTGTGTGTGTGTGTGTGTGTGTGTGTGTGTGTCTGTGTGTGTGTCTGTGTGTGAAGCAGAAAAACAATTTACAATAAAAAAAAAGGAAGAAAATGAAGCAGAAAGACCTGAAGAATGGCTGACTTAGGGAAAACTCGAAGAAATGCCTCCATTGACTTTTACTGTGTTCTGGAGCTTGTGAACCTTAACCCAGCATGGCCAAGTCTTTTTCATTATCTTCAATAAAGAATGTTTCTCTTTGTCTTGCTGTGATAAAGACAAAAACAAATAAAATAGAATGAAATAAAATTAAAAAATAAAACCAGAAAACCCGCTCACACTTTGGTATTTCCTTGTCTTGTAAACAAATTCTGCACATCAAATTTTCTTATTCTCACCAAAAAAGTGCAGTCTTTTCATTTCTGATTTGTTTATACATATCCTTAACCCTTTGAATCCCGACCCCCTGTTGAGTACAGATCTCCCACCTTGGGCTCCTGCTGTTCATCTCTGCTGTTCATGTCTTTGGCCAGTATACTAACTTCTATGTGAAAGTGCATATACCCGGACAATAATAAACTAATCACGACTGACTATTAAAGGATGAAAAGTTTGGTGGATTTTGGCAATAATTCTGGAGTCTTTTTGTTTTATCCAAATCTGTAAATTTTTTTTGCTAAATGTTAAATCCCAATAAAGCACCATATAACATGTACTGGCTGGGTCACGGCAAAGAGGGGGGATATGATATTGAAAGACCCGAAACCCCTAATGAACTTGGGATGAAAACATCATTAATGATGCGTACCAAAGAATACAATAGATGCATTTTATGAAATTGAAAAAAAAATGCACAAAATTCACTATTTTTTCTATAATGCTGAATGTGTTAAAATTATTCAACTTTTTAACAGGAAAAATCTCAAGATGACATTGCTACAAAAATTGCTGCAAAACATTGATTTATTTAAAATGGAATCAATTATGACATGTCTCTAATTTGTATTTAGATACATTGTTATAATGAATAAGAATAAATTCAACAAGAAAGTTAAATGCTTACATATGAAATATTTATAAGATAATCAATAATGTTAATAAGATAATCGATAAATGCAAAATAATTTCAGAAACACAAACTTTAATAAATTAGAAAGTTTATTAATAATAAGGTTAATTTATAGTCTAAATTAATCAAATAACACTCTAAAAGACCCAAAGTATGTTCTACCAAGAATACACAAAGCAGACATTCAAATGTAATCGATCCTATCTGTAATTGGCAGTACTTCCCATAGTCTGGTGAAAACCATAGCAAGAATTTTAGCAGCACCTCTTGGAACAGTTAGCCCATCACAACTTACAAGGTAACCAAAAAAGTTCTGTCCGTTTTTTGATTAGTCATTGAATGAAGTTGAAATATATACGAAATGCGTGTAGCAATTGTTTTCAAATTCAGACAGCCGGAAGTAGGAACATCAGACGTTATAAAAAACACACGCACCGTGCCCGGCCATCAGTTATAAGCCGGACAGCTTTGAGAAGGATGGAAGTGTCTAGAGATCTCATTCGGGGCTGTTTGCTTTACGACTTCAAAGTGGGCTTATCAGCAGCAGCATCAAGTCGCCGAATATATCAAGCGTTTGGGGATAGTGCTGTGGATGAACGCACTGAAAGACATTGGTTTTGAAAATTCAAGTCGGGAGATTTGTCTCTCCATGATGAGCCTCGCAGTGGACGACCACAGGTCTTGAATGCCGGAGTTCTGAAGGCGGCCATTGAAGAGGACAGTAGTCTAATGTGTGGTGAACTTGCAAGACAGTTCAACGTTTCCGATGAAACAGTTAGACTTCACCTGCACCGCCTAGGTAAGACGTACAAACTGAGCAAGTGGGTTCCGCAAACGCTGTTGGAGGTCCACATGTGACAACGAGTGGCAGCCTGCGTATCGCTGCTTTCTCACCACCGTATCGCATCCTTATTCAATCGAGTGCTTACCAGTGATGAAAAATGGGTTCTGTACGAAACTCCGAAGCGTTCCAGACATTGGTTGTCTCCTCAGGATTCTGTCCCTCACACCACAAGACAGCCACTGCATCCATGCAAGATTATGCTTTGTGTCTGGTGGACAGATCGTCAAGTGCTTTATTATGAACTGCTACCAACGTGCCAAACGGTCACTGGAGACCTATATTCGCAGCAATTGAAACGTGTGCAACAGGCATTGTGCCAGAAGGAGCCAGCACTGGCGAATCGCAAAGATGTGCTTTTCCTCCATGACAACGCCAGGCTGCATGTCGCGCGAGTGGTCAGGGATATCATACAGCAACTTGGGTGGGAGACTTTGTGCTATCCACCTTATTCACCTGACCTTGCGCCATCCGATTACCACCTCTTCCACTCCCTGGATAATCATCTTCGTGGGAAATCCTTCACCAATGAAGCAGACTTGCGCAAAGCCCTCACAGACTTCTTTGTGTCAAAACCCCCCGAGTTCTACCACAAGGGCATTGAACAGCTGGAGACACGTTGGCAGAAGGTGCTGGATGCCGATGGCGATTACTTCGAAGACTAAATATAAGTTACACATACTGTGAAGCGTTTTCTTTTTTTCCTTTAAAAATGGACAGAACTTTTTTGGTTACCTTATTTATTTTCAAATTTTCATGTTGAATTTTCACCTATATTGCATATGATCCATTATTGTATATAATTAGGTTACAATAAAATTTGTATTTTATAGGAATAATACCTTATGATATTTGAGAGTGGTGGTGGGGGCCCCTTATCATAGATTTGAGGCATATCATAGATTCAGGGACCCCATACCATAGATTCAGTCAGGGCCCACGAGACCCTTGCACTAGTATACCAGTTTAAACCAGTAGTTTTCAATATGTCAGAGATGTACATAGATAATTGTAATAGGGAAATTAGCTTTTTCTGTACAGGAAACATTTGATATTCATTCATCAAACTCTATTACTGAAATTCATAAAATTTATGTATAGAAACAGCATTTGTGAAATTTATGCATATAAACAGCATTTATGAAATTTTTAACATTTTTTCTGGAGATTTGCATTTTTCAAGTTCACTAAGTGTTATAGCTCTTTCTAATTTTGATGGATATTTCCTACCAAATCTTTTGTTTTTGGTGGAAAGTTAGTTTCTTTATTATATCATTATTTTCTCTTGAAAATTGAGATTCGTAACTTTTTTGCATTTTATCCTTGACTGCCAAGAGGTAATTTTGTTCAAGATACCAGCACTAGGACAACTATCAACCAAGACTAAAGAGCTTGTCCTGCCCTTAGGATATGGGTTGGGGGAATTATATTCAGATGTCCATGGTTCAAGAGTTCATCATCTAGTACTACATTCAGGGAGGTAACATAGGGCTATGGAAATAGTACTGACTATAATAAGTTTTAACTTAGTATAAGTCACAATGACCACTACCAGATGAAATATCAGGGGTGAACATACTTTTACATTGAGGGTTATCATGAAAAATAAATAAATAAATAAAATGAAAAAAATTAAAGTTAAATAAAATCAAAGAGACTTAAGATATAATTAAAGAAAAAAAAATTCAAATTGTATAAAACTTTGCAAAGCTTACATGTTGAAAGGTCGACACAGAATGACATTGGCCAAAAATTGTTCAACTTTTGCCATTAAGAATGATAGTAATCAAGCTTTAAAGGGCAAATCACCCACCCAGCTACAAATTAGCGGAAGAGTCACTAAGGAATTCATTAAACAAAGGAAAAATCAAAGAGATTTAGCATTTGGGGTCATTTCTCAACCTCCTAATAATACAGGGCTTTAAAAAGTAAAATTCTTACTCAAAGAAAGAAAAGTTCATCCAATAGAACATGGCCGGTTTACTTCATCTGTAGCCATCTGCAAATGGAGAGAAAAGAAAGAAAAAGTAGGTAATCAGCCAATACAATCCTTACCCATGCACATACATATATATATATATATATATATATATATATATGTGTGTGTGTGTGTGTGTGTGTGTGTGTGTGTGTGTGTGTGTGTGTGATTTGGCAGCAACTTTTCTTTTAAACATGTTGTGTTGAATATCAATGTGTTGAATATGCAGGACTCTGTTGTCTTTGACATTCAACACAACATGTTTAATATATATATATATATATATATATATATATATAGTTGTATATTTAGGCAGCAATCCTTCGTTTATGCATGTTTCATTAAAAACGACAGACAAGGTACTACGGTTAAGCTTTTTGTTTAATTTTTCTTGTGTTCGAGCAAGAGCTTTCTTTTCTGGACAAAGGGTGTGTAAAAACCGTCCAAATGTTTTATAGTACCGAACGCTTTCGTCTATACCTTTAGCCATTATCAAGGATGATTCGATTTTTCAGCTTAACTGAGTGCGTGCATTATGTGTATGTTTTAGTGTGTTGTAGAGATGTTTTTTAATTTACGAATACGGTTAGCACATTGTGGCCTTGTTCGTAGTTAATATTGTTAAGAGTTGGCTTTTTCTTTTTTTTATTATTAAAGCTTCCATTATTTTTAATCTTTTTTTACAGGTGGATGCAGTTAATATATTTGTGTTTTCTACTAGTATGTTTCTAATGGAGTCTGGTAAATTTTTGTGTCTGTTTAAATGGGTTCTAATGGAGCTGTGATCATATAGGTGTAACGTGAGGCGTCTGGATAAGTATGTAGTTGTGTAACCGATGTAATTATTTGTGAGTCCGGTTTGATCAAGAACACAGTTCCTTAAGGGGCATTTGAACTCATTGATAATGTTTGTTCCTTGTAATTTTGACTTAGCTGGTGTGTTGTTATTTTTAAGGATAAGGTTAGCTGTCTTAAATTTGATCTGAAAGAGTAAAAAGTTGCATAGAGCAACAAAAGACTGGAAGTTGTGGAGAGCCATGATTGCTCACGTCCTAAAAGGACGTGGCATATAAAAGATATTTGATCGCCTAAGCGTGTATCATGCATGGCACATAACTGACTATGATTTATAGAAAAGTCACAGGGTGGCCACTTTACAATGGTGGGTAAGTGACTGAAGCTGAGTTGCCATATAATAATTGAATCTTATCAAGGTGCAGGGGCATCGGACCATATGTGGCAGCAATATTTTAAGCATGGATGAATGGTAGACTTATAACTATGCAAGATAGATTTGAGAGAAAAAATTGTCACGTATGGTACAGTGAACTGACTTTCTTAGCAGCTGAGCTAGCAATAGATGCAATATAGTCTTTCCACTTCATGTCAGCTGAGAATGTTAGCCCGAGAAGGCACAACGAGTCACTTTTCTGGAGGTTATCAGAGCGAGGCCTCACAGATGATTAATGGAGAGAAACTTAGTTTTGGAGGCATTAAAATTGACAAGCCATCTTTTGGCCCAGTTAACAAGTCTTCAGGCTGTTTTGGAAATCAGCTGCCATTTTGACTTTGTCGGACTGACCAGCCTTAATATGGAGGCAGGAGTAAATGGTTGCGTTGTCAGCGTAGATGTCAATTTAAGAGCTGATATCATCGGAAAGGTCGTTAATGAAAATTAAAAACAGTGTAGGACCAAGGATGGAGCCCTAGGGGTCACCTGCATTAGGACGAAAGGGTCCAGACAAGTGACTATTAAGGATAACTTTCATTTCACAATTTGATAGGAAAGACTGTGCTGAACATGTTCACCATAGTCTATAAATATAGAATCTAGCACAGTACGTAATCTGTTCAATGAAACCGCCTTAAAGATTAACACTCACGTGTCAGACACTCTACTGAATCTGACTATATCGCCAATACCACTAGCAGCAGCTGTTCCGTAATTCTTCAGTCTTCGATATCAGAGGTTGGCAGTGAATATTCGGGAAAAAAACATGGCCGCCTTTATACACGTCGCTTTGAATATTTTGAGCCTTCTGATTGGTTAACTCTTCTATTGGTGAACTATAAAATGAGTCAGCTCATTTTGGTTCGCTCACTAGTATACAAAATGTACCCAAAAACTCCAACAGACTGGATTAACTCAAAAATGTCTGTGGAGACACTAACTTTTCAGCTTGTGGGGACGACCTGAATGCCCGACCCTGTCAAAGGCTTTTGAGATGTTTCATGGATACATGGACCGAGCGTGTGAGCAACGATGAGGTCTTAGAGTGGTTGCCAACAAGGGGGAGGCTTATACTTAATATCAGGAAGAGGAAGCTGAGGTTTCTGGGACACACAATGAGGAAGGAGGTCCTGGAGAATCTGATACTCACAGGTCGAATAGAGGGAAAAAGAGACAAGGGAAAAGAACGCGTGACATATCTGGCGGGCTTAAGCAAATGGATGACAGAACGTGGTCTGGGGGGGTGCAGAGTGAAGGAACTTGTTGAGATCTGCAAGGGATAGAGGGAGGTGGTGGAGAGCCATAATCGCCTATGTCCTGAAAGGAGATGGCACATACAAAGAAAAGATTGCTACATCCGGGGCCTCACCATTTTTATCTAGAGCATGATAGACTCTTTCCGCCATTATCGTGAGGACATCAGCAGTTGACCCGGAGAAATGAAAGCCATATTGCTTGTCTGAGAAAAGGCCCTGTGCTGAAAGATGATGAACCAATTCAGCATTGATTAGGACCTAGACGGGCCCTTCTATCTACCAAAGAGAGGTAGAAGGCTAAAAGACCGATAGTTAGAAAGGTCGGACAGTTCATCAGAGTTCTTAAAAATTGGAAAAACAGACGATGACTTCCAGCAGTGTGCCGGAGAAAACATCGTTAGATCTGTTATAGACAAGCGTATGGTTGCAAGACAGAAATACGACAACAGCCGAAATAGATTTGCGTGATTTATTTCAATAGGAACGTGTGGGTTTGGGACAGCTACCTTGTGGTATAGTTCATAAGCCGGCTGCCGATCCGGGTTGATCACTCATAGTCGTTCTCACTGGTTGTGCGTATGTTCTTACTGGTTGTGTACTATTACTACTACTAACGTAAAACTAATTATGTTGGTGTGACAACTTGCCAGAAGAGCTAACACCTTAGACAAAGAAAAAGAAAAGAAAAAGAAAACCAAAAGGCAAACACCTACCAATACAATAAAGTAAAGTGCTAAACGACCAGATTAATTAGGCAAGGCAAAACCCGTTTTAAAGCGCCGACACCCAGTCGCTACTCAAGTTTCACGCCACTGCGATTTTCAGACGACAAGAACACCTATATATATATATATATATATATATATATATATATATATATATATATATATATATAACACAGTATATATCACTGCAGTAAATTTGTGCTCTGGTTCTTGCAACATTTCCCCATTCTCGGCAGATCGTCTAATGTTACAGTGTGGAATACCGACAAACAAAAGTGATGGAAAGAAAAAGAAAAAGACTCTCAATGAATTCGACGAGATAAAAAAAAAATATTCTAAAATTCCCAGCATCCCTCAGTCGTGCGCATGCGTAGTCCTACCAAGATAACAAATTTAGTTCGATGAAGTCCTGAAGGACGAAACGCATCACCAATAATTCTTTTCCACTTTGTCGTACAATTTCCCCGATACTGTTCTTGGTATATAAAGATATATATCGTTATCTCTTATATATATATATATATATATATATATATATATATATAATGGACAAAGTCAGAAAATTATTTTAAGACATTTTTATGTTTATACATTCTTTTTATAGATACAAATATTTAAGTAAATGCTCTGTTTTATAATAAACAGTATTAATAACATTTACCGGCCTGAATTTATTATAAAACAGAGCATTTACTGTATATTTGTATCTATAAAAAGAATGTATAAACATAAAAATGTCTTAATATATATATATATATATATATATATATATATATATATATATATATGAAGAAATATAGTCTTAAAGTGTGCTATATTTATGGGATAAAGTGCTCAATATCAGCGATAGAGGTGGCCCGATGATTGCATCTAGCATGAAACAGACTGTCGCCTCTAAGTGTTGACTTCTATGTTCACTTTTATATATATATATATATATATATATATATATATATATATATATATATATATATATATATAATTTCAATTAAATCGTTTTACACCCATACTAATTCTACACGTTCTACGATCCAGGAATATTTCAAAAAGTTGATTAAAAGGTTATATTAACATTCCTTATTTTTCTTAGAGGAGATCACCACTTCTAAATTTTAATCCACAAAACCCGTTCATTGATTACAAAATTAAATAGTGATAACCCCAACATAAATACATGCAATTCAACTCTAGAAATCTTATAGAAAAACCAAAAAATAACATTCCCAATTACTACTAAAGCTAACTCTACAATTTTTACCTACTCAAATGTAATATTATCCCCCATCTCTATCTTCCCTCCCCTACGTCTCACTCTTAGGACGCTTGTGAGATGATGTGCCTAAACTCTTGACCGATGTGTATCAGCGAAAAAAATGTCCACAGACCAATCAACATTAAACACCCGGTCCATTTATCACCAAACTGCTATCAACAAGCACTATTGTTTCACTCCGACACCTATATATATATATATATATATATATATATATATATTTTATTTATGTATATATTTTTCTTCTCGAATAAATTGAAAAAAGGAAGTGACGTTTCACATCCGGCTTGCCTACAAGCAAGATTGTTCATAACCATTTTCGACTCTCACCCGTCGATGTGCAGTTGAAATGCACTGAAACCAAGTTGCATCTTTGTAGTGAGTAAAATGGTTTTGTCTATATGATAAAATTATAATAAATAAATAATTATCGCTCTACTATCGGTATCGAGCCCTCTTTTGGATTAATGGTGTGAACGTTGGAATTAATATATTACTTTCGTTCTCATCGCATATATATATATATATATATATATATATATATATATATATATATATATATATATTCCGTCCCCCCGGAATAAATAGTTGTTTAACCCCTGTTGTCCGGGTTTGTCTCTAAATCACCCCCTACCTTTTAAGCCATTTTTCGAATAAATGTTCTTCCCCCGACCCTTCCCGTTGTTGTTGTTATTGTTGTTTTTTTGTTTGTTTGTTTTTTTTGGTTTGGTCTTTTGTTTATTGACTATAAGTATACCGTTTCCTTTTTTTACCTCTTTAGCCGGCCTTCCCTGACGATCCGCTTAGGTGAAGCCTTGGTAGGTTTGTCTGGTTCTCTAGGTTTAACTAGGTCTGCTCTACTTATTGTATTGAGCACTTTATTTAGTTAGTTGCGTAATCGTATCGGGTTTTTTTCTTTGTGCTTTGGACCCGCATGCTGAACGATTGTTTTCGACAGGCGTTTATCGGGTTATCTCCCCCTCGTTTCCTAACCCTTCAACAGGGGTCTCTCTCTCCCACGTGTATAAATACTCGTTCACCCTTCTCTCTTTCTCTTTTCTCTGCTTACGAGCACGTGCGAGCAACTATCTCGATTTCGGCCGCGGGCCGAAACCTCGCACGTGCGGCGAGGTATATAAAACTTTCTCTTAAAATTTCCAATATGTGAACTCTTATACACAACCAGCGTTTCCCATATTCTGGGAACACGCTAAAACAAAATTCACCCCGTACGGACATTCAACATTCAACACACACACACGATTTTCCATACAGACACTGTAACATTTTATTCATGTCTTAAATGTATTTGTAACTCGTGTTTTAATCTATTCGTTAATAATATATATTTGTTTTGTACATATATATCGGTCTTGTTTGTTTATTCGTCTTCTTTGGACTCCATTAAAGTCCAACATTACTATGTAGCGGGACCGGTCAGCAGGAAGTCTTAGTCCAGAGATTTTCATTGTCATATTCACCCGCCGGTCCTCTACACGTTCATGTTCTCGGCTCTTTCTTTTTTTATACCTTTTTTTCCTTCGATATTGATTTGATCATTTGCAAATCAAGAAACCGAAGTTACTTATAGTTACTTATACTTATAAGATTACTACTACCTATAACCAGTGAGAACTCCGGTGAACTTTGAACATAAATCCCCAAGGCCCATAAAAATTAATATGAGATTACATTATGTTCATCTCTATGTCTGCTGAGTGGATCTTGGTCTCAATTGAAATAGTTTTGTCATTAGACAAAAATCCAGTAACTTTGAACGAAAAAGCGCATCCGCGCCTAACACTCTATCCCTCTCACTGTAACCCCAAGGTGGCCAAATCTCGGCGGCCGATGTATATCTGTATCTAGGTATCTCCACTAATTCGTGATACCTAAGGTTTAAAATTAATTTTTAGAAATGAAAAAACTTTCTTGACGCTTTCATTTTAGCTTTAATTGAAAGCTAAGGGATTAATTTTTCTAATTCCAGAAAGCAAAATACTGTGGTGTATCTTAGATAGAAATTAGAGAAGCGATGTTAAATGGGGTAACGTTAAAGCCCAACTAGGAGTATTAATATCACTGTACCGTGTGCGCATGCGTGTGTTATGAGGGACCAGTCGCTATAGGCGTGTTCTAAGTAAATATGAAGACATTTCTGCCTGATGGAGCGTTGTATTTGCATACACATGCGCGCATGCACCCCACACACACACTCACAAGTATATCTATACAGGGAGTGCAAAAGTAGGTATACATCAATAAAAAACCGTGTGCACAAAAACGTATTATATTGATTATACAAACATATCAATAATAAACATATCAATAATAAACATATCCACCCCTCAAATGTTTAAACTGTTTGCCTCGTCATTAACACACTCCTATTTATCTGCAAAACATTTATTATTTATTAAAAAAAAATATATCTTTGAAAAGACTAAAAATCTTTTTTCTTGCATATTCCAACCTCTTTATTTTTTTATCGATCTCTCCTGCTCTCAGTCTCTTCCAAGCTCATCATACATACAGGGGGGGGGGCAAAGTAGGTACGAAAAACGAAACGTGCGCACAATACTTATTATATTGATTATACAGACATATCAATAAACATATAAATAATAAGCATATCAATAGCATACCGATCAATAATAAACATATCAACCTTTCAAATGTTCAAACTGTTTACCCGTCATTAACGCACTCCTCCTCTTTATCTGTAAAACATTTATTATTATTATTTATTAAAATTAAAAATAAACGTATCACGATAAAAATTATGAAAATAAAAAATATTAAAAATGATTTGAATGTATTCTGGTATTAACTGAATCCTAGAACCACCATTATAATATTGGCAATACTGTATACCTACTTTTACAGCCTCATATATATATATATATATATATATATATATATATATATATATATATATATATATATATATATATATGTATTTTCGCTTCCAGCGTCTCGTATGCACGAGTTTGTCGTTGCTTGGAAATTTTCAATGTAAACATAAACAGACTACCAATATTGTCTTGTCCGTGTATTGGTTAAGATATTATAATGTGATTGCCATCTTTGATAATGGCTTATGTAAGCCGAAAGATTAGATAGGATTAAAAAAATATGTATCAATATTATGATTTTCTTTCTTGTTTTAATTAATGTTATTAAGCTTATCAGACGATATGAAAAGAATTTACATAAAATAAATAGACAAAACTTGTTTATATTATTTAATGAAATATGCATCAATATATATATATATATATATATATATATATATATATATATATCCAAGTCTAGGATTGGTTTATACGGAATCACTTGATAAGACACCGGAGGTGTTGAAACAAAATGGCTATTTTTGTAGTGATTTTATAACATATTTATGTTATAATTTTTAAATAAACAATTATATATGTATATATATATATGTGTGTGTGTGTGTGTGTGTGTGTGTGTGTGTGTATTTTTAAGATATTTTTATGTTTATACATTCTTTTTATAGATACAAATATTTAAGTAAATGCTCTGTTTTATAATAAACAGTATTAATAACATTTACCGGCCTGAATGTCCGAGAAATTTTCATAGGCCGGTAAATGTTGTTAATACTGTTTATTATAAACAGAGCATTTACTTAAATATTTGTATCTATAAAAAGAATGTATAAGCATAAAAATGTCTTAAAATAATTGTCGGACTTTGTCCATTTCATAATATGTATGTATTTATGAATGTATATACACTCGTACAATGTTGATTAGAGTTTGAGAATTAATATAGGTATGCGTGTGTAAAGTGTATTTTTTCCGGAAAAGACAAGATTCTTGCAAGCAAATAGAAAGTCAGTTAAATGCTGTTTGCTCGCCATAAATGGCATCATGATATTCGAGACAACCACCATTTGCACAGAAACCAATTTTCTTTCACGACGTCTTCCTCCTTCTACCAAAATAACCATCCAACGCAATGTTACTTACTGAGATAACATCATAAATATTGTTGTTACTATTACTAGCTTCTTCCTCGATTACAAACAATCAGATGAAGAAGTGCGGACATTTTCAGTAACAACATGTCCTCATTGTTTTCCTTCATTCCTCTTTAGTCAGAAACATTTTCCTTCCTTCTTCCTAAACCTCTTCAAGAACCGATCTTGTCTTTTCAGCTTTTCATTTTTCAAATCTCTTTCATTTTTTTCTTTTTTTTTTTTCCTCTCGCATTTTCTCTTTCTTCTCTCTACCTTTTCTCTTTTTCACTATTTTATTTATTTTCCTCTGAATGTGCGGGTGGTAGCGTCTAGGAATGAGAAATCGGAGCTGAGTTCGAATTCCAGTCCAGGTTGATATATTCAGTTTACGTTCAAATATCCTTGGGATAAGTATGAATCCATCACTTCTCCCTCCAGCTGTGGGTTAAATAGCAGAGTAGACGGGGCTTGCTAGTCATAGTCGGTAAGTAGCCGAGGAGAAAGGCAATTCTGAATTCAAAACAGTAACAACCAAATCAAGGGTGCATCGCCCCTGAAAGCCACTCCTGCCATGGTTACGGTGGCGACATCTGCATCAAGATATTGGGTGTGGTTAATGGCAAAATTTAACTCACCAGATCTGGCACTGAACTGCAATAGTATCATGCAAATTACCCTTCATAATGAGCAATGGATGAAATGAAATTATTTTCAGTATTTACATTAGTCGGACTATTGTCCTCATCTTTGTCGCCATATTTGTCACAACGTTTCGGCCGTTGTACGCTCCGGCCTTCTTCAGGTGATTGGAATTTCGAACCGAACCCTTTATTCCGATCACTGGGGTAGACTGTTCTAGTTCCACGATCCCCAGTGATCGGAATAAAGGGTTCGGTTCAAAATTCCAACCACCTGAAGAAGGCCGGAGCGTACAACGGCCGAAACGTTGTGACAAATATGGCGACAAAGATGAGGACAATAGTCCGACTAATGTAAATACTGTACATAATACCTCATCTCAGAAATATAGACAGACTCTGAAATTATTTTGTCAAATAGAAAGAGCGGGAACACTTTGTGTCTCCTAATATATGCACAACAAGAAGGGGCATGTGGATGCTATGGAGCGTACGGACAGAGCATCTAGTTAGTTTTTGTCTTTGGTGATAGGGGCTTTTTACAGTGAGGTTCACCCTGTACAAAATCCAGGGGCAACTCGAAGTAGAGAGTTACAGTGTAAGAGGCAGTTTACGCGGATATGTGCGGAAGATAACTGTTAATCCTAGACTTGAACAGGATAAGATTGTAGCGATCCGGGAAGCATCCTCTTGGGAGTCGGTTGCACAAAACAATAGTTCGCGGGAAGAACTTGTTCGAGTGGAACTTGCCGTATAATACGGGGTCGGGTAGCTGTTTCCCGAGACGAAACTCTGCCCTTCGACATAGCCCCGTCCGGGGATCCTCTCTGCCTCCGGGAAGAGAGTTTGACCAGCACAGACGGGGACGAATTTCCAACTGCAGACCAACATACAGTATGTACTACTGTATTTAAGTGAATGGGGACATACCGATTAATGCCCGTACGAAGTTATCCTTAATATATATGAGGGGTGCTCTCGGCTTGACCCACCTCTCCGAATCTGACCAAATGACCAAACATTAGGAATTTGGGGTAGGTTAGAGAACTTTTCCGAACCCTGTTGCGAGATCCACCTCTTTGCGAGGTGTATGAAATTTTCATAGTCAATATTTGTGGGCTCATGGAACATTTATCCCGCAAACAATATGGCGGACTCATGTGAGTCCGGGTAAAAATATAAAGCATGAAACATGAAATTTAAAGGAAAAGACATTGAAACCAGCTATAAGAATGTGCTTGTTTTTGTGTATGTGTGAATCAAGCGTGTGTGATACACGTGTGTGTAAGTGCTAGAATTTAGTCAACAGAGGACCAAGGAAGCGAATGTGCCCCATCGTCAGCGTACTTTATCAACATACGACTACATCAGGAAACAAGAGGAAAAAAAAGAGAAAGAATAAATCTGCCTTTTTACAGAGTTAAATAACGCCACCTAACGAGCCCTTTTGACGGAGCCAAGTGGGGTAACTCAGTACTTTGTTATTGATTTATTTGTTTGTTTAATGGCACATCAACCCCTTATGGGTCATTTAACGCTGAAATTTAATTTTCTTGTGAGTTTTGAAGTAATAAAAATATGATGTTATTCTGCTTTCACAATAGAGTACATGGTAGATGATACTCAGCTTTTTTGCATAGACTTGTTTGTGCGGACATAATTACTAGAGGCAGTGATATTTGTGTTTTATGTTGTAGTTTTGTTAAAGTTATACTTTAGAATATAGTTTGATTTAAGAAATTGTATGTTTTTATATATGATTAATGTCCTGAAAGATTTATTTCATGCTGGTTAGTTGATTTTGTTTAACAGCATGTCAACATCTCTATGGGTTATTTAATGTCGAAATCGAAATATTTTGAACACACTTTTATGGCTTCAACTAAATATATTTTGAGTTCAATTGTATGTCATCAACTACAGATAAAATGTATTGTTGGTCATTTGCTATAAAATGTATTGTTGGTCATTTGCTATAAAATGTATTGTTGGTCATTTGTTATAAAATATATTGTTATAAAATGCATTTTGGTAATTTTACTATAAATATGTAGTGTTGGTCATTTTTTGATATAAAAATGTATTGTTGGTGTTTTTATTATAAAAATATATTTATTACTTTAGTATTTTGTTTTTGTTTGGAGGTTCACTATTTTCCTATAGTTGACACCCTAACAGGTGCTACCAATTCGAGTTACGGTGGGTCTAAGAACAACCGCAATTAAGAGGTGGTTCCCCGCTCCTCACAACCTCCCATCTTCCGATCAGAGACCTTGCTGCCGGATGTAGTTTATCGTCATACCCAGGACTCTGTTATTGAAAAATGTTCTATATTTGAGAAAATCTGTATTGAATACCTCATAATTTTTGTTGGGATGAAGATTTAGAATTATTTTTAGATTTCTTTTTTTATTCATTTTCTCAAAGACTTTCTTTTCTTCTTCTTCAAACGCATGCATCATGATGATTTGTTGTCGTATTACGCACAAAATTAAAAAAAAATTTATTTCTTCCTTGAATGGTTGTGTTCTTTTACTTTAAATGTTTAAAAAAAAACTCTTAAATTTAATATTAAAAACATTTTTTTTATTAATTTTGAAAGCGTTATAAAAATGGCTTTAACCTTTTTTCGATGTTTGTTTTTAGAACACCTGATATATTTTATTAAGTGTGTGAAAACCTTTACAGTGCTCTTTATTTTTCTTAAATTGTTGATATCAATGTGCTTTAGGTCGCATATATCACTAAGTGGTATAAAAAAAACGGTGGACCAAAAATATCACACAACTTTTTCGATGTGTTTCTTTGTTTCTAATTTCTGCTGCGTTAAAGAAAGACACATAAATTTAACAAACGGATCCTATCATGATTCAAACATCGGACCTGATGATAACCAGGCAAATGGTATATCTGTAGTGGACCGGGGTGTGAAGATGAGGATGATATCTCTTGGTTAAGATTTCCTGCTGGCCGGTCCAGCTACATAAGAATGTTGGACTATAATGGAGTCCAAAGAAGATAAAGAAACAAACAAGACCGATATACATGTACGCAAACAAATATATATTAATAACAAATTACAATGACATGAAGGGTTACAGAGTGTTTGTATGGAGAAGTTATGGTGAGAGTGTTGAGTGTCCGTACGAACGCGTATATTGTTTTTAGCGTGTTCCCAGAATATGGGAAACGCTGTATGTGTGAGAGGTCACATATTGGAATAAGTAAAAAAGAGAAAGTTTTTTTACCTCGCCTCACGCGCGAGGTTTCGGCTCAAGGCCTGAGTTGAAAAGAGATTTTATCTCATCTCCTCGCGAGATGACCGCCCGAGGTGTAAGCCGGAAAAGGAGGAAGAGGCGAAAGGTCAGCCAGTATTTATACTCGTGGGAGAGAGACCCCTGTTGAAGGATTAAGGAAATGAGGAGGAGATAACTGCGACATATCCATTACATCTGTGCAACACTGCTTGAGCAGAACCCAAAATATTAACTTGTAACATGCAAAGAGCTGATGAACGATATTTTAATCTGATGCAGAGCGCACAGATACTACATAATTCAAGTCATAGGATTAGGGCGCAATGATTTGGTTCTACGCATAAGGCACAGATACTACACTGATCCAAGGTAAAGAGCCATGTAATGAAACTTTATAAAAAACCGCGAAGATGTTTCTTCTTCTTCTTCTTCTTCTTCTTCTTCTTCTTCTTCTTCTTCTTCTTCTTCTTCTTCTTCTTCTTCTATGTGCTGTGTCCCTTCAGGATATTGGCGGTCATGGCTCTCCACAATTTCCTGTCCTTTGTAGCTCTTAATAACATTTGTCTTTATGTCATCTCTCCCAAACCCTGCTCCACCATCCATTCGCTCAAGCTCACCTGCTAGGTTGTGCATCTGGCACTAATATTTTCAATCTGTCCTGTGAGTATCAATTTTTCCAAGCACTCTTTCCTGTACGCGAGAAATTTCAACTTTTTTGATGTTTAGTATAAGTTTCCTTTTTGTTACCATTTCCTATAGAAATTCTCTAGAAAATGCTCACATGTTTTGTCTATGATATTCTCAGCATCCTTCTGTAGAACTACATTTATGTTGCTTCAAGTCTCTTCTTCATCTGTGAGGAGATTATTCAGCATTCAATACCATATCGGAGGAAGGGTATTACATAACA
>OZ038511.1:6802825-6817825 GCA_964036315.1 Acanthosepion esculentum
TCCTTTTCATTTATCTTTTCTTTCTCTTTTCTTCTTTATTCTACCCCTTTCTTTTTCTATTTTCTTTCATTCGTATATAATCTTGCTTCTTTTTATCCATCTCTTCTTTCTTTCCTTTTTACTCACCTTTGCATGTTTTCTCTTATATGTTTTTCTTCTTCATTCTTTTTCTTTTTTATTATTTCTTCATCTGGATGAATCTTCTTTCATATTCACTTTTTAACCTTTTTTCATTCTCTTCTTTTACTTATTTCTTTTTTCTTCAGTTTCTTCTTTGTCTTTTTTAATATTTATTCTTCTGCATTTAGTTTTTATTTATTTCTATGTATTGAATGTTTTCTTTTAGTCTTCTTTCTTTACATCCTTTTATTCTTTTCTCTCTCTCTCTCTCTCTTCCTTTTCTTTTCTCTCTCCTTTTCTTTTCTCTCTTCTTTTTATTCTCTTTTTCTTTTTCTCTCTTTTTCTTTTCTTTTTCTCTCTTCTTTTTCTTTCTTCTTTTCTTTTTCTCTCTTTTCTTTTTCACTCTTCTTCTTTTCTTTTTCTCACTTCTTTTCTCTCTTCTATTTCATTCTCTCTTTTTCTTTTCGTCTCCACTCTTTTTCTTTTCTTTTTCTCTTTTTTCTCTTTCTCTCTTCTTTGCTCTCTTCCTTTTCTTTTTCTCTCTTCTTTTTTTATTCTCACTTTTTTCTTTTTCTCTATTTCCTTTGATTTTTCTCTATTCTTCTTTTCTTTTTCTCTCTTCTTCTTTTCCGTTCTCTCTTCTTGTCTTTTTCTTTCCTCTTTTTTTCTCTCTTCTTTTTTTTCACGCCTTCATTTATTATTCCACCTCTTTCGAGCTATTCCCACCCTCAGTTTTTCTCTCTCTCTCCATTTGTCTTAGCCATCCCTTCCTTTGCCTCTGTCACCCTCTATCTTCCTCTCTTTTATCTTGTTTCTCCTCATCTTTGTTGTTTACACCTTCTCTGGTTTCTTTGCAGCCACATTACTCCCCTCCATCTTCTGACCCCCCCCCATCTGCTTCTGTCTTCCCCATCCCCGTCTCCCACTCTTTCACTGTATCCTTTTTCTTCCATTAGAATACTTAACCACCTGTAGAATTATCTCTTCTTTCTCTTTCTCCTGCTGCATCATTCCCTCTTATTTATTATCTGTTGCTGTGAAGGCGCAGAAAAAAGTATACTGGCCTATCTGTTGCCATGGCAACAACATCTTTTAATAGCCGGTAAAGAGAATTAAACTCCTACTTCATAAGTTAGTCACTGTTGTTGTTGCTGTTGTTGTTGTGCTGACTCTCAGATCAAAAACCATGTGGCGCTCAACCACATGTGTTTTCTTGCTTAACAAAATTCTTCACCTTCTTTCTTCTGCTTTTTCCTCTTCTTTTTTTTTCCTTTTTAAAGAGAAAAACTCTTTGAAATCCTGGCTTTTCATTATCCTATTTTCCCCTTACATTGACGAATCTTCAAGTTACGCACTTCCATAGATATAAACAACGCCAGTTTGCAAATATTGAACAACGCCAGTTCAGTAATTCAGTCAGCTGTATATGGCATTACAGTGGGCTGCTCAGCATTGCCCTCTATAAACACAACAAAGTTGCTGTCTCTCTGTGTCATCATAGTGTTATTTGTGTTTATCTGTAGTTTTCACAAATGCATATGTTGAAGATAACTATCCAGCCCCCACCACCAACAATGTTATCTTCTTTAAAAAAATAAAAAGCTCACCATTGTTTGTTAAACAAATTCTTCTTTGCCTAAATATCTTATTACTTTTTAAGGCCTTGATAATTTTTTATAACTGTGCCATGTCCCTTCAGGAAGTTGGTGATCATGGCTCTCCACAACTTCCTATCCCTTGTAGCTCTCACCAATGTTTTTTTTTACTATCTCTCTCATTCCCTGTTCTTCCATCCATTTATTCAATCTTACTAGGTAGGTTACTCATCATTTCCCGCTACTCTTCCTGCCTTCGATATATCCTGTGAGTATTAAATTTTCCGAGCCTTCTTTTCTTATTATCTGTCCTAGAAATTTCAACTGTTTCTGATTCTATGTGACCATTTTGTTTCCATTCTGTCTTTTTCAATCGATGTTTTGTCATTTTTTCTGACTTTGTCTAGGAGTTCCTGCAGTTTTTTTTTCTGTGACTACCATCAATATGTTGTCATCCGCATATCTCGTGTTTTATCTTTTATTATTTACCTTTTGCCCATGGATAATAAATCCTGATAGGATATCTAGTTCTCCTGGGACTGACTTGCTGTAAAGATTGAATAAATCCAGTTAGAAGATACATCCTGTTTCTGTATACTTACAGCTGGAAGATCTTCGTCTATATGCTGTATCTCTTCAAGGTGTGGGCGATCATAGTCCTCCACAACTTCCTGTTCCTTTAAATCTTAGAAATGGTTGTCATTTTACTATCCCTCCTATTCCCTGTTCTGCCATATATTTACACAAGCTTATTTGATAAGTAAATGACTGTTTCCCTCTGTTCCTCTTTCCTTCATTATGCCCTGTGAGTGTCAAATTCTCCAAGTCTTTTGTAGCGGAGACTTACCTTGGAAATCCAAAAGAGCCAGAGTTGCATGTATGTTTTGCAACGGAGTGTAGAGATGGTGAATTGGCGAGCCTCGGAGTGAAGGTGAATCAGGCAGCACTTTGTGTTGACGGAAGTGATGGTGTCGCTTGTAGCCATTTTTATCGGGTGGTTCTGGGCGCTCATTGGCTGAGCGATGGCTGGGGTCAGGTCCATAAAAGCATGGTACACTCATTCAAGATCACCGCCCTCTGTGGGATCAGGTTGAGATCATAGACAAAGAACATCATTGGAAAATTTGTAAACTTAAGGAATCAGCACATATGCTAGGCCACAAAAATCTCCTGAGCCGACCAAGCATAGAAATGAATACAATATGGGAACCAGTAATAAGGAGTCCCAGAGAAAAGCGATAATAACAACAAAAATTGCAATATGAGCTCTGGTAAAAAAACATGCAATTATAACAGCAAAAATTGCAATATGAGCACTGGTAAAAATAGTTGCTGAAGACATTAGGTTTATAATACAGAGAAATTCATACACAGATGTCCTCAAGGACACATGGCACAGTGGATAAAGGTATTAGTTAGATCCAGTGACAGGACCCAAAGAGTGTGAGTTCAATACTTGGTTAAGGTGGTGGAGAACTTTGAGAGAGGAATTAACAGGAGATAACTGACATCCATTAGACATGGCATGTGGAACTAGAACAGTCTACCCCAGTGAGTGAAATAAGGGGTTCAGTTCAAGTTTCCAACCACCTGAAGAAGGCTGGAGCATACAATGGCCAAAATGTTGTGATAACCATGGTCTGGATAATGTAAATAATGTACATAATACCTCATCTCAGAAACATAGACAGATATTGTTTTGTCAAGTGGACCTATTGGAGTCATATATTTTTTTCTTTTCCGTGTGTGTTTCCAACCAATTTTCACACCTTTTTTCCTCATTATGTGTCCTTGAAGTGTCAACTCTATATGATTCTAAATATAATTGTCCTTTTTCTTTCCATTTTCCTTAAAACTTCCTCATTATTCACATGTTCAGTTCATGGTATTCTCAGCATCCACATATTCTTCAAATATTAACTTTAACTTAAAATCCATTTTAATAGAAGATGTTCATTAACTTTCCTCGATGCTACCATGCATGTGGTAGTCTTTGGAAGTTGTTTAATTCTTCCTTATTTTTCTCTTCTTTTTCTGTCTACTCATCTACAACACCGCACCCTAACAGAATCACAAGACTAAGTGTTAAGGGTTCTTGTTAATGGAACTAACATGAGAAAATCAAGACTGTAAGGGTTTTTTTTTTCTGTACTAATCATTGAACAAGCTTTTGATGGTTTCAATTTTAGCAGGCTTTAATACAAGAGAGAGATATTTCTAAATGAATTCATGCTGATTCTTGATTTTCTAAAATGATTGTTTGTTCACACCCAGAAATAAAGTTCCCATAAAAAAAAATAATTTCAGAAATCCTATTTTTTTCAGTGTCGGTTCTTTGCTCTTTTAAGGTCTAATAAGGTGCTAGTTCCTAAAGAAATTACCATAGTAGGTATACTATTGATTTACTATTGTTCACCCAGTACAAGCCCAAGAGCCAGTCAAAGTAGAGGTTTACTAAATAAGACTGTTTTAAGAGCATACAGGTAAGAATCAATAGGTGCATGTCATGCAGATATGTAGGATAGACAACAGTTGACCCTCAACTTATAGATGTAATGATTGTAGTGATTAGGGAAACATCCACTCAAGAGTCCATTGCATAAGGCAACAGTTCCGGGGAAGAAGCTGTCTGAGTGGAACTTCTTCTTTACCAATGGAATATGAAGGAAATGAAGATGAATTGACACAGTGTACGTGGATTGGTAGATTCTAGCTGTTGATGTTTGAACTGGTGGAAGCAAGGTTCGTAGTTTGCCATGAAAATAGTGATAGAGTAGTTAGAGGCTAGCAAAGTTTTGTCTGCAATAAAGAGGTTGTAGGGTGGAAAATGATTCATCACCCAAAAGACCGTGTAGATTCTTTTTAACATTGTTAAGGCTGAGGAGTGAGTGTTGGCCAGTTCCAGTTCAGATATGGTAGCAACAGCTCGTTTTGGCTCTGGTGTCGTTCCTTTTGAAAAGATAGAAAATTACAACACAAACATATTTGTTCTTTTATATAGTCTTCTTCTTTTTTTTCTAATGCGATCATGGCTCTCCACAACTTCCTCTCTTATGTTGTTCCAAGTAAGTTTTGATACTTTAATAGAGGAAAAAATATTTATGCATAAATATGTATCTCTTATTGAAAATATTCTGTCACCTTCAGTAAAACAAATGATATAATCCTTGTAATTTAGCAGGGCTTCAGGCTACACAGTGGTTTGTTGATTTTTTTAGCAGCATATCAACACCTCTATGGGTTATTTAATGTTGAAATCCAAATATTTTGTACATATATTTATTATTTTTGAGATAATAATGGTATAAGTTAGACCAGTCTTACTAATTAACCCATAGCTGGAGGGGAGAGGGGGATTCATACCTTTCCCAATGGTAATATAACAAACCCAACTGGAATTGGAACTTGTCTCTCCGGTTAACAATTCCAAGCCAATATCCTTCACACCACTTGCACATCCAAGCTTACAGCAAATGGTATTCCTAAGTGGTCACCCATATAGGTACTGAACAGTTTTGACATTGCTTAACTTCAGTGATCATACAGGACAGCATGTACTTCTCCAATTTTGTTGTAAACCTAAGAGAGTGCACTCACCCAGCTTTCCACTGACAAGCCAATGACAACCCCACATTGTGTTTCCATGCTCATTCATGTCTACCAGCAACTGGTTAAGGGCCTGCTGCACGTTCACACAGAAGCAAAAGATGCAAAGAAAAGAAATGTCAAGAGACGAGAACTCATAACCTGTTACCAGTGACATATATATGCCAGATATGTCATATATATATATGCCAGATATATGTCATACAGTGTAACCCGGATATAAGAGAAACCCTGATATAAGAGAGATTTTATCTGGTCCCAAATTAGAGCATGTGTTAATAAAACAAAATAGACCAAACCCGGATATAAGAGACTTCTTCTCCAGTCCCGACAACTCTCTTATATCCGGGTTACACTGTATATATATATGCCATATATATGTCATACAGTGTAACCCGGATATAAGAGACTCTGGTATAAGAGAAACCCGGATATAAGAGAGATGTTCTCTGGTCCCAAATTAGAGCCTGTGTTAATAAAACAAAATAGACCAAACCCGGATATAAGAGAAACCCGGATATAAGATACTTCTTCTCCAGTCCCGACAACTCTCTTATATCCGGGTTACACTGTATATATATATATATGCCAGATATATGACAGATACGAGGGTCATTCAATAAATAAGATTAATTTTTCGGTATAAGGACTTCTAATACAGATAGAAGCTTGCTTTTTTTAATTTTTTTTTGTTTTACTTCTTTTTCACATGGATTTAATTTCTTTTGCAGATTAAAAAAAAACTTTCAGAGTTTTGGCAATTAAAAAAGATGGCCGATCAAGAAGCATGCTCCAGGATTGAAAAGCGGTCAGTTATCAAGTTTTTGGTTGCTGAAGGGTGCAAAACAGTTGAAATTCATAGGAGAATGTCAACTGTGTATGGTGCCACATGTTTCAGCCAAAAAAATGTCTACAAGTGGGTTAAATTATTTAAAGAAGGGCGGAGCAGTGTTGAGGATGAAGACAGGCCTGGGAGGCCTACAGAAGTGAGGTCTCCTGAGGTGATCGAATCAGTCAATGACCTCATTCAGTCTGATAGAAGGGTGACAGTGGATGACATTGCAAGGACTTTGAGCTTATCTGTTGGGACAGCACACAAGGTCTGCTGCCGGTGGGTGCCAAAGATGCTTACTGCAGAGCACAAACAGCACAGCAGCCCAAACGGTGCAGACCATCAATGAGCTGGGCTGGGAACTGCTCCCTCATCCCCCTTACAGCCCAGACCTTGCCACTTCAGACTTTCACCTGTTTGGTCCCTTGAAAGCGTTCACGAGAGTCACAAAGTTTAAACGTGACGATGAAGTCAAAAGTGTTGTGAGCAACTGGCTGAGACATCAGTCCAAAGATTTTTAGGCTGAGGGAATACGGAAGCTTGTGCACAGATGGGAAAAGTGTGTGACAGTGCTGGGAGGCTACATTGAAAAAAAAAAAGTAAGCTTCTATCTGTATTAGAAGTCCTTATACCAGAAAATTCAGCCTATTTATTGAATGACCCTCATATATATGACAGATATATTCAGATGTTTTCTTTAGGATTTCAATCTGGGAGGATTGGTAGGTGACGCTTGGGACAAATTTTGTCCTCTCTGTCTAAAAGATCAGCTCTTTCCTTTCTCTCTTTCTCCTAACAACACTTTTCCCATCTTGATCTCACAACGCACAGCTGGCAACATGAATGGGCAGCATAGGAACTACTCGTAGGACAGTATGTCTATCACTATGAGTGGGTCAGAATTGACTCCTTTGTTCATAACTTTAAGAGAAATCATCAACTGGAAATTCTCAAAGGCAAAAATAATTAAGAGCGCAGTAACTTATCAACTCAATCATTGTGGCATGCAAGTGACACGACAAATTGTCAAGATATTTGGCAAAAGAGGTAGAGGACAAGAAGAGTTCATGCCTTCCTGATGCACAATTTTCATCAGATCTAAAACCTGATTTCATTTTGCATGCTGATATGTTGCATAGCCCACTTGTGCTGGGGAGGTCATGGTCATTAATATCAATTCGATAATAAAGTTGCATTCTTCTATTGTGGCCAATAATCACTAGTTGTTTTGAGTCCAGACATAAAAGAACTTCAACACAGGGAATTTTAACTTAACTATTTTATTAACATCGTTGTGTACATTTTCTAACTATCCAGTGGGGGTCACTCTCCCTCCACTGGGGAGCCATTAGACATGAAAGAAAACACATCTACATTGTCTGACAGTTAAGAAACAACTCACTTTTACTCGATCTATCTTTCTGAAGCTGGCTTAATCAAATCAAAATCAACTTCCTTATTTTGTCTTCCATCTGACCTCAAAGGTCAACCTCAGCAAGTCTGAGTAGAGATACATTTCCCCCTAAAAATAATAGTGTGCTAAACTATTATTTAACAGATAATTATAATATCAAACATCCTTTATGACAGATGAAAAAGTAGCTTGAGCCAACAGATTAGGAAGGTAGTTGTTAAGAGACAGTTGTCCGAAGCCAAAGCAATAATCATTGGCATTCCACAAGATTCAATCATTCTCAATATCCTGCTTAGAAAGAAATGTTTTATATAAACAGTATATAGAAACCTGTTTTATAAAATATAAAGGGTTAAAGAGTTAGCATATAATGAGTTAGCAAAACATTTTTTTAATATATAAAAAGATTAAAGAAACCTGTTTTATAACATATGAAGAGTTTATAGATTTGGTTTGGTTTGGTTTGGTTTATGGCATATCAAGCTCAATGAGTTATTTAATGCTGACAAGATTTTTATTACTGGTAATATTTTTTATCTATCTATCTATCTATCTATCTATCTATCTTAGTATATATTGGTTTGGTTTGGTTTGTTTTAGGGCATATCAACCTCAATGGGTTATTTAATACTGACAAGATTTTTATTGCTGGTAATATGTTTTTCTTCAAAAATCTATTTCTGGGAATATTTTTCCTTGAAGAAATCTATAGCTGGTCATATTTTTTTCAAAGAATGTATAACTGTTTGTATTACTGGTATTTTTTTTTAAAGTATTGCTAATAATTTTTCCTTCAAAAATTATTGCTAGTAATATTTTTTTTTTATTACAAAGTATTTCTGGTATTAAAACCTGTTTTTACACAAGTTTGGGCGTCAACTATTTGCCTATAGCTGGGACCCTAACAGGTGCTACCACCCTGGGTCAGGGTGGACCTGGGAACACCAGCAATTAAGAGGTGGTTCCATGATCCTCAAAACCTCCTGATCAGAGGCCTTGCTGTTGGATGTAGTTTATCATCTTACCCAGGACGCGGATGTAGTTTATCGTCATACCCAGGACGCGGATGTAGTTTATCATCTTATCCAGGACGCGGATGTAGTTTATCATCATACCCAAGACGGGAAGTGTTTATAGAAACATGTTTTATAGCATGTAAAGAGTGTGAGAAATTTAACAACTCTCCAAACTAAGTTGTGGCTTCATGGACAAAGTTGAGACAATATAACAGATTAAAAAACATACTTTATATATAAGAAATACATTACACAAGAAGAAAATAGAGAATTGCTAAAAATGTATTCTTTTATCAGTTAAAAGTCAAGACATTGGGAATGATATTCAGATATATATGTGTGTGTTGAAATTGGTTGTATATTTATGTATGCTGTTCATTCTTCTTCTGATAGCTGCATTGTACTTGCATCATTCAGGATAGCTCATGCCTTTTCTTGGAGTTGGGAGAAACACGTCTCTTCACTCTGTGTTCTTCTTGGCATCTTAAGTTGGCGCTCAAATCCTATTTCGCACCTAATTTTGGGTCATACTCTTTATCAGTTTATAATAGACTCATCTTACTATCAGCAGGAGCTATCTATCAAAGGGAGATAACCTATATTTTTTATATGAGTTTAGAGAAACAAGTTTTATAGCATATAAAGAAATAAGAAAAAACGAGTTTTATAGGCTATAAAAAGTTTAGAAGTCCATATTTTATAGCCTATATTGTATTCCGTTTGTAGCTTTTCGTTTTCTTTACTTGATATTAGAAAATTACAGCTGATTCCATTTTTTATGTGTACATACCATTTCATTATAGCCCTTGCCATATTCAGCATTTCCGAGTTTCTAGACTTAAGGCAGGTGATAGCAGCAGGTGTTTAATTTCAAATCAATACTAATATTTTATTTCTGTTATCAAAGATTTAAAAGCTGGCAAGAAAGGACTATTAATGGGATAATGAGACTGTGTCAAGACTGACAGTGGAAGTAACAGCTTTTAACTCTCATTACAATTCTTTATCAGAGCATAATGACTGGCACTACCAAATCACAAATAAAGGGTTTTACCAAATAACAAAATCAGCATCACTTGAATACTTTGATCTAATTCTCACTGCCATCCTTAACTAAAATTCCTTCCTTCTGACTGAAATTGCTTCCCTGAGAACCAAATACTTCCCATCTAAGAATTACTGGTAAATAGATAATCCAAGTTACTGGAATGAAAAATAATCATATAATAAAGGTGTTAACTTTCCATGCGACCAAGAACAAAAGGTTTGAAAGGAAACCCCCCATCAATACTAGAAAGAGCGATAATGGTTAGTGGGCTTGAGAAATCTAATTTCCTGTTTTAAGAAAAAAAATTTATAAATTTCATCTAACAGTAATGCTAGTTTGGTCTACAAATGTTAAATGTTTCCTTATAAGGAAATGGCTAATTTCATCATTACCATTAACCAGGCAAAAACAGTCATGGGAGAGTAGTAACTCATCAACTCAAATATTGTGGCATGTAAGTGACAAGAAAAATTGTCAAGATATTTGGCAAATGAGACAGAGCACAGGAAGAGTTCATGCCTTTCTGAAGCACAATTTAAATCAGATTAAAAACTTGATTTCATTTTGCATGCTGATAATCATGATATAAATCCTCCAATATGGCAAAAGAAAAAGTAACTTGAGGTAACAGAGAGGTGGTTCTACAGAAAGATGCTGAGAATAACATGGGCTGAACTTGTGAGTGTTGAGAAAGTTTTTAAGAAAATGGAAACAAAAAGGATACTTATAATTAGAATCAAAATAAGGATTAAAATTTTTAGGTCTCACAATGAGGAAAGAAGGTTTGGAGGATTTGACACTCACAGGACAAAGAAGGCAAGGAAGACAGAGGGAAATAGTGATTAATTTACCTAATAGGCTTGTGTAAATGGATGGCAGAGCAGATAGTTGGAGGAATGGTGAAAAGGTAAAACTTACTAAGAGCTACAAAGGATAGGAAGTTGTGGAGAGCCGTGATCGCCAACATCTTGAAAGGATACAGCCCATAGATGATGATGATGATGATGATAATGGTGATGATTATTAGTGTCAACGGACATCGAAATTGGTGAGTGAATTCTTGTTTGCACAAATACATTTTGGAAAGGAATGAACTGATCACTTCTCCCCCATCAGCTATGGATTAAAGAACTGGCTTGTTGCCTTAAAAAATCTTTTAAAAAAATATCATTACAGAAAAATTTGTTCTTTCATATATTTCTTGTTCTTCTTCTTCGTTTACAGCCATGTCATGTTGAAATACCGGTTCTCATACAATCATTGAAGTTAAGCAACATCAAGCTTGGTCAATATCTAGATGAGTGACTGCTTGGGAATACCAGTTGCTGCAAGTTTGGATGTGTGGGCGGCGTCATAGATAATCACTTGGAATTCTTAATCAGAGAGCTGAGTTCCAGTTCCGGTTGGGTTCATTATATCTCACTTAGGTGTAAATATCTTGGGGAAAAGTATGAATCTACCTCCCCCAGCTATGGGTAAAATAGTAGTACTTATATCAGTAAATCATTATTATCTGCAAAAAATCTTTCAATCTAAAAATATTTCTTAGCTTTAAATAACCTGAAAAAGGTTGATAAACCATAAAAAAGAAATCAGCCTTCTTACATCTTTTATGTGTCAAGTGTTTTTAGGATGCAGGTGATTGTGGATCACCACAACTTCTTGAATTTTGTTGTTCTAAACAATTGTTGACACATTACCATCTTTTTTAGTCCCTGCTCTGCTGTTCATTCAGGGCCGGTGCATACTAACGTTGAACCTGATTGGGAGCCTCAAGCAGTGTGCCTTGTGACTCTCACTATCTTATCTTTTTCTATCGACATCTATTTTATGTTACAAATTAAACTAAGTCTAACTGATTGCTAAGGGATGTAAAATATTCTGGAGTCTTTCTTCATCCAAACCATGCTAAGTCTCAAAAAAAACACTATTTACAATACACTAATTTTTTATGTTTTTTAATGTCGAGTGGGTTAGAATTATTCAACTTTTTAACAAGAAAAATCTCAAGTTAGTGTTAACAATTGCCATAAAACATTGTTGATTTATTTAAGATGGAATGATCTATTATGACATGTCTCTAATTTAAGATGATCTATTATGTCATGTCTCTAATTTGTCTTTAGATTCATTGTATTTATTTTTAATTTTTCTATTTGAATTCTTTGCCTATATATGCATTGAATCAGGGTTGGTGAAAGGGCCTTGTCCCCCATGAATATATGATATGCCCCCCACACACTACTACATCCCAATTTTCATAAGGTAGTATTCATATAAAATATAAATATTATTGTAACCTAATTATGTACAATAGTGGATCATATGCAATTCACTCATTTAGATTACTGTTGAAAAATATTAAATTTAGGGACCTAGCATTTGTCCTTTTTTTTCTTTATTTTCATAATCTAAATGAGTGAAGATATCAGACTACATTTTAAAAATGTATTTTCTTTATTTTTTATTTTTCAATTTCTTTTGCTGAATTGATCATAATGCCTTTGATCCATTATTGTACATAATTAGGTTACAATAAAATTTGTATTTTACATGAATACTACGTCATGAAAATTGAGATTATGTGGAATGAGTGGGTGCTGTATCATAGATTCTTTGGAGGTATCATAGATTGGGAGGGAAACTAGACCTTTGCACTGGCCCCATGTCCATTCATTCAATCTTGCAACAGCCTGTTTTTCTCTTACGTATATTAGTTCTTACACAAAATAATGAATAGATAAAAAATGTTTATTTCTACTATTTATTTATGTACAAAGGTTTATTTACTAACAGAAGGAAAACTGAATTCTTAGCCATGAAAAGGTCAATGAGAAAAACAGTTGACCATCATTCCCAAGAGAGCAATTCACAAATAATAAAGTAAAGGAATGCGTGGAGAGCTATAACCGCCAACATCCTGAAGAGATATGGCATTTTTAAAAAATTAGTAATAGAAATAAGATCATAACTTTTTATTAAATATTGTATTGTACACTATTTACATTATTCGGACTATTGTCCTCATATTTGTCGCAATATTTTTTACGTTTTGGCCGTTGTACGCTCCAGCCTTCTTCAGATGGTTGAAATGACTCAAGGACACATGGCACAGTAGATAAAGGCATTGGTTAGATCCAGTTACAGGAATCAAAGAGTGTGAGTTCAATACCTGGTTAAGGCAGTGGAGAACTTGGAGAGGGGAATTAACAGGAGCTAACTGATAACTGACATCCATTAAATATGGCACATGGAACTAGAACAGTCTACCCCAATGAGCAAAATAAAGGGTCCAGTTTGGTATTCCAACCACCTGAAGAAGGCCGGAACATACAACAACCAAAATGTTGTAATAAATATAGCAACAAAGATTCAGACAATAGTCCGAATAATGTAAATAGTGTACATAATACCTCATCTCAGAAATATAGACAAATGTTGTATTGTCTATCATAATTAGGATTGCATTCATTTTATTTCAGTTTTACATTACTAATGGCTTATGACCTAATCACATTGAAACACCAGTTCCCATATGATCACCGAAGTTAAGCAATGCTGAGACTGGTCATTACCAGATGGGTGACCTCTTGGAAATATCGGGGTCTCTAAGTTTGGATGTGTGGGTGGTGTAATGGATAATGGCTTGGAATTATTAATTATAGAGCCATGTTCCAATTCCATTTGGGTTTGTTATATTACCCTTGGGAAAGGCATGAATCCCCCTCTCCCCTTCAGCTTAAAACCAACAAAAATGAAGATAGACTATTATTGTTCATTTGCGAAGGCGCATGGCCACATCACATTGAAACACCAGTTCCTTTATGATTTTCATGAGTTAAGCAATGTTGAGCCTGGCCACTACCTAGATGAGTGACTGCTTGGAAATACCAGGTGCTGCAAGTTTGGATGTGCAATTGGTCTAAAGGATAATGGCTTAGGATTGTTAATCAGAGGGCTGAATTCCAATTCCTATTGGGTTTATTATATTCACTTACATCCTTGGGAAAGGTATGAATCCACCTCTTCTCCCCCAGATATGGGTTAATTAGTAACACTTGTATCATTAAACCATTATTATCTCCCCACCAAAAAAATTTTTTACAACCTGCAAAGGTTGATACACCATAGAAAATGAATCAATCAATAAATGAAACACTGATTAGCTACCCAGGCATGTCTTTTAGATTTATTTACATTCTCTGGAATATAAATGTATAGAAACTACTCTGGTCACAAAGTGAGGGATCAGTTTATATATTGATTGAAATAGAGAACTGATCCCCCACTTTATTAACACATTATAATTTCTTGTTTGTTTATCAAATTCTTATTAGGTATGAATCCACATCTCCCACTGTCCATGGGTTAATCAGTAAATTCTTGCAATCTTATGGCCACATCACATTGAAACACCAGTTCCTTTACGATCTTCATTAGTTAAGTAATGTCGAGCCTAGCCAGTACCTAGATGGGTGACTGCTTGGAAATACCAAGTGCTGAAAGCTTGGATGTGCAAGTGGTCTAAAGGATAATGGCTTGGGATTGTTAATCAGACGGCTGAATTCTAATTCCCACTGGTTTCATTATATTTACTTATGTGCAAATACCATTGGGAATGGTATGAATCCACTTCTTCAACCCTCAGCTATGGATTAATTTGTAAGGCTTGTATCACTAAACCATCATTATCTCAAACAAAAAATTCTTACAATATAAAAAATATATTTTCTGGCTTTAAATAACCATCACAATTATATTAAAAATTTTTGATCTTACAAAGATTTGAAAAACATTGAAAATTATGCTGAAAAACTAGTTGTTTTGGTCAATTTCAATTTTTTAACGTTAATCACAGATGTTTGAAAATTTGATTTGGTATTTGAAAACATGAAAAAACAATAACATTATTGAAAATCAATTAGGTATCGATCGAAAAATATTGATTTTAACAAGTTTCAATAGTTTACACAAAGTTATATCATAAATTTTGGATTTTACAAAGTTTTGAAAAACAATGAAAATTACGTTGAAAAACTAGTTGTTTTGGCCAATTTCACACTGTTTGACCCAGAGATTGAACTCACAATTACTATGTCACCAAATTTATGACCCACTAGACCCCATTGTCTAATAGGACAAGCAAGAACTGAGCAGTAGGAAAAATAAACAAAACTAGACGATATCCCTAGATATGAACAGTAGAATAAGAACACTCAACCCCCATAGTTTAAGGTTCAGTTCAGAATTCCTTGTAGGTTAACCAGATTGATATAACCCTGAGGAAGGCTGCAAGGTACAACATCTGAAACATTGTGATAGTGACAATAGATAGTGTAATGATAACTCCTCATCCCGGAAATTCAGAC
>OZ038511.1:6822825-6835325 GCA_964036315.1 Acanthosepion esculentum
CATATCTATAATAATTTGGGATATGGTTGTAATTATTTTGATGTTGTTTAGATTGAATAAATTGTTTTGAATACTAGACTTTATGCAGTAAGAAGACTTCTATCTTTGTTTTAATCAAGTTTGTTGTTGTTGTTGTTGTTCTTAATGTCATTATCTTCCTTTAGTTGTATGCCTTTATTTTAGCATTGTGGATGAAATAATGAGAATATCAAAGGTTTTTAAAGGTGTTTTCTATGTATCTTTCTTCTTCAGGTAAATATTAGGGGCTACAGATTCATAGTGCTCTTAAGTAGAATCATATAATTATTCCAGATTTTATTTTGAGAATAGAAATTAATAACTTTGTGGAGTGAAGGTAGAAATCAAATGACCAAAAATGATTTCTGCGCATCCTTCCAGATAATAAATTCTTTTGAAAATAAATATTTAACATTTTCCAACCAAGAGGCATGTGCCTGCTGACAATAAAAAACATGCTTTGTGATCCCTTTGAAGATTATTTAAGCAAAGCTTCTAAGCCAGACAAGCCAGTAAGGAATGGCAACTGGCAGCAACTGTTCACTGTTTACAGCTTAAAAGAAATTTCTTTATTCATTCACCCATCTTCCTCATCAACTTACGTGACATTTATACTCTTCCTCACCAAGCTACATGACACTTACACTTTCTTCCTCACTTTCTTCCTTGACTCTTTTTTCTCACACATAATCATGAAGAAATCACATTTCTTTTCATCTTAACAACCAAACTACAGATAAGGAACCTTAAAATGGGAACTTTTATGCTCATTCACACTGAGAAAAAATTTAGTTGTAAAAATGTGAAAATAAAGACATTTTATATTTTTTTATTTTGAAACCTTTCTCATCTTTTTCTTTGTTGTTGGTTGATTCAAATTCACAACAAGGTCATTCTTGTTGGTAGATTTTCTGTAAACCACTAACTGAAGGTCATTATTAGTTTTATGTAGCATGATTTTTTCATTCTGTACCATTTTTCTTGTCAGAATCCATCTTGCACATTTATAAATCTACCATTCCTCTGTGCATTGAATATTACTATGAGTTTTGTTTGATGCGTCTGCTATATATCTTGAGATTCTTGACAAAATCTAAAGAAGTGTTTGGGATTTTAATTTTTTCTGACCTGACATATTGACTTCAGTCACTTTCCCTCTGCCTTGCAGTGGTTTCCTTGTCTCTTGTCTATA
The DNA here is from genome assembly GCA_964036315.1 of Acanthosepion esculentum. Lineage (NCBI taxonomy): Eukaryota > Metazoa > Mollusca > Cephalopoda > Sepiida > Sepiidae > Acanthosepion > Acanthosepion esculentum. The sequence goes on from OZ038511.1 coordinate 6,824,036, forward strand.
AATATTTTCATGGCAATTATTCTTATTTGGTATTTTGATTGCATGAATTTAAATGTACTAAATTGGCAATTAGTTTCCATCATTTTACTGTCGAAATAACTAGATGTAATTAAAAGTTTTATTCTAATAGTTTCTTTTCTCGCACTTCTCCCCTGTGGAACTCGCTTCCAGTTTCTTACTTCCTTGCCTCCAACTTTCTTCAAAAGTTTAAATGCAACATCAATTACTATCTTCCAGAATCTTCTTCTTTTATTGTTGTTCCTTCCTACTAACTTCTCATTCACTTTCACTCCCACCTAGTAATACTTTGTATCTTAGTGGTATTATTACCTTGCTTGGGGTGAAAAAAAAACAACATATATTTGATCCCATTGATAAAAAACATTAATTAATCTGAAGAAGCCTTTTTGAAAGACAAAACATGTCACATGGGAATTTTTCTCATTTTGTCATTCAATGACTGGATTATCTGTATGAGATGGTACTGAAAGGTTCCTGGCCTGAGCCACTTCCCAAAATCTGGCTAAATAGAATTTTTTATTTTTTATGTTGCAGGGAGATATCAGCACCCCTTAAAAAGGTATATTAAAATGATTCATCGTTCTTTTGGCAATGATTCCTCATTTTGCATATCGTTTATCAATCCATTTTTAATAGTTTTTACTTATTTTCTCCGTATTTGAAAATGGTGATTGCAGTGATGAAGGTGACGTTTTTTTCTTATCCTTTTTTGTCTTCTCTTCAGCTCAAGATATGCAAGGTTACTGTGGACTACGTCATCATAAAACCTCCTGCATAACACTGGAACTCCTGACATACTAACTCGGATACTAACAGCCAGCCTATGAAAAACAGCTTCAGATACTAACCAATATGTACTAACCTTTATCCATGTCAGCGTTGGAGTCACCTTTTATCAACAATTCACAGCAATGTACTATATTCTCATGAAAAGTATCTCAAATTATAAGAAGAAATCTGATTGCTTAACCTTTGCGTTGGACTGGCATCTTTACATTGTCTGAATTACTTACATTTTTATTATTATTAATTTATTATCTGTCTATATTTCTGAGATGAGGTATTATGTACATTATTTACATTATTCGGACTACTGTCCTCGTCTTTGTCGCCATATTTATTACAACGTTTCGGCCGTTGTACGCTCCGGCCTTCTTCAGGTGGCTGGAAATGTCGAACTGAACCCTTTATTTCACTCACTGGGGTAGACTGTTCTAGTTCCACGTGCCATGTTTAATGGATGTTCAACATTCCAACCACCTGAAGAAGGCCAGAGCGTACAACGGCCGAAACGTTGCAATAAATATGGCGACAAAGATGGTGACAAAGATGAGGACAATAGTCCGAATAATGTAAATGATCAATTTATTGGTTCCTCTTGCATCTTATTTTGGTTGCTTATTTATCAGAAATCAAGCATCGTTTGGTTAGATTCATAATTCTGATCAGCATAAGGAGTTGAACTCAAATATCATCATCATCATCATCATCACCATCCTCATCATCATCATCATCATCATCATCATCATCATCATCATCATCATCATCATCCTCCTCCTCATCATCATCATCATCCTCATCATCCTCATCATCACCATCACCATCACCATCATCATCATCATCATCATCATCTTTTCTAATTCATAGTTAATGGCTGCAGAATATGAACACAACCTGAGTTTTAGGATAAAATACAGCAAACAAGATAAAAGAAAACCTGTCCAAAATTAACACTGATTGATTAATTTTCTACAGCTTATTAACACTTTACAGATTATTTCAAGCCAGAAAGTATCTTTTTCCAGATTGTAAGAATTTACTGATTAACCCATGGACAGTGGGAGATGTGCATTCATACCTAATAAGAATTTGATAAAAAAAACAAGAAACTATAATGTGGATATAAAGTGGGGGATCAATTCTTTATTTTCAATCAATATATAAAATGATCCCTCACTTTGTGACCACGTTAGTTTCTATACATTTATATTTCAGAGAATGTAAATAAATCTAAAAGTGTTTCATTCATTCATTGATCGTTTTCTATGGGTTACCAACCCTTTACAGGTTATTTAAAGCCAGAAAATAGCTTTTCAAAGAATTTGCTAATTAACCCATAGACGATGGAAGAGGATGTAGATTCATACCTAATAAGAATTTGATAAACAAACAAGAAATTATAATGTGTTAATAAAGTGGGGGATCAATTCCATATCCCAATCAATATATAAACTGATCCCTCACTTTGTGACCACGGTAGTTTCTGTACATTTATATTTCAGAGAATGTAGATTAATCTAAAAGACATACCTGGGTAGCTAATCAGTGTTTCATTGATTGATTCATTCATTTTCTATGGCTTATCAACATTTGCAGGTTGTAAAAATTTTTTTTAGTGGGGAGATAATAATGGTTTAATGATACAAATGTTACTAATTAACCCATATCTGGGGGAGAAGAGGTGGATTCATACCTTTCCCAAGGATGTAAGTGAATATAATGAACCCAATAGGAATTGGAATTCAGCCCTCTGATTGACAATTCCAAGCCATTATCCTTTAGACCGCTTGCTCATCCAAGCTTGCAGCACTTGGTATTCCCAAGCAGTCACTCATCTAGGTAGTGGCCATGCTCGACATTGCTTAACTAATGAAAATCATAAAGGAACTGGTGTTTCAATGTGATGTGGCCATAAGCCTTCACAAATGAACAATAATAGTCTTTCTACATTTTTGTTGGTTTTAAGCTAACAATTTGACCATTATGTTTTCCAACATCCTACAGGTAAACAATCCTTGACAAAAATTATTGAATCCCCACTGTAACTGTTACAATAGTGTTTTGATTGAAGGTTGTCTCCTTTGGATCTGAAGCTTTTTTACCAAAAGTTGGAAGGAGGGGATAAAAAAGGAGGGAGAAGAGGGTTGTCCTTTTCTCATGACAAGCAACCAACAAAATTTTTATGATCCTTGAAGGATCAGTGGACAGAAAGAAAAAACTTGAATATGTTTGCCTAAGAAATGGCTACACCCACACAAATCACAGACAGGAATACAAAACAAATTTTATTTCGTTGCTGAATATTCTGGATTTGTGAAACAAATTGAATGCAATTAACTAATGGGAAATTTTTTGCCAATCATATTGAGGAAAGAAATTATAGAATCATCAAGAAAATCAGGATTTTCTTCCTTAGGCATGAATTCTTTGAGGCATGAACTTAACTAATGAAAATTATATCCTTCATCAAGTTGGTGCCAATGTAGTTGGACTCTTCTGTATCAAACAGAACTGTCTGCAATCAAGAGATTTCTAGAAAATGCAAAGAGCAGCTATGCATAGTCAGTCAAATCAAGGTTGAAAAAAAAGACATGGTTCCTGTGAGTTTTGGAAAATCTTGAATAAAATTCTTAATAGAGACAAAGTATCAGTGCCTGTTATTATAAATGGCCCTCATATGACAAGGCAAGGCTCTTTGTAATGAACTTTACCTCTAAGTCTACAATAAACGGTAAGGACTCTCCCTTATCTGACTTCCCCTTTCTCATGGAGCACAAATATTAGAGCAAGATCCGGCCTAAAATGGAGCACTGTTATGATATTTGGGCAGGAGCAACCCAATCAGGATAGAGTTCAAAAGCATCTCCGTATCCTTGTAGGTGACAAAATATTCTCCACCCTCCAACCTCTCTCTCACAGGTGGGATATAGAAAGCCTCTCATTGCTCTATCACTACTTCCATAGAAAGTGCCCGGATGAACTGCATTCCTTGGTCCCAACAGTTCTAACCTTCTTGGCCATACCACATCATACCACTGTCATTATAGCAAACCATCCTCCTTTCCTCAAGACATAATCTCGAAAAAAAATAAACTCACCACAAATGAAGTAAGAGTATTTAAAAATGATAAATTTTATAGTTGATTCAAATATCTTAGATATAAAACCAGCGAAACGAGTTGGTATAATTTAAATTCTGTTAAAATAGGTAACTGTTCGGATTCTATAAATGTTCTTTTGGAATGTTAGATTTCAAATAAAATGTCTGTATGTTTATGCATTAATAAGTGAACAGATTTATTTACCGAGAGATAAACCTGTACCTGTACTTGAACCTCTTGTGGCATTAACCCAGTCGGATGATCTGGCTCTGTCAAACAAATCTGCTACATCCAAACAAAAACTGATCAAGCATAGCAAAGGTCATATTCAGCCAGACATGCAAATCCATAACAGGAGTTTCAGGGGAAAATTTGGATTCACAAGCCTCCTGAGACACATATATACACATAGTGTGAACAATTTAAATTCAGTGTTTCCTTTTCCTAGACTGTTTGCCACTGAAGGCCATAGGACCAAGTCTCTCCTGTTATTTTACCCATAGCTTTGGGGAGAAGAGATGGATTCACACCTTTCCCAAGGGTATTAGCACTTAAGTGAATGTAATGCACTTGCCTCATTTGAACACTGATCTCCAATCCCTCAATCTGAGCTGCTATACATTACTCCTCCGTGCCTCCTTACCTAGAGAAAAACGAGTTTTTTAAAGCATCAGCTGGTTTCCTTGGATGTAAAAGTGTCAGAAAAAGTGATTCAATGAATGAGAAGTATTCAATAGCAAGTTTATCCACTACTGATTTTTCAGTTGCCAAATTTGGTCTTATTTTCTTTCAGAGGCTCCAAGCTTGGGTTCTTAAAATGTAAAATAGAGCAATCTGATTGGTTTATTATTCTTTCTATTCGTCCCATGTTTTATAATTTTCTACCTCTGTTGATTTCCCAATAGGAATGATTGCAAAAGTTTTGCCCCCACCCATCTCTTATAGTTAGAAGGATAAAGAATGCATTCTGGGATATTTTTCTTACCAAATGAGACAGCTTGTGTTTTGTCTGCTGTAACAACTAGACAGACATACTGTGTTCGTTTGGTCGATTTTGCTTTTGTGTACAAAAACCAATTCCTAGTTTGTGAATTCTTTCGCCTTCTTATCAATTTTGATTTGCTTTAACGATCTTGTTCGCTTGCTTCCATGATTGTTGCTCTTCCATCTTTTTTACCTTTTTTCTTTTCATTGCAAACTTTATTAATTCTGATCGCGTTATTTATCTTACATTTTGACAATGGCTTCTAATTCATCAACCATTTTCACAAAGAACAGCTTTGATTCACCCAATTTTGAAAGTGCAAGCATTATTCCTTGTGGAGGGGGCCTATGTATGGGTACCCCAAACCAACTTTCTGTGATAGGAGATAACATTTTTTCTTGATGAAGCTTTGTCATAAGTCATTGAAAATTTCCACCCAAAATTTTGAATTGGAATTTAGAAAATATTTGGTTCCTTTTATGGTTCCAGAAAGTACCAGACTCCTCCTGCCAGGCTTTATCTTTATGAGAGCCAGATTAGATAAAAAGAAATATGAAGTACTGGAGCCACCCAGTCCTCACATTCTAACCTTGCTAGAGTTCAAAAGTGTCTATATGGCCTTGCAGTTGATGAATTATTTTTCCATCTACTGACCCCTTCCTATTGCAAAGCTCTCACTAACCCAAGCATTGCAAGCCTCTCACTACTCTACCACTATTTACATGGAAAATATCTGACAAGCTACATTCTTTAGTTCCACTAGTTCAGACCTTTACAGCTAAGACCTAGCATGCCACATCCTCAGGGTTGAATCAGCTTCATTGCCTTCCCATAAAGAAGTTCTGCTCAGGCAGCATCTTTGTTTCATTTTATTGTTTTTACAGTAGTGTTCACCTGTACAAGGCCCAAGTGCCACTCAAGGTGGAGGGTTATAGAGTAAGATAATGGTGAACCCTAGACTTGAACAGGTTAAGATTGTAGTGATTGGAGAATCAGTCTCTTGGGAGCCAGTTCCACAAGGCAGTGGTTCGTAGAAAGAAGCTGTGTGAGTGGAACTTAGATTTCACCAGGGAGATATGAAGGGAATGAGGGGGGTCTGCTCAAATGTGTGTGGCATGGAAGGTATTAGATATGAAGGTTAGGATTGGTGGAACTAAAAAGTGTAGTTCTCCTGAACATGTCCCATGGAAACAGCGATAGAGCAGTGAGAAGCCTCATCTGTGAGAAAGGGCTTGCAGAATGAAATCTCAAGAACCATTGCTTTATGGAAAAGTCTCCAAACAAGATACTTTTCCTTATTGCTACAATCTTAACATCTTCAAGTCTGGGATCAACCATTACCTTAGATATCCTAATAATCTGCACTTAACTCTTTTTCATACATTCATACAACAACCTTATTTATAAACTCTCTACTTTGAGTGGGTCTTGGGCCTTGTATTGGGTAAAAAATTTAGTACGTTTGCATTGTTTTCTTTTGTTTCAGTTTTAGTGCTGCTTTGTGTTTCACTTTTCTCTAGATAAATTTCATTTCATTCTATTAATTTCTGTTACAAACATTGGCTCCTGTTTCTACTTATTTGTATTTCATTTGCTTTCCTGTACATTTGCGGTGTCATTCCTATCATAGCAGCAGGGATATCCTCATCCTCACAGAAATAAAAACATACAAGGAAATAGCACTAAAAGCATGTTAAATTGTTACAGTAAAGAAAACGGCGACTTACCTCGTCAAACCAAGCGACGTGTTTCATTTATCCTACGACGGAAAATGTGGCAAAAAAGAAAATTACTTACCAAAAAAAACCGGCACATATTCCACATGACATGCTGAAGATGAAATATTTAAATTAGAAACAAGTCAGTTGCCGGAGTCGCTATAAAAGTATTTTGATTGGGTGTCCTCTCCCAGTTGTCAACAAATTGAAAAAATGCTCGGCCGATAAAAGCAGTTAGTGTTCTCGAATCAAGAGTCAGAAATAAAATTTGTGTATTTTGGCTACTGCATTCATCAGAGAGTGAGTTATTTTTCTGACTGGTTACGTGCATTGTGATTTGTGAGATAGTACCTGCAAATCGAGATTTTGGCATTTCTTTTTGCCCCCGATATTTGAGTCTGAACTTGAAGTGATTTGTTCTCTGCATTGTGGAAATAATCTGCGACAAATATTTCCTTTGCAATCCCAGAACGCTTACAATTGTAAATTAAAATCAAACAATTTATTTGTTTTTGTGTGACAGTGTGTGTGTATTTTAGTTACAAGTTTTTATGGTTGTATGTGATATAAGGGAGAAGTCACTTCATCTTATAACAATGTCCTAAACAATATCCCAAGGAGAGGAAATGGTCATCTTGACCATTTGAAGGTCTGTAGCAAGGATAGTGAGTTTCGTGCTTTTTGTCCATGAAGTTCGTTTTCAGACAGGAAAAGTTTCTGTTGCATGCTGGGAGAACTTTCATTATTTTGATTTTATTTATTTTATTTTAAACAAAGTTTTAATGTTATTTGTTTTATTTTGTTATTTATAATATTTATTATTTTATATTCTAATTTATTAATATTGATGTTCCTACACATTTTGTATTTTCAAAGCATATTTTGAGTTTCCTCCCTTGATCTCACTTTGATCTCTTCCATGGTCCACATCTATATTTTTTCCTTTATAACTTTCTCATTTTGCTTATAGAAATTTTAGACACAGCAGTTTGAGAACAAGCAACATCTCCTCGTTCGATTTCCTTTACAAAGGAGTTTTATAAACCTTTCTATTGTTTCAATAATTGCTCTCAGTTTGGTGCCATATTTCCTTTAAATTAGCCAAGTCTAATTGCTTATTATGATTAGCAAGCACTCTTATCTAACTGCAAACTAATTTATATATTTACATATTTTAAGACATTTTTATGTTCATACATTCTTTTTATAGATACAAAATATTTAAGTAAATGCTCTGTTTATAATAAACAGTATTAACAACATTTACCGGCCTGAATGTCCGTGAAATTTTCATAGAAAATATTCATCCTCCTCTATGAGAATTTCTCAGACATTCAGGCCGGTAAATGTTGTTAATACTGTTTATTATAAACAGAGCATTTACTTAAATATTTGTATCTATCAGAAGAATGTATAAACATAAAAATGACTTAAAATAATTTTCGAACTTTGTCCATTTTATAATGTGTGACATCATTTGTTTACATTTGGATATGCATTGAGCAGATATGAATGTACGAGAGAAAATCATGGAGTTTAAAAAGCAGTAAAATTGACCTTGCTAACCGAACGATCCTCTGTGGCCCAATCGGTTAAGGCATGTCAGGCTATATCTCGGTTTATTATAAACAGAGGATTTACTTAAATATTTGTATCTATAAAAAGAATGTATAAACATAAAAACGTCTTAAAATAATTGTCGGACTTTGTCCATTTCATAATATTTACATATGTTAACTTACATATACTAATACACATATACATATTATTGGTCTTGATCTGGTAATAGCTTCAGTCACTTTCCGACCACTGTAAGGTTACCTCCCCATGCCTTTTCTATAAATGCTTTCATGGTAATTGTTTGGATGATTTCTTTGATATGGTACCTAAATTTTATGAATTTCACTGCTGTACTAGACTGGTGTCAATGTCTCATCAATGTATAGTTGAGCTGGCTGGATGTAACCGTAAGTTCTATGCTAGCAGTTTCTTTTCTCACACTTCTCACTTGTGGAACTCTCTCTCAGCTTCATGCTTTCCAGCCAACTTTAATCTGCAAAAATTTAAATGCAATGTCAATCGCTATCTACCGTCCTCCTGATTACTCTTTTCTCTTCCCACTCATTATTAATGTTTCTGTTCCTAATTCTTTCACATCCATTAACCCCCTGTGTATTAGCAGCTTTACTGCCTTGCAGGGGGTGATCCTGATTAAAAAAAAATACTTGTAATGGTATTTGCTTTACAAATGTAGATTATAAGATGATTTCAGATTTTTTTTCTTCTACTTACCTGAAAATAATCATGCCATTCATTTAAATAATTTAATCAAATCTGTTTGATGTATATTTAAAGAAAATGGATTGTTTAACTACAGTCTCACTTAATATGTATGATTTGTTTATTTTCTGGGGCAATAAAAAATCCTATCAATTTGGTGTTTCCATAATTTTTGCCAAGTGATGATGCCTGCTAGCAGTGGTCTGGACATTAGAATTAATATACACCCAAGAAAGGTCAGCTGAAACATTATTACACAAAAAAACAAGAATGATGAAGATACTGGTTTGAAAAACATGCTGTAATGATGATACTTTAGAATTCAAGAAAACAATTATTGTTGTTTTTATTGTAGCATTTTGATCTGTACACATTCTGACCATCATCAGGTGTATGCAGATTCCACTTAATTTTATTTTAATCAATGTGCAAAGCCGACCTCATATTTATGCCCTTATCTTAGAACTGAACTTGCAGCTCATTTCAAAATACAACCGTTTTCTTCAGACCGATGATTAAAAATAGGTTCAAGCAAATTCTTCAGCTGACCCTCCTGACTGGTGCTAGAGAATCATGAAGAACTTTACCAAATAATAAAAACCGCATCACTTGATGACTTCCAATAACAGTAAGAACAAAAATGGCTATTACATGTAACTAAAGGGGAAAATAATGATATAATCCAGATGTTGACTTTCCACAAAACCTTAAACAAAAGGATTGGAAGGAAACTCCTGTCATTACTAGAAAAAGTAATAACAGCCAACTTGAGAAGTCTAATTCCCTGAAAAACTGTTTTAAGAAAAAAGGTTTTATAAATTTCAACTGACAATAATGCTAACTGTTCAATTAATTCTACCAATACCATTACCAATTCTACCAATACCATTACCAATACCATGTCCATTTAATGATCATCCTTATGAAGTTTCATTGATGTTCTCTTCAGTTACTCTTTTATTTTTTGTAATCTATCCTGCCTTCAGGTTAAACTTGCAGCCACTGATGCTAACCTGAAGATCATGAAATGCAAATAAATAATACTTATTTACAACAATGCCAATATCTTGTTTGAGGTTTTCCCTGTAGCAAAATGAATTAAAATAATAATAATGAATAATAAAAAGGAAGAAAAAGAAGAAATTTTCCCATGATGCTAACAGTAAAGGAATAGAAAATATGATTACCCTACTTGGTTTTGTCAAATGTCATTAAGTGACACTGTTGAAGTCTATAAAAAAGCAAACGTTTTCCTGCCTCTTTCTCTTTTCTCCTCCAAGATTTAGATCTACATCGCAATTATGTTCTCAGTAAGGATTAATTTCCTCAGCCAACCGACGACGGAACTCTCTTTTCACTTTCCAACACATGGTGTTTGCAGGTATCTTCCAAGAATCTCCACCTATGAAGTAAGTCAAGCTTTATCTTTGGTTGTTCCAACTCAGCACAATGCTGACTTGAACACAACCATTGTAACAATGCTTATACTTACTGACCCTAACTTCTGCATCTAAAAAAGAAAGCAAACATCCCATAATCATGTTTAAGCTTCCCATTGATAAAGTAAGTAGAAAATTTCATTTGGTTGTTCCAACTCAGTTCAAGGCTGACTTAAGCAAAACCATTGTAACAATGCTTATACTTACTTACCCTAACTTCTGGACCTATAAAAAGAAAGCAAACATCCCATAATCATGTTTAAGCTTCCCAATGATAAAGTAAGTAGAAAATTTCATTTGGTTGTTCCAACTCTGCACCAGGCTGACTTAGCACAACCATTGAAACAATGCTTATACTTACTTACCAAAACTTCTGGACCTAAAAAAAAAGAAAGTGGATATTCAATAATCATGTTTAAACCTGCCAGTGATAAAGTAAGTAGAAAATTTCATTTGGCTGTTCCAATTCTGCACAAAGCTGACTTGTGCACGACTATTAAGATGATGCTTATACTTACTTACCCTACCGTCTGAATCAAGAAAAAGAAAACATTTATAACCAAGTGATAAGAACTTTTTTTCACTACAGTCACCATAAAAAGGATAAACAGTCCATAGTAGAAACCCAACTTTTTGTAAGTTTCTTCTTTGTTTATCATTTGCAAACATGCACCTTCACCAAAAATACATCAAAACATACAACATTTAAATTCTATGTCCCCCTGAATAAAAACTTGTTATTACAAGCAAATTCATGACAAAATCAGGAAAAAAGGCAAAGACTTGCATGTAATATTCAGGAAATATTGCATGCTGAGAAGACAAACCTTACATATGAAGGTCTTAAGTAATTAACTGAACAGAAATGTCTATCTCAGAAAACAGAGAGATATTTTGGCAGTTGTTTTAATAATAGAATTTTATAAAAATGTTTGAACGAATTAACTTATACTTGAATAGCAATAT